>OY829913.1:120063837-120511637 GCA_963691935.1 Nephrotoma guestfalica | reverse complement strand
AGGTCTATCCGATCTTTTCCGAATCGTTCATACTGTATTTGGTCGGATGTGTATTTTTTATATCCGGAGCGTGCAGTTCGGTGTTCTCCGTGGCAGTATCGAAGACATTTACGCTCAAAGATTCGGAGCCTTTCCATTGTATATGGACCTATGTTCCACCATATCGGGCAACCATATGATAATATTGGTCGTACCAAAGATTTGTAGCAGATTTGTTTTACTTTTATGTCGATTTCTTTGCTTCCAAAGATCCGTCGATTTTTGTGGAAAATCTTCTTCGCGTTCGCTATTTGTGCGTTAATGTGCTCGTCCAGGTATAGCAGCCTGTCTAGTCGTATCCCGAGGTATTTCACAGCTGGCTTTTGCTCACAGGTCGTACCAATTATATTTATTTTGAATTTTTTCCAGTTGTTCCGTGTGTCTGATGATGATAATTGGTATGGCTTTCTAAACAGAATTGCTTCGCATTTAGCCGGGTTCACTTTTATCCTCCATGTGTGCAAGTAATCCACTGTGAAATTGACTGCTTCTTGTATGTTTTTCGTGATGTCCGTGACCTTTTTTCCTGTTCCATATATCACCAGGTCGTCTGCGTACGCGATTGTTTGTATCTTGTCCGTGTTGATTTTTGCGTGTTCGATTAATCCTGTGGTGTAAATATTGAATAATATTGGTGCTGTGATCGATCCTTGTTGTAATCCGTTATGTATATTGAATGTTTTTGTCGATATCTCCTTACCGTTTGTTGTTTTAAATTTTCTGTTGTATAGGAGCTCGTATAGAAGATGTAGAATGTCTTGGTTAAATTTCATTTTGTCCATTTTATATAGTAGCCCATCTAGCCATACGGATTCGAAGGCCTTCTCCATATCAATTAGGATCGTACCAGTACTATCAGTTTGGTTCATGTTTCTGCACACATCTGACGTCAGTTTGGTGATTGCGTGGATGGTGGAATGATGTTGTCGGAATCCAAACTGATTGTCCGGTAGTATTTGGTTTTCGCTAATATGATCTTGGATTTTATCATATATTATGATTTCGTAGATTTTTCCAAGGTTCGACAGAAGGCTTATCGGTCGGTAGTTAATTGGATCGGTCGGTGGTTTTCCCTTTTTCCGTATAGGGTATATTTTCGCTGTTTTCCAATTTTCTGGGAACGATCTGTTGTTTAGACATTGGTTTATTATGCAGCACAGTTCTCGGGTTAGTCCTTCTGGTAGGTGCTTTAACGTGACGCACGGTAGGTTGTCCAGACCGAACGATTTTTTTGTGTTTAGACATTTTAATATATTATTTAGATCTGTTATTGTTATGAAATATTTATCGTTATTTACTGGTTCTATTGCTGTGTTATGGTTACTGAAGTTAGTTTTAGTTATATGAGTATTATTATTATTTGTGAAAAGTGATTTTAATGGTTGTATGTGATTATTTATTATTCGTTCGTGTGCTGGCTTCCCGAGAGCTGGGTTTGGAATTGTTGTTTTTTCAATGTAATGTCCTAGGATGTTTAAGTTGTCCTGTTGATCGTAACTGTTGTATCCGTTTGCGTGTTTTTCCATTGTCTGCCAGTCCATTCCCAGTGTCTGCATGTTCGTTGTCTCGTTCTCGTCCACCGTTAGTTGTTTGATTTTCATGTCCGTTTTTTCCGTGCTGATCCGTTTTATTTGTCTGAACATTTTTGGTCCTGGTTTTATTTGGCTGATATACTCCGTCCATTTTTTGTTCACTTCTATTTTTACATTTTGTGCAATTAAATCGTTGATGCGTCGTATATCAGCTTTTATAAGTCTCGTTTGTTGTTCCGTCCATGTTCCGTTTCTTCTTCCATTTTTCAGCAGGCTGATCCTTTGTGATTTTGTTTTGTACAGTTTTTTTATGGTGTTGTTCGTGTAGCATTCCATGTTGTTCTGTCTTGTTATTTTTGGTGTTGATTGTTTGATGTTTGCATTGATTAAATTTGTTAGTGTATTTATATGTTCTTCTATTTCTTTATTTGATATGTTCGTGTTTATCGGGACTATGTTATTTTTGTTATTATCTTTTAAATGTTTGTTATATATCTTTTCAAGTTTTTTTTGCCATAAGGGCCAATTTGAATTATTAAAGTTAAATTTTACTGATTCTACGTTAATTGTGTCTAAATGAAATGAATGATTTTGATTATTATAGTTGTTGCAGATGATTTCAATCGCTTTGTGGTCGCTGTCATACGTGTGTGCAGGTATTCTCCCTCTGGCGTCTGTTTGAATGTTCAGTCTCATGTCCACAATTGCAAAGTCCAATATGTTATTTGATCGTAGAAATGTGGGGCTGTCCGGTATGTATATTTTGGCTTTGTAGTCGATGTCGTTGCTCTCCATCCAGTCTGCTAATTTTACTCCTCGGATGTTGTTTGTTGTGTTTCCCCAATTTGTATGCGTGGCGTTGAAATCACCTGCTATGATGTAGTAATTATTAGGATTTGCCAGGTCGTGCTTCGTGAATATTTCGTTCCATTCGTTGTGGAAGTGTGCTTCTGTCACAGTATGGTTGCAACTTGTACAATATATTGCAATTACGTATAAATGTTTGTTGCTATTTTTTATCTTTATTTTGATTACCGTGTATTCGATACCGGAATTGTTGTTTTCGATGTTTGTATTTATTTGTTGATATTTATAATTATTTTTTATTATTATTGCTGTGCCCCCTGCACGCTTCCCGTGAGTTCTGTCTTTCCGTATTATGTTGTAATCTTTAAATGTTATATTATGTTTATTATTTAGTTTAGTCTCGCTTAACAGTGCAATATCCGGGTTGTTAGTAATCAAGAAGTTCAGTAAATTTAGTCTTCTGTGCGTGCTGATTATTGAGTTCACGTTGATTGCTATTATTTTTAATTTGTCGTTTTGAGGGCTATTCATTTCACTAATTGTTGTATAAGTGCTAAAAGCGCAGCTATTTGTTCTCCCTGTTGTGCGACTGTTTCCGCCACTTTGTCTATTTTGTTAGTTAGGAGTTGTATTGTCTTTGTGTTCTCGTTTGTTGTGCTAGTTGCGCCTGTTGGTTGTGTTGTTTGTTTTGCCGCTCCTTTCAGCATATCTGCGAATGAGCCATTCTCCTGGCTGACGTATGTTTGGTTTGTTATTGGAATTTGTATTGGATGTTTGTTACGTTTTTCGTTGATCCTGTCCTTTAGTCGTTGTAATGTTGCCTGGTAGATCGGGCAGCCTTTGTACGAGGCTGGATGTCCATTGGCTTTGCAGTTGATACAGTAAACTTCTTCTTTATTTACCGCTTCCTTGATAGAGCATTGACCCGGCTCATGTTGTTGGTCGCATTTTACGCAGCGGTATTTTAAGTTGCAGTTGGCCGCTGCGTGTCCGAATCGTTGGCACTTGTGGCACTGCATGATGGCATCTTGTTTTTTAAGCGCTTCCCATGTTACCGTCTGGTAATTTAATGTCTTGATGTTGTAAATTGAGCCCATGTTTGTGTCAGGTGCGCATTGAACAATGTAGAGTGGAAGTTTTCTTTCTTGTGTTGTTGAATTTTTTGTTTTTAGCTGTGAAATATTTATCACGTTAATGTTGTGTTATTGAATTAGTGTTTTTAGTTCTTCCAAGTCTTCGTTTTCATGTAGTCCCTTTAGGACTATAGATTTTGGTTTTTCGTCCTTGGGTGTGTACGTGAAGTATGGTGTGTTTACTTCGTTTAAAATTTTTTTGGCCTCTTTACAATTTTCCATTGTTTGTGTTTGTAATGTATGTTTATTGTTATTTACACGTTTGATATGGAAATTTTCTATATGTATGCCTTTGATTAATTTTATTGTGTCATTTATCTGTTGGTTATGAATGTGTATTGGTGGTGGCTTTGTATTTTTCGTAGTTACAGTGTTTGTGACTGTTTGTACGTTTTGTTTGCTTGTCTGTTGTTGTACTTGTGGTTTTTGTACTGTACTTTTAATTGTGGATGCTGAATTTTTGTTTCTGTTCTTAACCGATTTTTTGACTAGCTCAAATATTGGGTAGTCGTCCTCGTTTTCATCGGTAGTTAAGTCCGTTATAGTTGGTTCATTAATTTCCAGATTTGCGAATCTGTTTTGTGTATGTATTGGTTGTTCAGTACTAGTTGTTTGTTTTGTAACTGTTTGTACTGTCTTAGGTGTGGTTTGTTGCATCTGAGTTATCATTTGTTTGAGTTCCGCTAGTTCTGTTCTAGCTGACTGTAAACTCAGCTTAAGGTCACTATTTTCTTCTGCCAGAATTTTAGCTTTTTCGTTTGCCAATGATGTTAATGATTGGCGTCGTTTGACTTGAGCATCAGCTCCAATATTTGCTAGCTCCTCAGTAGATTGCGTTTTTAATGATAGATTTGTGTATTTTTTTTTGTCACTTTTTATTAAATTGTTTTCATTGTTTTTTACCACTATTTTTGTGACGATGTTGTTATCATCGTCTGAATTGCCCGCTTCATGCGCACGTTTTGCGGTCGTTTTATCATGGTCGACCTCCATTGTAAAACAAAAAAAATTTTTTTTTTCACTTCACTGAATGTTTGTGTATTAATGTTTTTGAAAAAAAATCCAGAAAAAATATTTTTAAATTACACGTACCTTTTTACTTCTTACCGTTAACTCGCATGATATGAGTCCTGTTCTCGTTCGAAACTGTTCACAAATAATCTATGATTAGTTCAACAACACGGAATGTTTGTGTGTCTCGCTATTTTCGCTATACACTGTATTATTTAATTATGTTCACTAACTTAAAATTAATCACTATATATAATCACATACACATTATATTAATCTAAACTAAACACTTGCACCATTATCCCTTATAATCTAGAAAAAATATTGTATATAAAATGATTTACAGTAATCTCAAACCACCCCGCGTGCTTTTGAAAAATAATATTTTTTTTATTGCCTGTCATAAAATTGCATTTTAGGCAGGTGTTCAATTATTGCAAACAAGATTTTTTTAGTCCCACAACACGAAAGTCTGTGTGTTTCGCTATGTATTACACTAATCACTAATTTCACTATATCTTAAGAACTATATACGTTATATTATTTGCACACACATTATATTATTCTAGAAACTAACCTTAACCATTAGAAACAAAAATCACTCTAAAATTCTAAAAAAAGTTTGTATCTCAAATTATTTTCTAGTAAAATCACACCATCACCACATGTTTAGTAATATTTTCACTATAAATCTAATTTGATCACTATTTATTAGTCCCACTACACGAAAGTTTGTGCGTATCGCTTTCTATATTAACACTATTCACTTAATAATCACTTTTAACTATATCGTCCACTATAATTCACTTAAACATTCTAGAAAAAATTGTATATTGACAAAATATTTTATTACTCTAACTGGATTTTTATTTTAATTTAATTTTATTATCACAATTTAATTTTTAGGTCTTGCCTATACGACGGTCACGATCAGAATGAATAGCAAATTCATGGTGTTTGAGATAGGGCTTAGAAGGAAATATTGATTTTTTCAAAGAATTGTATCTAAAGTGGAAGACATAAGATAAAATCAATTCAATTTTTTGGTTCTTCATTACTTAGAATTAAAAGCAAGAATTAAATGCAAAAGGCCATTTATATTAACATAATCCTAAATGATTATCACAAATCCAACGATCGGAATCTTTTGGTTGATTGTCGTTGAAGATTGGTTATGAGTAGTTTTCGATTGGTCAGCTCTGAGTAGCGATTTATTGCTTTCAGAACTTTCCAGTTCTGAACACCTTGAATCGTGCGGAAAAATGAGGAGTTAACGAATTTTCGCAATAAATTGCTGCGCAGGGATGGCAATTCGAAAACTACTTATACCAATCCTCAACGACAAACGACCCAACCATTCCGATCGTTGGGTTATGTTATATGTTATCTTGTGCCTTCCACTTCAGATACAATTCTTTGAAAAAATATATATTTCTTTCTAAATGGTACTATCGTATTCATATATATTTGTGCAGTATACATTTTTAAAGCAACGCCACACAAACTTCTTTAAAATTGATATAAACATAAATCTTTTTGAAACTATTAATTTTTATTTGGCTAGCTTAATTATTTTGCTTTATAATTCAGTTAAAAAAATGTTTAATTTTAATTTTAGGAAAAAATATAGCCAATTTAATTTTATACAAAATTATTTGTGCACATCAAAAATACTAAAAAAATGGAATTATTTATAATAATTCAATCAGTTATATTTTAATTCAGAATAGACAAAAACACATTAAAAAACAAATCAATATGACGTATTTCCTCCTTTTGATTTCAGAACTTCTGCGAGGCGTCTGGGCATAGAGTCGATTAAATTTTTTGAAGAATTTATTGGCACGGTGCTCCACGCATTTATTATGGCGTTCCAAGTGGCTTCTTCAGTCCTTCCAACAACACAAGGAATTTGTCTTTTTATGTACGTCCATATATTCTCAATCACATTACGATCCGGGCTCTGAGGCGGCCTTTCTAATAAATGTTGGCCCAAATGTTTTAAAAATTTTAGTACCATTTTGCCTTTATGGATAGAAGCATTATCCTGTTGCAGCATAAAATGTTCTCCAATTAATTTGCATCCAGCCAGTAACGCCACATAATCGCCACAAGTTTCCCTTTTAACAAAGTAAGCGGACCAACACCATTATACGATATGCATCCCCATGTCATTAAGTGTACGTTTAAACTTTTCTGAAGGTTTCGAATAAAAGAAATGTCTTCCCCAGATCCCATCAAGAGAGAAAATTGATTCGTCTTACTTTTGATATAAACGACTTTTTTAGAGTGGTGTATTTTTTTAGATTCTCCTCCCTCAATCTCCTATGTATTGGTGGTTCGCTAATGGGTCTATTTCTCGAAAAGTTTATAAACTTTTTTATGCTGTTTTGCGTTGTTGATGGATTGATTTTCACAGCACTTACAATTTGTCAGTGTTCTGTGGCAGATGTTGCTCGATTTCTGCCTCTTCTAATGGCATTTTTTACCGTTCCATGAATGTTTTTTTCTTTATTTGGTACAAAATGGTATTTCTATGACAACCATATTTTTCGATAATTCCGTGGTCGAAATTCCATTTTTAAAATCAGCTACCATTGCTGCTCTGACTTCAACACTAAATCCAAATTTTCTAGGAATTTTTACTGAAGAATTAACTTAAATTTTTTTCATAACTAACTAATTACACACTAAGTCAGTTTCAGAAAAAACAAAAACAAAACAAAAATACAAAAGCGACAAACCTGATTTTATTGAATTAATAAATCAACAATTTTGATTTTGTCGCAATAAAAAATGGCTCATTGGTGAGAAAACGCCAAAATATTTGGAACAAATGCTTTTCACCGTTGACCAACGGTATGATTTTGCTCGGTAATTTTTTTTAATTTTTCATAATTTATTTACCGTTTAATCGTAATTGACCAAACCTTTAGATGAAGTGTTAAAGAGGTGGTTGCGGAGATTTCCACTAAAAATCTCTGCGATATCCTAATTTATATAAAAAGTTTAAGTATCAACCCGATTCATCGCAATTAGTCTGGATTGTAGAGAACCAACAACATTTAGTCTGCACGACACCACGCCCACACACATAGATTTTGGAAAAACTTTTCTTTTGACTTCGGCGGTGCAGCGAATGTTAAATTTGCAAAAATCTCGGGATCCACATTTTTCATGATTACTCTACTTTACATTACTACGTAAACGAAAGAAAAATTCTCACTTCCAGTGAACAATTTAAAACTCATTTTGTAATAACTGGTATCGTGCAAATTGAAGTTTTGCAGGCAATTTTAAGTGAATTATAGTAAAGGGTGTTTTTTAAAGGTTTACAAATTTAAATAAAATAGAACAAAGACAAACATTTTGAATATCAGTGAAACTAGCTTTATTGGATATATAATTTTATGCCATTAATGCTTGAATATGATTTCGGTCATGTGGCTGCCGCGAACTAATTTTTGATCACTCTTCGTAGCAATTGCGGCCGTATCGCGCTAATAACAAGCCGAATGTTCCAAATGTTCAATCGTCTCTGATTTATCGGCGTAGACAAGTGACTTAACTTATTCTCAAAGAAAATAATCTAATAGAGTTAGATTACACGATCTCGGTGGCCAATTAACAGGACCATTACATGAGATTAGTCTTGCACCAAATGTTTCTTTGAGTAAATTAATTGTATCCCGCGCTGTGTGGCATGTGACACCGTTCTGTTGGAACCACATACCCACAAGATTTATGTGTAAGAGGTTCCAACAGAACGGTCTATACATACCCACATACCCCCACAGCCAATTGGGGTACAAAAAGTTAGAAATCATGTTTCTATATACCGTTCACCGTTGACTGTAATATTTCGCTCATCATCTTTTTTGAAAACATGGACCAATGATTCCGCTGGCGCATAAAGCGCACAAAACAGTAATTGTCTGTCGATGTAATGGTGTTTCGGGAAAGGCAAGTGGATTATCTTCACTCCAAATCCGACAAATCTGTTTATTGAAGTACTCATTCATCCAAAAGTGAACTGGACAAAATTTTGTTTAGAAAAGCAACATCAATATCAATTTGTGCTTCAGCCCATTGGCCGAATTGGCGGCGTGTGTGAAGGTCGGGTGGCTTTAATTCATGCAAAAGTTGAACGCGTAAACCAAAATCCTTAGATAAAATCTTCCATAAAGTGGATAGACACATGACCATGCTTGTTTGGTACGCAATGTTGACGTCTTACTGGATGCGTATTATCATTTAGAATATACAGGGTGAGTCATCTAACTTTTTTTTTAACTAGCGGTAGTTTTTAGTATGGTAAGGGTTACGTCACTTCTGATTTGACAGAAAGTTAGATTTACCCTTCCGCTGAACGAAAATGTTTGTGTATTCGCTTGAACGACGCTAGGAAATATTGAAACATTACTTCGAAAATCATGGTAATGTTGCAGAATAGATGCAAAAATTGCGTGCGGTTTTCAGAAGAAACTAAGCGCCGGGAGCTCCATATGTGCATTATTTTGTGAATAAAGTTAAAGAAACTGGCTTGCTAATTAATAAACCAACACGAACCAAGCAGCCAACGAAGCGTACACCCGAAAATGTTGATGCTGTAGTCGAGAATGTGCGTGAGTCGCCGGGAACGTCAACTCGTCATCGTGCTCAAGAATTGAACATTTCACGCACAACATTACGACGAATTGAAAAGAAGAAATTGAAGCAAAGAGTCCACCCATTGCGTTTTCGGTTCACTGAGTGGGTTTGCGATCGACTTAAAGAGGATGCCGATTTTGGCAAAAAAATCATCTTTTCGGATGAGGCGCATTTCCATCTTGGCGGCCATGTAAACAAGCAGAATTATCGTTGAGGAAGCCGATGCATCCTCAACGATTGACTGTTTGGTGCGGAGTTTGGTCCGGTGGCATCATTGGGCCATTTTTCTTTGAAAATGAGCAAGGAGCCGCCATTAATGTCAATGGTGAGCGCTACCGCGCCATGATAAACGATTTTTTGTTCCCGGCACTTGAAGAGGAGGACATAGGCAACATTTGGTTTCAACAAGATGGCGCTCCGTGCCACACAGCACACGTTTCAATTGATATTTTGCGCACTGTCTTCGAAGATCGAATTATCAGCCGAAATGTCGGAGTTGTGATTTGACGCCGTTGCACTATTATCTTTAGGGTGCCGTCTAAGATGAGTGTTACGCCGATAAACCAGCAACGATTGACGCTCTCAAGAACAATATTCGCATTGTCATTGAAGACATAATGCCGCATACCATCGAAAATGTGCTCAAAAATTGCGATCCAAAGCAGTCAAAAGTCCATCCAAGGCAGTCATATGAATGAAATAGTATTCGATAATTAGTCGGAAGGATTGTTCTTTACAATGAAAAAATAAATTTGAAAAAATATTTAGTACTTTTTGTTTTATTGCATTTTTAAAAATTTATTTGGCCCACCCTATAAGTGTAACAATTATTGTCAAAATAATGGTCAAACGGTTGGAAAATGCTAGAGCAAAGTTTAAAATAGAATCAAATAAAGTCAAAGTTGATGTTAAAGAGAGATAAACAATAGATAAAACAAGATGAACAAGAGAGATAGAGAATGTTAGCGAATTTTAAGGTGAAACGCCTTCGAATAAAATCCCAGAGTATCAACTGATAACTAATAACAGTAACTTACGGAACTGCTGCTGCCACTTTTTCGCAGTAAAAACCTTGCATCAGCTAGCAGAAGACGAAAGAAAGAAACTTTCAAAGAGCTTTAAACTGCTACAAACAGATTTTTTCGTCGATGATCTCGATGAGCAACCTAACTTTCTTTAAAGTGGGATATCCCTTAATAGTAAAGCAAGTAGAGCGCTTGCTTTGTAGTTCGAAGGCCCTGTGTTCAAGGCTCAAGCTTCACACCAAGAATCGTGTTGACAAAAAAGTTACGACTTGGCGTAAAACGCCAATGTTATGTTTTAAATTCTGCATTGTCTATACTCAAGCCATAGTTTTCCGCTTTTATTCATAAATATTTTAGATGACAAAGAGTTTACAGAATAACATAAAGTTAAAATCGACCAAAGCATAAAAGCTCTTGGACTTTGCTGGAAACCTCATGCGGATGTATTTGACTTTATACAAACCTACCAATGCTCAGTGGCCCGCTAACGAAGCATAATATCCTCTCTACGAATGGTAAGCTATTTGATCATTTGGGATGTTTGGCACCAGTTATAACAATACTTAAGATAATGTTGCAGAAGGACATTGGACAAACTTCAAAAATAAATTAAAATATTGCTGAGATACCTGAAAATTTTTAGATGGACAAGAATGTTTAGAAAGCTATTTATGGTTCAAAAGGCTACATGTATTTATATATATAAAAATTAAATTATTTTAGAAATATAAATGTTTTGAATACAGTTTTACTCGATACGAACATAATTCTAATTTTATTAGAGTCCCTAATTTATTTGCAGGGTAAAGAAAGCTTAACAGCACCCACTCACCATCAAATAAATACCACAAGCACAAAAAAGTTAACATAATTAAACTATGCACGTAATGGATCAGCTAAAGTGTAGCATAAAATACTTAGCTTCCCAAAATACAGGTAAAATATTCAAGGAAGAGAGTTTGAAAAATCCTTTTTTAATTGACAGTAAAAATTCCACAAACCATTTGCTTACTTACGCTTATTCCACCAAACAGCGAGTAGTACTATTAAAACCTTAAATTACCAAAATATGTAAACACACACCTTTTGAATAATTTACTAAATTCACCTTCCAACCTTTTTTTATCTTTTTCCGAATCCCTAATCATCATTATCACAAAAGAAAAGGAAACACAAAAAAGGAACTCTACACCGTTGTTGTGGATGAAAAAATCATTAAACCTTATTATTTTCAACACAACCAACCATTTCCTACACCCTGCGAGAACAAAAAACAGCTAATAAGGAACAGAAAATGTCTGGGTAGTGTAAGGAGGAAAATCCACACAAAATAAAATTAATAAATTGAAAAGTGCCTTTAAATTCATTTTTATTATGTGATAAACTTTTTCCATATAAAAGTGAGAAAATATTTTAAGAAAATAAAATACAATAAAGGAAAATAGACTGAAAATAGAAAAATCAAAATGAAAATCACTTTGAATTATGTGAGATGAGTGGTTGTTTTATTTTAGAAAATATTGTAGGAAATACAATGTAAAACCATTACCCGAACTGATCTCGTATATATTGAGGGAAAGAAGTCCGTGGAGGATGTCGGTAAGATACTCATAAAAGTTTCTATTTTGTTTTATGTTATTAATTTTCATGATATACTTTGAACACATATTTTAGGATTTTCCGTTATGGTTTATCTCACCTTCCCATGAAAAATATATTTAGTACAACCGTAAGTAACTAAATTTGTAGCAAAAGTTAAAACGAAAATAACGAATATTAATAAAATTGATACTGGTCTATACTAAGAGGTAGGGTTGCTTACCGCATAAAATAATTATGTAAAAGAAAGCCTTGTTTGTCATAATAAACCAGAAGTAAATTGGCAACAATCTAAAAGCATTCTGATTTCTATTTAGTAGACACCACGAGTGGTAATCTACTATTTAGCTATTCAATAAATTTTCTATACCCAAGTTTAGCATTGGTCCTTCGAGCCGGATCACCCGGTACATATTTGCAGTAGTCTACATAAAAGCTACACTCAAACAACAGAACGTTCGATCAGTTCAATTAAACGCTGCCACAATAAACGATAGAAGACCTATATTTCGGGCAAAATGTGTTCATTTTGAAGAAATGAAGAGAAATAAAACAAACTTCAACAAGGACGGGGAAGCTAGAAAAACGAAAGTGTACCTGCACAAAAAACTGGCGCAAATATTTAGAAAAACCACATAAATGCAGATTCACGAACGAAGGACGACCTCTTCGATAACAACGATACTCGTCTATATTGAAATTTGATCAAGAATTTCTACGCCAATCGCCAATCATCGAGCTGAGTTAAAAGCAAAATTGGAAGCCGACACAGATATACCAGGACAGAACAATGATCAACAATTCGCCATTACAACTGGATGCTATCAACACAAAACACCGACGACAGTAACCGACGACATTAACAACCAGATCGTAAGCAACAATTCGAAGCAAGTAAGAAAATTCAAGACACAAGATGTCAAAATGCGTTTGTGCTACAAACCAATCGCAGATGCTAACCAACTGCTAGATGAGCTTCAGCACAACCTGCACTAACTCAATACAAGGGTAGCACAAATCGAGCAGATCCATGAATAACTACTAGTAGATGCTAGCTTCGAAAACTGAATCGAGAATTTCCAAGGTGCTGAATCAACAAAAAATCTAGTAATATTGAAAACAAAACTGACATGAAACTAAACCAGATCGAAATTCCGCGATTCCACGGTGATCCGTTAAAATGGGCATCTCCACAACCTATTCCATGAAAATAACAAAATAAGTGACACCATCTACATGCACCAATTTAAAACACCAGTATTGGAAGTCTTGGCATACTCATAAGTGACATTGAGGCCACCGGCGAAAATTATATGGACGCATTGAAACTCTTGGTAAATCGATACCAAAACAAGAGGCGGCTAACATCCAATCATGTTAACGCGTTTAAAATTTAGGCATCTAAACGGTATCATGGAATTACATAATAATTCCAATTGTTATTTAAAAACTGGAGAACGAAACAGCAAGGGTGTTTGAGAGGTCAATTGCCGATCCAAGAGAAATGCCAACATTGGAAGAATTCCTCGGTTTCTGTAAATCGCTGATTCCAGGACTTCGAGACAACGGAATTAAAGATCAACGTTCGTAAGCTGGCGCAACTCCACCACCCGCAAAAGTCAAGGTATGTCATGCACAATTTTTAAGGACTTGTTGTTTTGAGTAATCAGGGACATGATCGTGACTGCACAAAATTTCCACAAATGATCACTTTAGAGAAATCTAAATTCCTTGCTCAACATCAGCTTTGTAACATGTGCTTTCTGGACAACAACTATCTTTGTCCCTATTCGATACGATGTTTAGTGTGTAAGCGGGGCCACAACTCCAAGAATTGGAGATAGCCTCAAACTAAATTAAACTTACTCGAAAAACGGCGGTGGTCGAGATACAGAATAGAAAACAGCAATCAACGTTGTTACGAATGTTAATAGATCCCGGTTCACAAATTTCATTTATCACCTTAGAAGCATCCAAGAAAATCAAACAACCAACGAAAAATACGCTTGTAAAGATCAGTGACTTAAACGATAGCGAGATCACAACTGCCACAAAATTTGTCACTTTATGTGTAGGAGCACGTTTTGTGTCAAAATTTTCCATGGAAATGGAAGCATTAGGATTGTCGAGCATAACTCGGCCAGTCAAAGATGGGAGCATTTAAATAATATATTGTGGGCTGATCCAATTTACAACCAACCAAATAAAATTGGCATTCTACTGTGTGCTGATTATCACCTAAATATCCTGCTGAACCAAGTTGTAAAAAGAAGTCAAGGCGAACCAATCGCCCAACAATCGCGGCTCGGATGAGTTATATTTGAGAATATTTTAAACGAAAAATTCCCGAGGGTCCAATCCATGGTTACCTTGGTAGACATTGAAAACCAGTTCAAGCGATTCTGTGACATGAATGAAATACAACCCGATAATTTAATAAAAGAAGAAGAAAAGCTATGCGAAGAATATTATGAGTAGAACTACCGTTGAGACACCGACGACCGTTATATGGTACGAATTCCTTTTCGACAAAACATACCATCAATCATTTCATTCAAACAGCAAGCCCTTGCTAGATTCATTCACCTAGAATGGCGTTTATCTATAGCCAGTGATTTTTCCAAGGGATATCAAGAGGTTATCGAAGAGTACTTCAGTCAGAGATATCTGATTAAAAGTAATGAACATAAGCAAAATTAATGTTACATTCCTTGTCACGTAGTCGTCAAAACAACAAGTACTACAACAAAACTAAAAGTAGTATTTGGGGTATCAGCTAAGACAGACAAAAACGTTAGGTTAAATAAAATTTAACTTGGGTCACAAATTACAAGATCGTTTTGTCAATTCTCGTTCGGTGGTGAAAATACAAGGTGGCATACTCAGCGGATATAGAGCAAATATATAGACAGAAAAAGTAAATCCTGATGATCAACGATATCAGAAAGGCATACCAACTGAAACCGTAACTTTCGGAATGCCAGCTGCGCCATATTTTACTATTAAAATATTGCAGCTGCTTGCAAACGATCAAAAGGTAAATTTCCCAATCGCCGCCAATATAATAATGAGGGACTTCTACATAGACGCGGTATTATCAGAAGGTAATGCCGTAGAAAAATTCAAGAACCACAATGTCAACTGATCAGCGCACTTTAAACTAGGGGATTTATTATAAGAAAATGTTCATCTAATTATCCTCAACTCTTAGACGCTGTCGACTCAGATTCGAAAGCTCTTGAGCCTTTGGTAATTAACGACGATGCTATATGAAATCATTAGAATTGCTGTAAAACCCTGTCACATATTCGATCCATTAGGATGGTCATCTCCAACCTTATTATAAGCCAAAATATTAATGCAAACTCTATCGATCTCAGGCGCCACCTGGGATGAGAAGCTGTCTGAAGACATCGAAAACACATGCCGCCAATATTATGTCTTTCTCCCTAACCTGGGGACAAAATTCCAAGGTGGATCAACTTTACCAGGACAATTGCATCAATTGTGTGATGCTCCAGAAGTGGCTTACGCAACAGTGGTATATTTTTACGTTATAACTTTAAAAAATGCAAGTTTGTTAACGTCAAAATACCAATAACAACCATGTTAACGCTACCAATTTGCTTGCAAATTTAATGACCAAGGTACAACAAAGCAATTCGATAAAACACCAACATACCTTTGGACGGATTCTGTGACAATCCTAGGATGGGTAAACAACAAGCCCCTCAAATTTAAAACATTTGCAGCCAACGGAATTTCGGGAATCCAGAAATTAACTGTGCCATGCCAATGGTTGGCAAATCATGTCAATCATCCAACAATCCCGTGGATTGTGTATCTAGGAGTATCCCCCTTCAGTACCATTAAAGAGCACGATTGTAAATTTATAAATATGAGACACTCCCATTTTAATACAAACAGTAAGATTACGGTCCATGTGATAAGATTTATCATCAAATGAGGAAGGAGGACTGCAAGCAACCAAGGAGCCCCCACGACAGAAGAATTAAAATATACTTTCCCACTCTTGATAAAAAATGGCACAAAGGCAACTAGTCAAAAACGAAATCTACGATCTTTTATCTACGATCTTTTATCGAGCCCAAAACACGACCTCTTAGAGCTACCACCAAAAGATCCGATTACCATCCCAAGGGTTAATGGTTAATAAACAAACAATGTAGGCAGGAACACAATTAACTCTAGCTCACCTCCGGACCAGGTACTGTATCGTAGACGGGCGAGAAATTTACAAGCTGTTCGGATCACCTATGGAAGACCATTTTTGAGAACTGGCGTCGATTATGCCTGGGACCTCTTTTGCTTAGCACAACAAAGGGAAGAAGCCACAAGACGCATAAAGGTAATTTAGCGATCTTTATTTGTATGCCAATAAAGGCTAAATAAATAAATAACATATAGTATATAAAACCAGTCAGTGATCTAACCACTGAAGCATTCATCGCAGCAAAAAACACTATGCCCGACTATATGTCGTTCCGACACCATCATTTGATCAAAGGTTAAGGACTTATATTTTCACCAGACAAAACTGGTTGCGAGAAGTATTTCTGAATACTGACGGTGTTAATTTCACCACTGATAGTTCAAAGATGGATGGGTAAATTTGGGGTAGGATTTTCTGTGAAAAGCTAAGTGGAAACCTCTCTTTTGTCTCCCGGAGTACTGCTGGGTTTTTCAAGCTGAACTAATCGCGATAAAGCACGAGACTGCTTGTGGTATAATGTAATATTTGCAAGGGGTATTCGCATTTTTACGGTCAGCCAGGTTCATTTCAGGCTGATCAGTTCGTCAGTCGGTCCGCAGTCTCATCTTTTAACGCGTTGACAGATCAGTCGTGGGAGCCACGGAATTTCAATATTACGAGGAATTAAAAGGCGAATAAACTCGGTCGACAAGGTACAACCTGCATCATTTCACCAAGTAGACAGTTGGTCTAAATATCTGTTGCATTATAACTGGGTAGATATGGCCAAAACTAGCCATGCCAAGGTCTATATTGCTGGTATTTCGGTGGTGGCGATATATCAGTATGGTGGAGGATGCTATTACGGAGACACTGTCTCATAGGTAAGCAAGCGAGCAGAATGAAAGTTTTCTCATATGATTACTGTTTCCTAGTTGCGAAGATAAAGATGAGGGAGAAATTGTTATCCTTTTGATTTGCACCTGTCCCCATCTAGCGCTTACGAGACTGAAATTTCTGAGGGCTCCTCTCCTAAATAACGTCAGTAATATGGACGCCTAGGGTATGCTACACTTCGTTGAGACTTCAAGATGGTTCGATGATTAGGTGACGAGGGAAAACAATGTGACACTGCTACGGACCAGATTGTATCTGCGCCAATCCTTTAGGATAACCAATCTAATCTAACCTGACCTTACAGTATGTTCCACAAGACAGTATCTTCAAGAAAACAATAAATAAACTAATTGATATTTGTTTCTCATAATAGACATTAAAACTAATTTCGCGATTATCTTAGTACGTAGGCCAGTCGCTATTGTTGTCTATTATAGACTGACATCTCCTAGTGCCACTTTCACTTAATTTGACCGCATATTCTGGAGTAAAGTCTTTCCAAATGTTTTTGAGAACACGGACAATCTGCTGTGTGGTTGTTATTCTTTTTCCTCTCAGCTTTGTCTTCATAGGACCCCAGGCGTTTTCGATAGGATTAGCATCTGGACTCTGAGACGGGCAATCCAAAGTTTGAATACCATTTTGCGACTACGATGTTTAGTCATTATTCTCTTGTAAGATTCACACTTTATTTCCATATCCAAATAGTTTTTCAGCGGACTTTAGCGAACCATTTTGGTATAATCTCACCATAAATTGGGCATCCAGGTTTCTTGTGAAGATGACTACTCTTCCAAATCTTTTGGAGGAGAAGCAACCTTAAGCATGGACCTTTTGTGGGTGCTTGACGGTTCGTTGGACAAATCTGTGACTTTTACTTGCCCAGGCTTTCCGCCAATATTTCTATGCCACCAAAGATGATTCGTCTGTAAACATCACATTGCTCCAAATTTTCATTTTCCCAAGTCAGCCTTTTTCGATGTGCTTCTCTGTCAACAAAGGTTTATACAGTGTGCTCCTATTTTTAATATCGAATTCTTCATGCCTTCGTCGAATTGTATTTATTGACACTTCAACACCTTTCTGACTTACTTTTTGATTTGCTTGCCATAAGTTTATTGTCGGATTTTTCACGAACAACTTCAAAATGACCTTATGGTCCTTCCGTGAAGTGACTCTATTTAAACCTCTTCCCAGTAAATCAACCACATTTCCACAATCACTATACCGCATAATCCACTTCTTCACAAATGGCACAGATGTTTTCGGGTATTTTGCTACCTGCTTCACACTCATTTTGGGTCCTTTGGGATGGGTAACTAAGAACACCACTTCAAAACGCTTTTTGTACACGGAACTCATTTTAATATTGTTGTTTACCACTCAAATGTTTAAACTGAACCAAAGAAAGAAGCTATCGCGAGAAAGTTAATAGATTGGAGAGAATAATTTAACTTGCTAAATTGTGGTGGGGGTTAAACAAAAATAATAAATTGAGATACTTTCTTGTGAAACATACTGTACCTTAACGTATGCTATTCTTTTATTTATTGATATTTTAATACAAAGTTTTACTGATCGAGATTTTTTTCTGATCGTTCGAAGGGAGGTGTCGCACCTGTACACCTCGCCTGTACACCAAGTCTTACAGATACTATAAAATGGGAGCAGTGTCATGAACTCAAAATTGTAAAAAATGACTTGTTTTTTAGGATCTTTTATTTACATTTTGAAAATAAAATGTTACGTCTGTACTGTACTTGGAATTGCTACAAACTTTGAATTGCAATGCTCTTCGGTTTTAGATTATCTATAGTAAGTTTAGTGTGGTGAAACGATTGCTCTCTGGATCGAATTGAACTGACGATTTACCGTCAAAGCCCCACTGGTTAAAAGATGTTGGATCTTCAAGATATGATTGGCTATTTTTTAATAAAAATATTGACCATAGATGAAGCCAAAGAGCTTGCTAAAAATGGTACACTTTTAATTGATAAATTTGGTCATTGCTGGTTAGAGAATTTCATGTAGTGCAAGTAGTAAAAAAAATTTCCAAAAATGCTATAAATTCCTTAAACAAATTGTTTAAAGCCATTAAAATAAACACCGCCCGCCCGAAAAACCGTCGCCACTTAGTTTCCTCTGCAGACATTCAATCAGTATAATTTAAATAAACTTAAGAAATTATTCTAGCATTAAATCTAATTATTCGACATGATATAATTAACCCTTGCATTATTAATTATTCAAGTAAAACTAATGATTTTCTAACCAGCATAACTTCTACATTACTTTGTCTTTCTCGATACTAAGTATATAATACTATGGGAATATAAAGAAATTTAAAATTAAGAATATAAAAAAGTTTTTACAATTAATTTGATTATGTATTAAGAGTCAAGCAGTTAACTCTCTAGTTATGTCTTACGTATACACTTTGTGCTAAGAACACCATCTGGTTAATTTTAATTTATTTTTGAAATATGTACGATTATGAGGAGGAACGAATTTTGCTTTATTATTTTTGCATCAGCAATTATACATCGACACCCTTTCTGATGTACTGAGCTGGTTATGTACGTACATGTACGTATAGTATCTTAATGCAGACATACATAGATGGTATGGTACTTGCCGTATTGAAATAATCATACGAGTCGAAAAAAGTTATTTTAACTCTTGCTGATTTAAATGAATTTTGTGTAAAAGTTTTCAGAATATTTAATTTATTATTTATTTGTGAAAATTGTTTGCAAATTAAAAGTTTTTATTTTAATGATGTAAAACTTTGTTTAAAAAAATTAGTTCATGTTCGAAGAGGTAGAATAACAGCTACTGCTACACACACTGAAACGTATGGGAATGGTACCCTATTGCTTCAAATAATGGGGATGAGAATAAAGAAGATAAATTGAGGACTCCTTGTAATAATATTTAGTAAAGACTGTCAATGACCATGTGTAATTGAATCTAGATTGAGAAAGGAAGTTCCTAAAAAAATATTGACCAGTTTTAATGTGCACCTTTTACTTTAGGGGTAAGTCTGATGGGGTTGTAGGGGTGAAATTTTTACTTTTCCCTTCTTCTGACAATAAAATCGTCCATCATTCGAGATTTTGCAACATGGACACCAATCTGACTAGGCCGATTCGATAGCCCATGACCAGGGTAGATTTTGATTATAGGTTAGGGGTAAGTCTGATGGGTTTAAAGGTGTCAAATGCCATATCTGTTTCATACAGCCGAAAAATGTCGATGAAAAAGTTTAATGATTATCAAGCAAAGTCGTCCATCATTCGCGATTTTGCAACATGGACACCAATCTGACTATGTCAATTCGATAGCTTAGTACCATAGTTAAATTTTGATTATACGTTAGGGGTAAGTCTGATGGGGTTCTAGGCGTGAAATTTTTATTTTCCCCTTATTCTGACGATAAAATCGCCAATCATTCGAGATTTTTCAACATGAACACCAATCTGACTATGCTGATTCGATAGCCCATGACCTAGCTATATTTTGATTACAGGTTAGGGATAACCTACGGCTCATAGGCTATCGAATCGGCCTAGTCAGATTGGTGTCCATGTTGCAAAATCTCGAATGATGGACGATTTTATCGTCAGAAGAAGGAAAAAATTAAAATTTCAAGAGGGGAAATATAAAAATTTCACCCCTATAACCCCATCGGACTTACCCCTAACCTATAATCAAAATCTAGCTATTGTCATGGTCTATCGAATCAGCATAGTCAGATTGGTGTCCATGTTGCAAAATCACGAATGATGGACGATTTTATTGTCAGAAGAAGGGAACAATTAAAATTTCACTCCTACGAGTATAACCCCATCAGACTTACCCCTAACCTATAATCAAAATCTATCCTACAATTTTTGAAAGTTGGCCGTGTGCTGCTATGTTCACATGAAACAATAAATTAATATCGGTTAAATTGTAAATTGTATTTGTTGTTTGTTATGATACATATTTTTTGTAGGTTAATCACTTTCGGATACTATTAATGTTAGCCGATAGTTTCCAGCCGAAAGTTAAAAAAAATCGATAATGCAGATAGTGTCTTTGCTATGTTATGTCAAATATTAATATGCATCAGCCGATATTTTTCAGCCGAAAGTGTTTTTTATTCCACAAATATTTGTTTTCTACAACAAAAAAAATGTAAACCATTAAAAATAAAACACTAATCAATATGTTTAATAGCATTTATAGTTATTCGGAAAAATTCAATTTACTATTGGGAAATTGCAAATAAACATAAAATTACAAAATTTGAAAATTTCTAAACATTGACCCTTTAAAGTGTCATGGTTGGAAACAGATTCAAATGAAAGGTCTTAATGATGCGCGCATCTGGAAAAAATTTCAGGTCAATTTCATCATTAAGAGCGTTCATTTGAATCTATTTCCAACAATGACACTTTAAAAGGTCAATATTTAGAAATTTTCAAATTTTGTGTGTGCGATATATTCGATCGAGTTTTCCCGGACTGCCCACATGAAAATTGACCTGCAATTTTTTCCAGATGCGAGCATCAGTAAGACCTTTCATTTGAATCTATTTCCAACCATGACACTTCAAACGGTCAATATTTAGAAATTTTCAAATTTTGTATTTTATGTTTATTTGCAATTTCCCAATAGTAAAATGAATTTTTCCGAATAAATTTTTTTAATGGTATCAGTTGATTTTTTTTTGTTGTAGAAAACAATTTTTTTGGAAAAAAACACATTCGGCTGAAAAATATCGGCTGAGAAATATCGGCTGAAAAATGTAGGCTGAGAAATGTCGGCTGAAAAATATCGGCTGATGCATTGACATAACATATTGTATTTTCGGCTGAGATAGCAAAGACACTATCTGCATTATCGATTTTTTTTACTTTCGGCTGGAAAGTATCGGCTAACTTGAACAGGATCACTTTCGGCTAGGATATTTCAAACTTTCGGCTGAAGTAGTCAAGACACTATCTGCATTATCGATTTTTAACTTTCGGCTGGCAACTTTCCGCTAACTTTCTATATATGTCTGTTTTATATAGAAAGTTAGCGGAAGAATTTTCTTTTAGAAAATTAAAGAATTATTTGTTAGTTTTAAATCTGTATTGCCGGGATTTTTCGATTGAATATTGAAGTTTAACTTCTTTATCGACGCAATCTGCATTATCGGTATATTACGGTATTTCCGCGTAGGGTAAACATTTAATATATGCACAACCATCTTTAAGCTGGGTATCAAAGACAATATCTGCATTACCATATTTCGGCTGGAACTTTCGGCTAACTTTAACAGTATCAAATTTATGCCACATTTGGGCTTTCGACAAGCAACAAAGAAATTTGCGCGCATGATGCTCTATTTAACAAATATATTACTGTGGGCAAACAGCAGTAAGACTTTGTTCATAATTTTAAAATTCTTTATTTATTTCTCCAAATCTATTTCGACCCCCTCAAAGCAACCCCCCCCCCCCGGCCTTAATACACTTGTGTCAACGTTTTTTCCTCTCCAATCCTCGAAACAGTTGTTAAAGTCAATTTCCGGAATAGCCTCCAATGCGCGTAGCGATTCACGTTTAATGTCTTCAATTGACTCAAAACGGTTTCCCCGGAGCGGTCGTTTGAGTTTGCTGAACAGCCAGAAGTCACACAAAGCTGAATCAGGCGAATACGGTGGTTGCGGAACGATACGGGTGGAATTTATGGTGAAAAAATCACGTAAAACCAATGCAGCATGAGAGGATGCATTATCGTGGTGCAAGAACCACGAGTTGTCGACACATAATTCCGGCCTCTTTTTACGAATAGCTTCGCGCAAACTACGCATAACACTCAAATAGTGTTCCTTGTTGATAGTTTGGTCGGAAGGAATTCGGAGTGCACCACACCTCGATAATCGAAGAAAACTGTCAACATCACCTTGATTTTTGACTTGCTTTGGCGTGGTTTTTTCGGCTGTGGCTCACCTTTGGCACGATATTCGGCCGATTGATCGTCTATTTCCGGGTCGTAAGCATAGATCCAAGACTCATTATAATACAGTTATAATACGTTTCGTGACATCCTGGCAGTCGGAAAGCATTGTTTCACAGACTACAACCAATCGTGCTTTCACTTTTCTTAGGCCCAAATGATCTTTCAAAATGGTTTTCACTGATCCTTCCGATATTTCAACGATGCCAGTAAGGTCTCTGACTGTTAATCGTCGATTCTCGAGCACCAATTCCTTGATTTTATTAACATGCTGATCATCAGTTGTTGTTGATGGCCGTCCTAGACGTGGTTCGTCGTCAACACGTTCTCGACCCTCTTTGAACAATTTGTACCAATCAAAAACACTTGCTCGCGAAATACAATTATCGCCGAAGGCCTTTTGCAACATTCTGAACGTTTCGGCACCACAAAATTGATTCCGCACTCAAAATTGAATGGAACTTCTTTGTTGAATAATTTCACTCATTGTACAAATCGCCGAATGCTCTTTTTGTACTTCAGAAATATACTATACTAAACACTAATAATTATTTTGATGTGACAATTGGCACAGATGTCACTGACAGTCATACCAACATAGAAAAAAAAAATATTTCGACGAATGGTTTTCCGCGCGAAATTTAAATTAAAAAGTCTTACTACTTTTTGCCTTCAGTAGTATGTGTAATGAATACAGTTATCGATAAAATATGCCAAAAATAATCACCTGTGTATGTAAACGTGGGTCTAAACCAACCAAAAATTTTTAAATTACCTATTCTTCACACTTCGAATGACACGAGACAACTGAAAATTACGTCAAAATATAAGGAAATATTTAAGGTTAAAATACATATAGGTATGAAGTTAGTGACAATTATTTATAACTCGATTTTATTAACGGAAAAAATTGGGTCGATTACACCAAGAGGTCAGTAACGCAGGGTTAAGATCTATAAAGTGTTTGATGTTTTCTTTTATAGCCACCGACGATCCTCCCCTTGCCCTATAGGCATATATCTATTTTTTTAGTATTTATAGGAAAATTTCAATTTTTGGAATATGTTTCATTAGCCAATTTGCATTCCAGGTTACTATTCTTAATGTTTTATTTGTGGTTGTTTGCATCATTTTAGTAGAGAATGGATGTCGTTTCATTTAGATAATCTTGCTTATCTATCCTGTTATTTAGAGCTTTAAGGCATTTCTCTTGTTTAGCAAAACGAATTTTAATAGCTTCCATGCTTCTTAGTATCTTTTAGAGCACTATTGTTTCCTCGGTAGTGCCCTTCGAAATAACTGGTTTTGTCATTACCATTTGCGAGTTTAGTTTTGGCTATCCCGTTTTGCATGAGGTTTTGGTTCCTGTTTGGTGAAAATTGATTATTTTTTTCTGGTATCTCTGGATTTTGTTTTCGCGTTTTATTTTTTATTCTTTGTAGCCCTTTACCTATTTCACATTCCCGGTAGTTTGCAGGATCTAACTTCTTGCAATTATCACATTTTTCAGAAAAAATTTTCCTAACCGGGCATACTTGGGTAAGATGCGTAAGATTAAACCTTGATAAAACTAAAATGTTACAAATTAAAGCTAGCATTGATTAATGATATTTTTTTAAAATAATGTTGTTATTTGGTTTTGAAATGCCGGCAACTGGTGACGATTGGTTGAAAGTTGTTCAAGACTTTGAACACACGTGACAATTTCCAAACTGCCTGGATGCTCTAGACGGTAAACACGTTGCTTTTCAGAGCTTTTAGCATTATACTGCTTGCCCTTGTAGATGCCAACTATAACAGAAGGAGGAGTATTTAAAAATACCCTAGTTCACAGCAGAATTGAAAATCACACTTTCGGACTACTCTCTCCAAAGCTCCATTCCGGGAATGCAAAAAATTCCTTAAGTATTTATTGGTGACGATTTCCTCTAACAGAAAGAATTATGAAACCATATGGAAGAATAAATCGCAAAGAATCAAGTGGATGGATATTTAATTACAGGTTGAACCAAGCTCGAAGAGTGGTGGAAACACTTTTGGGATAATTTCATCAGTGTTTAGTCTTAAGAAAGTCTCTCTTGTTACCACCCCAAAAATCTGAATTAGTTGTTATGGCCATTGTATGCCTACATCATTATTTAAAGAGTAGCAAACCTCCAGAAATATTTATATTTCTCGATGAGTTTCAGATATAGAGCAAGTAGTGCGCCTCGTAGAGGGTAGTTGCAGACAAATCACAAATGGACTTCAGAACATTGCGAATGTTCCACGTAGAGCGACAGCACATCCACAAGAAATTAGAGAAGAATTTAATAATTATTTTATTACTATCGGAACAGTTACTTGACAATCTAACTATACACTTAACTCTAATCATTATAGATGATTATATTATTATTGTTTACTCACCCCTGCCTGTACGCCTGTGGATGCTAATCATTTCATGCCATCCGTCATTCTTTTTAATTTTGTGGAAATACCACATGTGTTTTGGGTTTACCCCAAGTGTTGTGCTATAATTTTGTCCCGAAAGTTATAGGCTAATTGTTGGAGTGTACGGATTGCCAGATAGGCAGAACAGTCTAATCCGAACGTTACTCTGGTCAGCTAAAAGTGCCGTATTTGTTGGCTTGGATTCTCTCGCAATAATAATCTCTGATAGTTCGTGTCTTCAGGAGAGATAACCACCTGTCTATACAGCTTCTCGATGTCGGTGGCTAGCGCTATCCGGTTGTTTCTAAATCGCATTAAAGTAACCAATAGAGGTGGTTGAAAAGTTGGGCCAACCATCAGCATATCGTTTAATGAAACTCCCTTTGTCGTCTTGGCAGACACAACGAACACCATTCGAATCTTTGTTGGTTCGCTTGACTCCTTTTCGACGGCATGATGAGGCAAGTAAAAGGTCTCTTCGTCACGCAAGTTTCGCTGATTTTGAGGTATTTCAACCAAATGTATTGTCTCTATTTAATCTCTCATTTGCTCTGTGTACCATATCCTTCTCGGTTTGTCCTTCGATAGTTTCCACTCTAGTGCGAGAAATCATCTTGTTGAGCGCAATAATGAATTTCCTAGTTTAGCCGAAGATGTTCGAAAGGGAAGTTTCACGATGTATCGCTCATCGTCTCTTTTTTTAACCGTTTTGTTGTAACGTTTCACATTCTTGATCTTTGGGCGTTATTTGAGAACCCCTTCCCAAAATTGTCGCAAGGTTTTATCAATATCCACATCGTATTGAATGGTTGAGGTCATGTGCTGTTTGGTGAGTTAGGGTGACCAGGTACCACCCACCCGAATATATTATTTTGTAAGATTGTCGACCGTAGCTGTTTTTGTTGTTTGTTAAGAATAGCCAAAAATCTATCTGCACTGATCAGTGTGTCGATAGGGGCTGGCTGATTGAAGTCTGGATCTGCTAACTGGATATTCTCCTCTTGTTGAATCTCTTCGATATTAATCTAGTATCCTGGCATTCAGTAATGCTCGACATTTGTGTGACCTTCTGTATTGATCCTTTATGACAACACTTGCAGTGAGTAGAATCGCTTGCACTAGCTCTGAAGTTGGTGGTTGCATCAAGACTTTGAAATTCTTCGACTAAGTCTCCTTCATCTCGGTCTCGTTGTTTTCTGTAAGTAGTGCGACATGATGTCGCCTTCGACATTAGCTACAATTGAATCTTAATTTACATACGATGGCTTGATGACTCGCTGATAAACAATTAAAACAAAGTTTCTTCTCTGCTACTACTGATCTCCGTTCTGGTACTGGCAGTTTAATATATTTCTCGCATTTCCCTAGATAATGATTTTCGGCACATAATGGACATGAAGCTTAAATTTGCGACACCAAAGCAGTGGTTTCCTTCACACAATTGATTTTGCTCTTTTGCAATGAATTTAGGCTTTCAACTGCATCACTTCTTTTGTTCAGAAACTTCCAAAATAATTGAAGAGAAGGAAAATCTACTTCGGAGGGTTCATGAGCCCGCATGCTTGTTTCGAATCATTGTCCAACTTGTTCACCAATAAATATATCAGCCATGAATCACGTGTCTCTGCATGTGCGCTAAGTACCTTTAAACCGCGAACGACTTCATCGGATGTGTCACAAAAATTGGTCGTTTCTCAAATTATCTCAGTAGTGAGCGAACCACATGCTTCGGTTTATCATATCGTACCTTAATTTTATCCCAGGCTTCATCGTAGTTAGCATCCGTTGTATTAAGGTGATTGATTATTGAGAATGCTTCTCCTTTAAGTAATCCTTTCAAGCACTGTAGTTTATGTACTGCGGTTATATGTTATAGCACTACGGTTATGTATAGAGGCCTCGAATAGGTCCCGGAAGGATGGAAATTCCGAATATTTCCCATAAAATATCGGAATGCTGATATGTGGTAATCGAAATTCATTCTCACGTTTGTTTAAAGTTTAGATTTCTTGTAAAAAATTAGCTCGTCTATCGGGTTGTTGTTTGGGTTATTACTACTTTCTTCCTAAGCCTTTCAAAATGGAGGCGTTCAATTTTCTCAACTGACTCGATGTTTGAGTCGTCAAATTTTTCCTTTAGTCCCCTTTCAACTCCTTGAAATTCATTCCATTGATCTGTTAGAAGAGCTCTAGTAGCTTGTATATCGCTGATCGGTGTGGTTTGAATTAACGTCGCAACTTGTGCCTTAATATCCTCCATGTGTCTTAACAAACGCCTAATCACTCTGTGTTCCGCCATTTTGCATCAGTCGAATCGATTTCACTATTAACACTTTCATTCCACCCCCGAAATTTTCAAAATATCGTTTCGAAAATTGATAAAATGTTCTACCAGCAGGATTTTCTAGGACCATGTGTAACTGTAACCCTGGGACCTGGTTGGCAATTATCAGGATGCACGGTGGATTCGCTGGATTGGATAACTCTAATACCGACAGTCCAATTATTTGTTATGTAAAAGTTGTATCTGGTTCGCTATCGCATTCGCAAATTGTTTTGTTGGTTGATATCGTCTCCAAATTGGGTGCAGGAATTGTGCCCGGTCGATATGTGTGGTAGAGGTATACAAACGGTATCTCTTTGTTCGGTAGATATTCGGGTTGAAACCTTATAATCGCAGTAGGAATTTTTTCGCCAATTCGTTGTGATAATTCGCAGTTTCACGGAATAAAGCAAAGCTTGTTTTCAATGTAATCGCTGTGTTCAAATATGTTTCACTATTAATGGCACCATATCAAAAAAATATTTAAAGTAATTTACAATAAGAATATAATGATAAGTGCCATCTCACAATGACTAGCGTAAATGAATTTACTATAATAACATCGCTCACAATTTGTTAGTACTTTCTTTTGCTTTGTTCTAATTACTTTCCTTCTCATTACTTTGGATGAAAGATACTTGTCAAAAGAGACAAAAATATGAATTTGACAGTGAAATGGGTTAGCCTCTACCTAAAGGTAGGGCTAACCCAGTTTGATACAAAAATTTGCCTTTACATGTATTACATCCCCCCGCGGCATTAACCCGTAGCTCAGTCTGAAGAGGTTAGCACTTGGTCGTGGGGATGGGGATGCACAAGTAACGGCCTTGATAACCGCATCGAAAAACAAAAAAAAATGGGTAAGGAAAAGAAAAAAAAGGGGTATCGGACCCCGAAGTAGTGATCAGGTTGTCAACCCATTATGCGGGTTGAATCAACCGTGGTTGTATAATAATAGTTTTAAACTATCATCTTAACTACAAACAAAAAAAGGTATTGCCCTCAGGCCTATGGATGTGTTAGTAAGTATGGGTAGGTCCCAAAGCGGTTCTGGCAGAAGGAAAGGAGTGCTTAAGCAAAAACAGTTCCGTCCCGTGGGACAACCAGAGGTATACTGTGTTACCTGGGCCGGTTTATGTTAGTATGTTGAATACTATATTTTCTAAAAAAAAATTAAAAAAAATTGAATTTTACTTTAAACGAATAAAAACCAAACTTAATTTATTAAAAAATACAAAATTAATTTCCTAATTTAATTTTTCTAATTCTAATTTCCTCTTCCACTGCCTTTTTTCATCTTTATACCAAATGAAGTGGCTGGTTGAGAGGAATTGGGGGGGTGTGGGTGGCAATAAAAAGTTAAATTGAAATATTCTCACAGTCACCGAAATGGTATAAATTTTCACATAGAATTTGGTGCACCCACAATTGCAACTCTCCACTTTTCCGTTTATTATGTAGCAGGTTACCCATGCTACATACTAGGGATTTACTTGCACTTAATATGCATACGGAAAAGATAATTGGGTTACGCAAAGTACGTAAAAACAGCAAGAAAAATTAAATACTTATGTCTGTTCATATGTTGCAATTCGGTTTGGGACAAATATGGAAATTAGTGAAGATGATATATTCAAGGTTTATGGAATTACTTCAGTAGATTTATGTTTATACACATGTAGGTTACTATTAATAATTCTAACATGAAGTAAATAATTGAAACTTAATCTGTACAACACAAAACCAAATGTGGGAAATAGACATGACGTTTACTTTATTTGGATATAGGTGATGATTTATCATCACGGTCGTGCTGATAAGATTCTGTAAGGAACTTATCTATTTATTTATTCTTATTTTCAGGAACATATTCTAATCGTCATGAACAAACATGGCCGCCACAGGCTGCCAACATCGACCTGCCCAAATTGGAAATCCGATTATTTGATTATAGTGATTAAGGTACAAAAAGTAATATGTCTGATCCCTACAGAATACTTCCCACCAACCTTTCAAAAATTTGGAATTTCTGCCTGGGGTACGTATATCTATCCGTATTCGTTGTACGAATTTTCTAAAAGTCTTTAATCTATAAATATGTTAAATTACGTACAATAATTTTTGTGATTTTTTAATTATCCCTAGAAACCCTCAAAATTGATGTACTATGTATGAACATAAACAACCAAACACAAATTTTGTAATTTTTGCCTTGGTTATACATTTTTTCCTATTTTACAACTCAATAATAGTAAAAAAATAACAAGTTCTTGTAATTTTCCAAAGATTTAAGAAGTTATTTATTGTTTTTTCCCAGCCACAAATATTTTGTATCCCAACACCATCTTATTATGATTATTGCTATGTGTTGCTACATATTTTCCAATATTCCTACTCCCCCCCAAAAAAAAATCCATATTGTTTATTGGTAAAGACAAAAAGTATTTAAGTTAAAGATAAAATTAAAAAAAATATCGGAAAATGAAGAAAAACTATTACACCAACAAAGACCAGCCAACTACAGTATCCAGCAAACAGTTAAAATTTATGTTGTGTCAAGTTGGTATTTTAAAATTTATGTGTTTTGTGATAACAAACTTGATATATACAAATATATACAACATAACATACTCGTAGCATACATACATATAATGGTATACAACATAAAGCACAACATACACATGATTTTATGAACCAAATACATTCCCTGTATGAACACCAAACACAATCGATGTCATAAATGAAAAGCTAACCGTGACTGAATCAACTTCATTTGTATTTGATTATTGAAAAATGTTTTTTTTTTCGATCAGATTGTAAAACACATTCATCTAGACAAATACTAAATAAAAAAGGGAGGTTATTAGGGGTTAGCGTGATTTTTATTAAAAAATTTTTGGTGAAAAATATTATTTACGTCAACTCATCATATAAACACAATTCAAAGCGCGAATGGTGTATGGGCATTTTATGAACTGAATGTTTAAAATTAACTCAGAATTTTAAAGTTGATGGTTCTGCTTTATCATTCAAAATAATATGAAACGTTATTTTCCGTATGAGAGTTTAATTGATATGAGTGATGCTGCATCCAGAGATGCTAACATGTACATCATTTGCGAAACAATAAATAATTTATTTACCTGCCTAAGACGGAATTTCGCCGAAGTTTACATTTTGTTGAATGTAATTGCTTTGCTGCACCTATTGAAATTAACTGGATATTTTTTTACCATACCACGATACCGTTACCATAGAATAGAACTCGATCGGTTTTAATAAATACAGAAATGCCACATTCTCCAGGGAAACATTAGATTTAAAAATTCGAATCCCATGTTAGAAGTTCGCAACCTTAACTGGACCATAAATGGATCGAATCACCCTCCTTTCAAATATAGATAATATTCTACAATCAATAGTGGTTAACGTCAAACTTCCAAAAAACGCTTCCAAAAGTTAGTATAGGGCTATGTAAAGTGCGAGCTTACATGACCGCGAAGGTATTTTGATCGCAACAACATTGATATGCGCGATTTGTATGATTGTATGATTTGTTTGATGTTAATTTTGTTGCATCATTAGGTCTGAATATTTTCTGCATATTCATGAATTTGTGGTCAGAGTTATTGGATATGCAGCGTGTTCAATGCAGCTTTTCCTTAACACGTGCTCAAGCGCCATATTAAAGCACACACCCGAGCGCATCGTCCTGTTGCACCCCTGATGCTTTCTCGAAAGGATCAGACGCAGTCATTTCCACTGAAATTCTACACAGCGAGCCATATATTAAGCTTACAGAGAGAAACAAACTATTTTAAAATTCTGATGAATGTAATTCTGGTGAATGGTTACGTTGTACTCCCAACATTTCTCCAGGGTCATTCTCAAATTGAAACATTAATAACTGTTTCAACGGTTGGGGCGAAATTCATATTGATAGTCTTCGATGATATTTTCAGTAAGAGAGATGATTCGGGCAAGTACTATATTTACAAACACCTTATAGGCTGTGTTTAACAGAGCCATATCATAATAATTTTCATATTTGAGGCGATCACCTTTTTTGGGTTGTGGACGTGTGTGTTTAGTATCCATTCCTCGGGAAGCTTTTCCTGGTCCCAGATGGCAACGATAAGTTCGTATAGATTGAGAACTACGACTTCTTCCTCTACTGTGGGTATGAAACGAGTTCCTCCTTGCTCGCTGAAGCAATATCCCGTAGAGTAGAGTTCGAAAATAGGATTCTCATACTGGGAGAATATCATCCACGTTTCTTATCAACTCTCCGTTCATGTGTTTGATGACTGGAGATCTTGGATGAAAGTCCTTAGAAAGATTTATAGTATTTGCAAATCAGTTTTTCCGAAGGTATTTTCTGCATCTTTTCTGGCGCGGAGGTAATCTATGCTACGGAAGTTACGAGCTAACCATTTTTGCTCAAAATGCATCTTGGCATCCACTTTAATCCATTTTTAAGTTGGAAGTAACAGCTAACGTCTCCTCGTCGATCGGTTTCACCATCTATCGGTTGGTACACTACAACCTCACACAAAACGTCGGGCAAACCTAAATAACATATGCTCAATCGGACAACTCTCGAAGATGTCAAAATTGACATCTTGACGAAAGGTTTTCTTTTTTTCCCAACTCCATTCGAGCAGCACACACGAATAAATAAAGAAATGTTGGGAGTACAAGCCGGATGGTTTGAGTTGTGTCACAACAAAGCCTCGCAAGTAAGAAAATTTAACATTTCGGTGTTCAGTGCGCGTGACTCGTGAAGTTAATGGTTCTTGTGAATTAAAAATGATATTCGGCTGATAAAACTAACATAATTCGTTGGTGCAATGACAACTCGCGTCAATCAAGCATCGCTGCAGCAGATCCTCGAAAGGGCAGTGAAAGAGAACAAGGGGCTCACAATTAACACGCAAGGAATAAATGGCGAATCGTACAGTCGCAGATCGACCACGTGGATTCCTGTTATAATGAATTTTCTGACGGACAAGATCAGTGCTGCTAAACCAGCGCACGCAGAGCAGTCAGTTGATCTAAATTTGCCTCGAATCAAGGTTGTAGTCTTTGACAAACAGCTGACAAACTCACAGAAATTACATTACCTAATTTAAGTAGAGATTCAGCGTTGTTGCTCAAATCTGTGATATTACCATCGTAATTATCGTTGGTAATACTCACAGACTTTAGGAGACATGGTGCATTATGCGAGATCGACATCACACCAGTCATTTTGGAAACTTCAGTACCGTGCCTGCGCTGCAAATTGAATTCGCTGTACGATTGCGCAAGATTCCCCTTACAACGATCAACGCCGCTTGCAGTTTAAAAGTTTTAGTAGTACCGGTCACTAGGACCTGAAGATCTCATCGATTTTTTTAACACCCAATGGCAATCTCTAGAAATAATTTCCATGACGAGAACCTCACGTGTCAAGTTTGTGCTGGAAATCACAACGTATTTCAGTGCGATCAATTCAAGCCTGTCTAGTATAGAGGTTGTGAAGTAACTTCCTGAGCAACGGCCACACCAGTTTGGCTTGCGAACCATCGTGTGCCGGGGATGCAATAAAACTCAGGTCACTGTAAGCCACGCTACATCGGCATACACGGATGTACTGCTCGCTACAGCAATTGTTATCGTATCACACTCAAATCAAGACCATCATTATACACAGTTTTTTTGATGTAATCCACTTTGACTAATTACATAGTTAAGGAACCTGGAAAATCGGAACATCTTCAAAGAATTTCTCTGCATATAGCGCTGCATTAAAGAAATTAAAAATTTGATTGTAGTCGAAATCGAGATCTTCATGAAGATGGGTTTTAACGAGACCAAATAAAGTGTGGTTACGTGTCGGATACATCGATAATCATAACCCAAATGTAAGCATATAGAAATAATTCCTTAGGACCTATCAAATGATGTGTGAATCACTTCAATACAAGCTTGCTCAGCACGATTTTTTTAGTAAAACTAACAGCGGTCCTTTGTTATTTTCGAGGGAATTTTATTATGCCAATACGCCACAAAAATTATACCTACTCGTAAATGCCACCATATAAGAATAACTTGTGCGAGTTTAACTTATCAAACGACGCATGTTTGATAGGATGAACTCGTTGTTATCCTTATGGTTTTTGAGTGAATCTCAATTATTCTCACAATAACAAGACATCACGAAGATTGCACCACAATGTCACCATATAGAAATACCCCTCATACGGGTTAACCTATCAAATGAAGCATGATTCGTTATCATGTGGATTTGTTCAGTACGGTTCTTGAGCAAACTTCTCATCGGCTCCTTTTCATTTTTTAATAAATCTCATTTACTCTCACAATAACAAGCCAATACGAAGATTGGACCATAATGCCACCATACTGGAATAACTAGTACGGGTTAATCCTCTCAAACGAAGTATGTTTCGTTTCAATGGAATTGGATTTACTCCGTACGTATTGTGGAATTGAGGTGCAATCTCCGTGATATCTTGTTAGTGAGAATAAATTAGATACATTCAAAAATCCGAAGGAGTCGATGAGAAGTTCGCTCAAAATAGGTACAGAGCAAACCCATATTAGAACGAAACATGTTTCATTTGAAAAAAAAAACGAATAACTCGTATGAGTGGGATCTCTGTGGCATGTTGTTATTGGCCATAATGGCATTCCCCCAACAATAACAAAAAACCGATGCAAGTTTTACGGTACAATCGTTGTGTGATTGGCCAAAACCGTAGTATGAGCTATCCCTATATGGTGGCATTGTGATGCAATCGCTGTGCTGCCTTGTTATTGTGAAAATAAATGAGATGTACTAAAATTAGAAAGAATCGATGAGAGTTTTAGTTTAGTGGGTATCATTGTTTGGTAGAATTTTAGTGATATTTATGTGTGTATTTGTAACGACTATTCAACATACCCCCCTGTATTTAGAAAACTGTAGATCATTAAAATATAAGATTAACCAATATTGTCATATGCAATACATAAGTCTAATAAAATGAAAACATGGCGCCTCATTTGTCTTTTTTAACATTGACTATTTGTCTAGCTTTCAAGAATGCTTATTGGATTCGTATACTGTTGTTATTGTTTTTGTTAAAACTACCACACTCTCGTTCGATTCGGATTCATACTGGATTTTTAAATACTCAGCGTTTAAAGTTTCAAACTTTATTACCCAACACCTTGGTATCACAGTTCATAATTTCACTTTTAATGGTCACTTTTACATTCACACTGTTCGCTGATTATTTCTCAGCTTGTATTGTTCAATGTTAAATTACAAGACGATGGCTCGTCTCGATCATCTTAAAGTTTTTTATGGACCCTTCCAGATGGGTAGCATCTCTTGAGAACTCTCTTTTCGCTTTGTGTACCATCACACCAAATCACCTAGTTGAAAATTGCTATTCATGCTGGTCGTATTTAGTCTCCCATTTATCCTTACCATTCGTGCTTTTGTTCCCTTCCGCGTTATTCCGAATCGATCGTTACCCATTATTCGTCGTAGATTTTTTACGTTGCATTCACGGTCTTTTCGTATCTGTTTAATTCGTTGATTCGACTCTTAGATGCTCTTCTCTGCCAGCCCACCATGTTACTGATCTTTTCTCTGCCTCATCAGATTTCAGCACCCCTCCTTCTCAACTCCAATTCATGCCACCTTAGCAGGTTTCTTTGCCGTGACCTGCTTTTCTTGGTAAGTCAACTCGTTACTCCTGTTCTCTGGCCGTGCACACTCTTTTGCAGCCTTACACATTTTGGCATTTGACTGACCTTAGCATGCTCTTGTTTGTTTCTTGAACTCTCTGTCGTTCTTCATAATTCCGTTCTCTCGAAGACTATCGTTGCCAAAAATTTCTAATATAGTGACCAAACTTTCCGCATTTGAAGCACCTCCTTACACTTTTGATGTTGCCCCGCTCCGCATATGACTGTTGCAGTTGTCTGTGACTCCAATAGCTTTGTGTTAGTTATATCAACTCTTCTCTTATGGCTCACAACTTTATTGTATTGTATTATAAGCTAAACTTTATCTGGATTCCTTATATTCTATATTCTCTTCCTTATAAGCCAATGCCAATACTTCATTGATGGTTTTACCTCTAGCATTAGTTCTTAAATGAAATTTCAAATGGTCGTCGTTCACAGCTCTGATAAACGCTTGTACTGTTAGTCCATTTTACATTTCTGCACGCCCCACGTGGTTGCCGCTTGCTTTTGAGTTTTGTCTTGCACAGTTCTCTGAAGTATAGCTGTTCATATATTAATTCCAACTCAGTTATGACCCGCTCATAGATGCTTTCTGTTGCGGATATAGTTTGAAAGACACCTGCCTCTTGTCATCGAAGAGCCAAAATGAGTGGGTTGAGCTGCTCACTTGCGCCCCAACAATTGTGCTATACTGCCGATTGGGATTGGTCTATTTTTGCACCAAATTTAGCGACCATTCTCTCCAGTTGTAGCAAGAGTGCCTTCCTCATGTATCTCATGTCCAAGGATGATTTCAGTTGTTCAGGAGGTCGCTATACCGATTGGTTTTTTATGTTGTCGCGATCTATACCCTCCTATTTCAGTTTCTTTTTCTATAGCGCTCCGCAGTCTCTATATGAGCTCGTTTTTATTGTCTTTGGTTGAAAACCCTAAATGCTGGAACTTATTCCCCAGTACTGGGATGTGCCTTAATCGATTATTTTGGGATTAGGTATGTTGGATGGAAATGGGATCCTAAAATGATTTTTTTGGAAGAAGTTCCAAAATACGGCCACCTGGAATGTAAATTAGTCATTTCCCTACTATTGTATACCAATTATGATAGGGTTGGGTAATGTTGGATGTAAATGGGATTATGAAATAATTTTTAGGAGACGTTCTGGAATATGGCCATCTGGGACAGAAGTCGGCCAGAAGGAAGTACTTTTTAAGTATTACATTTTTTTATTTGTGTGTGGGTGTATATGTTGTGGGTAACGATATGATTGTACGTTAATCAAGAATATCGCGAAACTACGAAATTTTATGGTTCACAAGAACACTTGTCGAAATTCAAATACTTCAACGATTTCATATTAACTTTCTTGTCTTTCGTATTAAGGTGGTTTGTGGAATGGTGAAAATGAATCAATATATCATCTTTCGATTAGTCGATATCCGCTAAAATGATTGTGTCATTTGTTGTACCGGTATATAAATGTTTCACAATATCTGAAAATCCAAAGGTTGTTGTCGGATTGTCCCTAAAATCGTAATTTCCAAAACAATTTTATAAAAACTAAATGAATTAATTTTGTTGTAAACTTAATCTAGAAACAATTTGTTCTTAATCGATTTTTTTTAGTATTAATAAAAATCTAAAGGTCCTATGAAACTTGGCACTTCCGGTACACCGGTGTCCGCAAAATTACGGCAGAGTTTTTCTATTTTTGGCAATGGCTTAAATACGAAATTTAAACCTGGTCAACCTGTTTAACGGTAAAGAAGTCAATTTTTGATTAAAAAGCAGTTTTTGGTTATATTCATCACTTCCTCTAGCTTTTACAGCCCATGAAAAGATTTCATCGCACGCTCCTACTAGTATCGACATCCTAATATTCGCCTGCCACGTACACCTACTGGTTATTGATGGAACACTTTTCTTATAATTCGTTGTGTTCAGGATCGTTCCATGCAACCCAGCCATATCTAACTCGGTTGGGTTTAATGAATCAGGTAATGTGATAGTCTCCAAGAATAGATCGAATGATCTTCCTTTCAAACGTTTATACTAATCTACTTTCATTAGTGGTCAAGGTCCAACTTTCATTTCCGAAAGTAAGAACAGGTGTTATAGCTTCTTTGTATAGTGCGAGCTTACACGACTGCGAAAGATATTTTATAACAACCTTGTCTGAGTGTAGAATAATCCGCATGTCCGGCTTCTATGCGGGCTTTTGTATATGCCTGGACATCATTTGTTGATGTTATAACTGACTCCATCCCGTTTCCATCCAACATGCCTAATTTCATCATGATTGGTTAACCCTTACTAAACGGCAAAATAAAAAAACATTACAGACGGCAGAGTCCCCCGGGCGATGTGTATGGCCGTAAAGAGAGTGGGAGAAAATTATAAACGAAAAAGTATTATAACGGCAAATTGTGTTGCCAAACATGTTTGTGTGTGTTTATATGATAGATTGTGTTTTGTTTTATTTCGTTGCGACACATAACATTATTCAATTTGGTCGTGAGAGATGCGCAGTGAGGACGAGTTTTTGCATTACCATATAAATTTTGTCAAACAAATAGTGGGTGTTTTATTAAAAAAAATGTCAAAGAGAAGTCATTCGGCGATGGAAGCAAGTAGTGTGAATGAGCCATCCGGTAGTAATGTTGTAAGTATTAGTGAAACAATATCTGGCCAGGATTTTCCTTTCAACAGGCAAGGATTATTGGATTTGATAAGGTTTTTGTATACTATATTTGGTTTTATTTAGAATGTTTTTTTGCACTATACTTTTGTTGATTGACTGATGACGATTTGGAAATGTTGTACGTTGATGATGATGGTGGTACCATTGAAAGTGATACTAACGATGATGATTGGGTGCCGAATGGTCATGCATCCGATGAACAATTGGAAGATTATGCAGTAGAATACAATGCCACTGTTGAGGACGACGCGAACATTGAAGAGTATGCAGATGTGCAAAATAACCATTTTTAACCTATCAAACCAGTTCTCGCAATGTTCTTCGTAAATTAGGTATGTACATATTAGTCATCTCAACATTATTCTTCATTTCTTTATATGTAGAGATTGATATTCTTGTCTTTGCCTAGGTGGCTCTACAATCAAACGATTGAACACCCGTGTCAATTCATTCAATTCCATTTTCACACAGCCAATGAAGACCGTAATCATTCGACATACCAGTCGCAAAGGCCAGGCACTTGCTGCCTTATGGAATAAAAAAATCCACAACGCGATGAACGTCAATGACAAAATATTGTTGAGATCGAATTCGACGCATTCTTGGCTATATTGCTGGTTAAGGGAGTACACAAATCAAATTGTGAACTTCTAAGTGATCTGTGGACGCGCCAGGCGAACTGCATTTATTGTGCCTCAATGAGCCGAGAGCGTTTCAAAGCCATATTGACAACAATTCGATTCGATGATGCGAACACATGAGAATCGAGAAAGGCGACTGATAAGGCGGCACCTATATCAGAATTGTGGTTGATGATGAACGCCAATCTCAAAAAAATTATAAGCAACATGAATGGATTACAATCGATGAACAACTGTTTCCGTTTAGTGGCCGCGTATCGTTCAAGCAATACATATCATCAATAAACCGGCTAAATCTGGTTTATCCGTTAGGCGGCATCATCTATCTGGGACGGCAACCCGGAGCCGATAGGGCACGTAATATGGGTGAGAATGTTGTTCTTCAGTTAGTGAAACCATATGAAAACAGTGGCCGAAACATCACCACTGATAGCTTTTTAACTACATTGCCTCTGGCTGAAATGCTTGCAACTCGTAAATTGATCCTCATTGGAACATTGCGCAAGGGCAAACGCTACATCACAAATGTGAAAGGAAGGGGATAATGTAAGTACATCTGTCTTCGCGTACCGCGAGAATTGTACAATGGTCGCATATAGCGCAAAACACAAAAAAATGTGATCCTTTTATCTTCGATGCACTTTGATTCCGAGATCGACGCTATAAGCGACAAGCCGCAGATAATATTGGATTATAACAAGACAAAAGGTGGTGTGGACACCATGGATCAGATGGTGAGCATTTATATCATACGTTTCAATGGTATCAATCTATCTATTTTGTTTCATTTGTCAGCTAACAGCATATTCCGGCAAGAGAAAGACCAATCGATGGCCACTGGCTATGTTCTTCAACATGGTTGATATAATGACTTTGACAGCCTATCTCATTTTTATTGAAACCCATCGTGATTCGGCATCTCGCACGACGCGTCGAGTATCACCAAATTAGCTTCCGAATTGGCGCAACCGCACACATCTCTCATCGCGCGTTAAATCCGATGGTTACACGCATACCTGGCGTTCGTTCTGCCATTGAGGATATGTTAGATTGCAAATTAACTGATTCTTTGCCCAGGTTCGATCCAGTGGTAGCTGAAAAGAATTCAACTGGCCGTATAAAAACACAAGGAAAATGCCATATTTCCCCACGCCATGCATGGTATGTCACAAACCAGTGTGCGATGAGCACACCCAACGCATAGTAAAATGCTTATCTTGCCAATGAGCTAACAAAACCATTATAATTAAAAATAAATACAAACAATTAAAAAATAAAACACTTTTATTAACTCAACTCTACATTTGGATAAAATTTGAATGGGAATATATAGTAGCACCCCGAGGACTCTGCCGTCTATAAGGAGGTACTCGCAGTTGCAAAAATCAAGTTTGCAGTTTTACAGTTTAATCTTACAAAATTCAAAAATATCTTAAAATCATCTAAAAAGAATTTGCAGAAGATGTCAGGGAGCTTCAAGCTTCTAGCTCTACGTATTCTATTAAAATTTTGAGTTTTAATGTTGAAAAACCGCCCGGGGGACTGTGCGGTCTATTGAGGGTTAAGAAATTACCGAATTTCGACCGAGAACTTCTTTCAAACACTATTTTTTAATCCTATTTCCATCCAACAAACCTAATCCTATTATAAGCGGTTTGACTTTCAAGATTTCGGCTTCCGGGTTTTTGGTTTTCGGGATTTTAGGATCCTGTATTCTGATTTCCGGGATTTTCGTTGTCGGGATTTTGATTTCCGGGATTTTGACGGTCATGATTTTGAAAACGGGATTTCGAGGGTAACCTAGAAAATTGTTTGCTGAAAATGTATTATTTTGTTTCAATTAAAAAAACTACGTCAATATCTGAAAAACTAATGAGATTCAAGGCCATTCAATTTCATGATTACACGTTGCTCTCGACACTGAATAATTGGAAATTATTCAGTAGCACCGTTGTCGAGAAAAAACCCGACATTCATTTGATTAGTGTGAATCTGAATTATGGACATTTATTCTGCATTACCAAAATTTATTAATCTACTGACAATTTAAAAAATTAGTCTGCATATGAGTATATTCATAATACGTAATATTTTGAATAAAAAAACAAAATATTTTCTTATTCTGTAGCGGTTTTAACTGGGATTGCCTGAAATTTCGGAAAAATACTGAGTCTGGCACGAATCTCCTTTCCAGTTTTCTCGTTATTTTTCGTTGTTAAAAACGGCACACTCATGAATTGTGCTGATTACTAACTGAAGCAATATTTTCTACATTTTTTACATTGTCGACGTTATTTTATTAATTATCTATATGCATTCTCTACACATGTAGAATATAAATTATTTACGCGGCGTAGACAATACGGCATAACACTGCAAACAACGTAAGTAGAAAAAAATCTCCAAAATTAATTTCGAATTATTTTTGTATTACAACTTAAATCCGCTGTAAATTCTCGTTTCATTCCACATTTTCTTCTCGGGTGTACAATCATTTTCCTTTTTATCGTAATTCCCACTGTTTTTATTATTCTTATACGAGCGGTAATAGTCGTACTCGTATATGGTGGTGTACATTATTATACGAATATGTATTTGTATTTGTTTGTGCAGAAAATTTAACAAGCTGAGCAGAAATGTAGTCAAACACTGAGTGTAAATACAATTTATTTATTTATTTGTAAATAAAATCTAAACCATTATTATTTTATAGTTTGCAATCATTGTAGTTATTTTTGTTGCATAAACAAACGTCGAGTCAAAAAATTCATAACGAGAAAAAATTTTGGAAGCAGAAAATATTTTCGCAAACCACTGCTGTATACACTGTTCCAACAAAATGCTATCTGATCGTAAATATTTCATAAACCGTCGCTAGGGCACAGCAACAGCAAAAACAAGAACAACACATTAAAATAGCATTTAACTTTTTTATGCGGATTTAAACGATAAATTATAATTATCTGATACGTTTGGAAGATTGCTCAATTAACAGTTCATACATCACGCGAGCGAGGAGGGCGACACATGAAATTCGCGCATATTTTGTATAAAACACAACATTTTTTTAATAAATTTCCGGAAGATCCAGAATTTGAAAACTAAATGTGTTTTTTTGTTTGTTGAAGAAAATTAATTATATAAATGCAGCATCCTGAAATTATTATTATTATTATTGTTGTTGTAGAAAAGACAGCATTTCCTATGGAAAAAGCAAAAATGAAATCATTAAATTTAACTGTGCAGAACTAATACAAATTTCTTTGTAGAAAAGTTTTTGAAAAAGATAATAATAAAATAAAAAAAGGAAATTAAATTAAAATATTTAAACTTAAATTCTAAAAACGTCACATTTTGCATTTGGGGTGGGGGCGTCGGAATCTACATATTATCTTATGCTCTTACTTACCATGCACAACACAAAACGAGAGTACAAAATTCTATAGTTTTGCAATACTATGTACTTGTAAGAAGGAAGCTAGCAACTTTAAAAATATCATAATTTTTTTTTTGTAGGACAAATGAAAAGCTATTTGAAAGAGATTAGAGTTTTCCTCTTGTGTTCGGTGTTGAAGTATTTTTTTTTTTTTGTGAATTTAATTTAAATAATTTTCATAAAATTCGTCCATTTTTGTTTTGCACCACTATACATACACGAACGTATTTGTTCAATGAAAATTATTTTTAATAACTTTAGTGTTTTACTTAAAAACTATTTTTCGTTTAATTTTATTTTTTATAGCACAAAAATTAAATTTTGTCGTTTTTTTATAAAAATTTAAAATATTTTAATTAATTTTTAAAGTAAGTGAAAGATTGTTTTCCAGATAACAACGAAAATGCATAAAACATTTTAAGAAACATGTTTATACTATGAATACTTTGTCCGATAAATAATTTACTCTCGTATAATGGTTGGAAAATCGTTTGGAATAATTTTGTATTTAACATGCAAATTTTAATTAGAATATGAAAGTTATGATCACACTTGTAATAGGGACGGACCGTTATTGTAAATCTGTTTATTTCATCTTTTTATACCGTGCACTGATTATAATCTAGATTGGACTTAGGCGTTGCTCTAAATCAGTTAATTCATCGTTCGGGCATAAACTGTTTAATTCCGGGTGCTACAATAGGGTGATCCACACCTAAAAGAAGAAATGAATTGAATAATCAGGATGCACCAACAGGCGTAAAAGTAACAAGATGTTTTAGTTGGTCAAACGCCATCTGAGTCTTTAATAGTTATATGGATGTCCAAATATATTAGGATCCAGCATCCATCACTCTCATACAAATAAAAATTAGTAACGAATAAATACTTCGCTATCATTTGAAAACATGATGCTGTATAAGATAGCGGAAATTTGTAAGTGAAAATAAGAGATTACGCTACTCGCCGCAAGTGGCAGCACCATCACAAAGGAGACTTTATTTTATTATATTTTTACCAGCGGATTTTTTTTATTCATTTTGTATCTTTTTCACTAAATAAAACATCCCAGCTTAATCAAATATTAAAAGTGATCCTTAAAATGACAAATTGATTGATCTCCGAAGTAAAGGAACTCGGTAAATGAAATCTTGGAATTTAACAATATTCCGTCTTTCCGCCATTCTTAAAAAATGACGATGAAATTTGGATAGTAGTACTGATCTGGGATCTTAAAGTTTTGGACAAAATTCTAGGATCTGTTCATGAGCTTGACTAAACTTTGCCATTTCATAATCAATCCTTTTGAAAATTTAAAAAAAATTATTTTTATCAGTTTTTGGCTAATATCTCAAAAACTTTTAATAGTAAGCAATACTTTCGGTTATTTTTCTAATAGCTTAGCTCTAAATTTTATATAAAACAAAAATACTTAATCTGTTTGGTATAAATTATTTAGATCGCCAAACCAACTATCATGTAACAACTAATTAATCCTCAAACCATTTATTTATTTATTTTTAATTTTAACATTAATTTTTATATATAAAAATCATTAAAGTGAGAATGACTACTAGTGGATTTAATGTCCTTTAAAAGTTCGTCATTCACACTTTTATGTACAAAACATATACAGCAAATAGTGTCATAGTGACTAAAACTACATTACGCATAATAAAAAACCAAATTCAAATACATAACAATTAATAAAATTTAATTTAATTAATTAATCACAAATAATCTTTAACTGATAAAAATAGATGAGATTTTATCATTCGTTTAAACATAAAAATATGTACAGCGCTCTTAATATTTTCAGGTAAGTTAATATAAATGTATGGCCCAATAAATGATAATGATTTTCTGCCAAATTCCGTTCTAATTTGGGGGCACTTCAACTGACTAGAATTTCTGGTTGAATACCCAAGATCTAGAAATTCGAATTGTATAGTCGAAATTAATGATGGGATGTGTAGAGACTTAAACATGTAGATCGACACATACATCTCAAAAATTGCTTTAATTGGGAGATTGCCTATAGCAATAGTTCGATAGGGTTCCACAGTAGGAAATAGGTGAGGCAGTTTATACATTGCTTTACAGCACCTATTTTGTAAAATCTGCAATTTATTCAGTTTCTCTTTAACAGCTGAACCAAAGGTAGAAGTAGCGTATGAGAATCGGGTATGAATAAATGAGAAATAATTTTTTTTTAACACATGTACTGGAACAAAATCAGCTAATTTTCTAATCAAGCAAATAAATGAGCAAACTTTAATACAAATAGAATTAATATGGTCCTCCCACGTCATATGCTTGTCGAATATTACTGCAAGGTGCTTGAATTTGTCCACACGCTCTATGGTGCAATTTGCTACTTGAAGTGGTGGTAAATCAATGTGTGGCAGACGTGGGGAGTGAAAAATTATATATTTCGTTTTATTAAAATTAACAGATATTTTGTTTAAATGAAGAAAATCCAAAAGTAAAATAATATCATCCCTCATATGTGACATTGTTACCTGACAATCTCTGGATTCATAGAACAGGGCCGTATCGTCAGCAAACATTCTAACATGACCCGTGAGCGGTAAATTGGCCATATCATTTACGTAGATTAGAAGTAATAGAGGGCCAAGGACACTCCCTTGAGGAACACCACAGTTCACACATAAAGTGGAGCTTTTTACGCCATTTAGAATCACAAACTGCTTTCGATTACTAAGGTAGCTTGCTAACAGTTTGTATGATAGGCCACGGAAGCCATACATTTGTAATTTTTGAAGAAGTAAACTGTACTCTATACAATCAAAAGCTTTACGAAGATCAAGAAATAAGCCACAGATATAGTATTGCCTGTAAAAATTACGATAGATCAAATCAGTAATGTCTGTTAAGGCTAAATCTGTGCCAGAACCTTGTCGAAATCCATACTGACGAGAATAGAAAAAATAGATTTATTCAGGAAGTCGATCATCCGGTTAGCAATAATTTTTTCTAAAATTTTGTCAAATACCGACCAAACTGAAATTGGACGATAATTATTAACTAGTTTAGAATTTCCAGACTTAAACATAGGTGTCACTTTAGCAATTTTAAGGCAATCGGGGTAAACACCGGTTTCCAAAACCACATTAAATAGATCGGCTAGTAATTGTGAAAAAAATGACAAATAATTCTTCAGAACCACATTACGAATGTTATCACAACCACCACCCTTTGTATTACTGAGATTTGAAATTAAATTCGATATTTCGCTGCAGGAAGTGGGTGAAAAGAAACACGAATTAATACTACGCATACGCACCATAGTATGAAATTTATTTAAATCATCTGAGCCTGGACTAGAACTATTTGCTGATACAGAAGAATCAACAGAATTAACAAAACTGCGATTAAATATATTAACAATAGCAGTAAGATCATGATACTCAACATCATTACAAATAACGGAGTGGATCCTATTATTAGAGTTATTTATCATGAACTGATTTAACTGTTTCCAGATTTCTTTTTGGCTCAAATTATTAATTAAATTGTCAAAATAATGCTTCTTTGATCTTCCTATTTAGCAAATCTAATTTATGTTTTAGTTCTAAATTTGTACTGTTCCTTTTAAAACGCTTCAACATCCGGTTTTTAAGTTTAATTAAATCCCAGAGTTCAATAGTCATCCGAGGACAAACACTTGCATTTTTCATTTTTACATGTACTTCCTTCAAAACGGAAAACTGTAGAACAAGTTTATTATACATAACAAAAATCCGTTCAAGTGTAACTCAGGATTTCTGACGTCAAGCACGGTACTCATTAAAAAATATTCAAAGGACTCATTAACCTTTTTGTAATTAACGTATCTCTTCGTGAGTGTCCGAGTACAATATTTCGGCTTGAAGCGAAATTTCGTGGGTACAAAACTATGATCACTTATGTCGGCTTCAATGGTAAAACTCCGAACTTGCTCAATATTATGAAAACTGCTAACAGAGTGGTCTAAAATATTACGGCTCAGTGGTATGGTAAAGAAAGTGTTTGTTACAATCATACCATGAGGGAGCAAGTTTGCGTTATAGTCTGAGATTAAGTTAGAATTTTTATTAACAGGTATGTTCATGTCACCAACTAAAATAAAATCGTGTGTAGATTTATGGTTTCTGAGAAGTTGTTCTAAAAAATCAAGAAACGATGCTGGGTCAGAATTAGGCGGCCTATATATTCCGCATACCTTCGTTAGATTAAACTGCAAAAGTTAAATGCATATGTATTGGAATGTTAAAGTACCGTCATCCATAATTTTCATGGTGAATGGAATATCATCCCTAATGAACATAGCAATACCACCACCCGCTCTATCATCCCTACAAGAGAAAATACTGACGTAATCTCCAATATTATAAGAAAATTTATTTGAACTTTGAACAAATGTTTCCGAAACTACTACAATATGTATATCCGTTTTGAGACTCTCTATAAAAAGTAATAACTTATCGAATTTAGCTAGATCGTTCATACCCCAAATACTTATTTGAAGTATATTTAAATTAATAGAATTTGAACGCGATACATCAATATTTGCCGAATAATCATTAACACTATCCAAATAAAGGTTATGGCACTTATATTTTAATGATTTAAAGCTCATAACCACAATAATAATTTAAACTTATAACCATCAGAAGAATAATAACAAGGGATATGAGAGTGCTCTTAACCTGCACCGACCAAATTAGCCCGCCCCAATGAAACCTGTACTATAATTTGTTACACATTTGTTACAATTTATTACAACAAATCCCGATTTTATTACAGTTACCGTTTTCGAGGAACGAGTGGTCGGTTTAGCTTACAATTAAACCTGCACCGCCAAAATTGTAACTTTTGATGTAGCTATGATATCGGGATGATTCTTGAACCAGAATTTATTACAAATTAATTACATTGAATAAGTTAGTTCAAGACAACCCCTATACCAACCTAAGGGTAAATTTCACCCCAAAACGATTATATATTTCAAAAACGTCAATTTAACCAAATTTAATAAATTTTTTTACACCAGACTGCCACAAGATTTTAGGAAAAATTTTGCTAGAAGTCTTGTCGAGAGTAGTTAAGCCCTATCCAGATGTGTAATAAATTATGTTTGTGTCACGATACGCGGAATTGGCTCCCAACGATAGAGGCCTCGTATAGGTAATTTAAGGGTCGATTTTACGACCTTTAATAATTTATTACACCAGACCGCCACCAGATATGGGGTCTAATGTTACTCTGTGGTCATTGTTAAGGGTTAATAAAATAAAAAGATAATATTGAGACTCTACTTTACCCGGTAAAAAATTAAAAATCTATATTGGTATTTAAACACTGTAGCATGTATCTAACATCTAAAATAGTGTTAATCTTGGATGTCGGAATATATCACATTTTTTCTAAACCGCCTTGCGTTAGAAGCACAAACCAATTGAATTTAACAAATTTATTTCATTTTCAATGATTTGTTAGATACAACTTTAACTTTGTCGTTTATTAAGTAGAGCACTTTTTTGAACCATAGTTATTACCCATATAATTTGAAGCTAATTCCGTAATCTGACACAAAAATAATTCGATACAGACCTGTATAAGGTTGACCTACGCTTTACAACGACCACAGAGTAATATTAGAACCCATATCTGGTGGCGGTCTGGTGTAATAAATTATTAAAGGTGGTAAAATCGACCCTTAAATTACCTATTTGAAGCCTCTACCGTTGGGAGCAAATTCCGCGTATCCTGACAAAAAAATATTTTATTACACAACTGGATAAGGTTTACCTACTTACCACAATGATCAAGAAGTAACATTTGACTCAATTTCTGGTGGCGGTCTGGTGTAATAAATTATTAAAGGTGGTAAAACCGACCTTTAAATTAAAAATTTCAAACCTTTACCGTTGGGAGCGAATTCCGTGTGTCCCGGCTCAAAATTTTTTTATTACACAACTGGATAAGGTAGACTTGCCCACCACAATGTCCAAGAAGTAACATTTGACTCAATTTCTGGTGGCGGTCTGGTGTAATAAATTATTAAAGGTGGGAAAATCGACCCTTAAATTAAAATTGTCAAACCTTTACCGTTCGGAACAAATTCCGTGTAACCTGAGTCAAAATAATTTATTACACAACTGGATAAGGTTGACTTGCCCACCACAACGTCCAAGGAGTAACGCTAGACCTCATATCTGGTGGCGGTCTGGTGTAATAAACTATTAAATGTGGTAAAATCGACCCTTAAATTACCTATTTGAAGCCTCTACCGTTGGGAGCGAATTCCGCGTATCCTGACACAAAAATATTTTATTACACAACTGGAGAAGGTTGACTTGCCCACCACAATGTCCAAGGAGTAACATTTGACTCAATATCTGGTGACGGTCTGGTGTAATAAATTATTAAAGGTGGGAAAATCGACCCTTAAATTACCTGTACGAGGCCTCTACCGTTGGGAGCCAATTCCGCGTATCGTGACACAAAAATAATTTATTACACATCTGGATAGGGCTTAACTACTCTCGACAAGACTTCTAGCAACATTTTTCCTAAAATCTGGTGGCAGTCTGGTGTAAAAAAATTTATTAAATTTGGTTAAATTGACGTTTTTGAAATATATAATCGTTTTTGGGTGAAATTTACCCTTAGGTTGGTATAGGGGTGGTCTTGAACTAACTTATTCAATGTAATTAATTTGTAATAAATTCTGGTTCAAGAATCATCCCGATATCATAGCTACATCAAAAGTTACAATTTTGGCGGTGCTGGTTTAATTGTAAGCTAAACCGACCACTCGTTCCTCGAAAACGGTAACTGTAATAAAATCGGGATTTGTTGTAATAAATTGTAACAAATGTGTAACAAATTATAGTACATGTTTCATTGGGGCGGGCTAATTTGGTCGGTGCAGGTTAAGAGCACTGGATATGAGAACAGAAGATAATGATAAAAAAACATAGAACCATTACCAGAAGATTAATATTAATAAAACCATCACACAAATAATTATTAATAGGGAAAAAATCCATCTTAATGGCATATTGAAATAATATAATGATAATTACTGCACAGAGAAAATTTGCATTGTATATCAATATTCCGTGGGTGACTGGTGTGAAATATTTCCTAAAAAAATCCTAAGTAAAAATTGTGTATGTGTATTAGTGATTAAATACAGAAAAAGGAAACATTTAGGCGTAAATACATTTTTAAAATAATTCCAAATATACCACACAAAAGTTTACATATTTTATAATTTTATTACATAAAATTTAATATTATAATATATTATAATATTATAAAATTTAACTTAATATATAACTAATTTATCCTACCAGTACGATTAAAATGCCATAAATTATTTAACAATTAATAATATGATGTAAAACATTATACATCGTAAATATAAAATTAAAGTTAAATTAAAGTTTGCTGAATTTTCTAGATTTCATAGATATACAAGTCAAAATTTAGCGAATTGGTCATTAATCTCATTATGCTTTTAAGTTACATCGCATGTAAAGCATGGGCAAATATGGCCCCGAAACGTGTGAGTTGTGATTTACAATATATTGCTATTCAAACGATTACTAATCGAGATTTTGGCCGGTTCTCATCGATCCCGTTATGTTTACCAGGAAGATCTATTAAATGCCAATGCACACGAGGAATTTCAGAATTTTGTCATAGTTCTGGCATGGGCAAATATGGCCCCGAAACGTGTGAGTTTTGATTTACAATATTTTGATATTCAAACGATTACTACTCGAGATTTTGGCCGGTTCTCATAGATCCTGTTATGTTTCCTAGGAAAATCTATTAAATGCCAATGCACACGAGAAATTTTAGAATTTTGTCATAGTTCTGGCATGGGCAAATATGGCCCCGAAACGTGTGAGTTTTGATTTACAATATATTGCTATTCAAACGATTACTAATCGAGATTTTGGCCGGTTCTCATCGATCCCGTTATGTTTCCCAGGAAGATCTATTAAATGCCAATGCACACGAGAAATTTCAGAATTTTGTCATAGTTCTGGCATGGGCAAATATGGCCCCGAAACGTGTGAGTTTTGATTTACAATATTTTGATATTCAAACGATTACTACTCGAGATTTTGGCCGGTTCTCATAGATCCTGTTATGTTTCCTAGGAAAATCTATTAAATGCCAATGCACACGAGAAATTTTAGAATTTTGTCATAGTTCTGGCATGGGCAAATATGGCCCCGAAACGTGTGAGTTTTGATTTACAATATTTTGATATTCAAACGATTACTACTCGAGATTTTGGCCGGTTCTCATCGATCCCGTTATGTTTCCCAGGAAGATCTATTAAATGCCAATGCACACGAGGAATTTCAGAATTTTGTCATAGCTCTGGCATAGGCAAATATGGCCCCGAAACGTGTGAGTTTTGATTTACAATATTTTGATATTCAAACGATTACTACTCGAGATTTTGGCCGGTTCTCATCGATCCCATTATGTTTCCCAGGAAGATCTATTAAATGCCAATGCACACGAGGAATTTCAGAATTTTGTCATAGTTCTGGCATAGGCAAATATGGCCCCGAAACGTGTGAGTTTTGATTTACAATATTTTGATATTCAAACGATTACTACTCGAGATTTTGGCCGGTTCTCATAGATCCTGTTATGTTTCCTAGGAAAATCTATTAAATGCCAATGCACATGAGAAATTTTAGAATTTTGTCATAGTTCTGGCATGGGCAAATATGGCCCCGAAACGTGTGAGTTTTGATTTACAATATTTTGATATTCAAACGATTACTACTCGAGATTTTGGCCGGTTCTCATCGATCCCGTTATGTTTCCCAGGAAGATCTATTAAATGCCAATGCACACGAGGAATTTCAGAATTTTGTCATAGCTCTGGCATAGGCAAATATGGCCCCGAAACGTGTGAGTTTTGATTTACAATATTTTGATATTCAAACGATTACTACTCGAGATTTTGGCCGGTTCTCATCGATCCCGTACAATCGAGATTGAAACCGTGTAAGATAATGAAGTATCCAGATTTTGTGATTAGGAGACACCATTGAAAACTCTACACCAAGTTGATGTAAGTAAACATACTTCCTCTTGCGAAATGTGTTTAATATTGTAATTTTTAGATCGACAGTATTTAGTTTAACAATATATGAGTGTTTGAGTTGTCATGCCGATTCATTGTTATGAACCATTGGTTTAACAGAAATTAAATCGTCACTGGAGATACGAACGTCGACTACACCAATAACTGTAAGAATCAAATTGGGGATATCTTCACTCTTTGCTGGAATTCCACATACCACAATGTTGGAACTATTTGATTCTTGCGAACTAATATCCAGTTGAGCTTCAATTGCATTAAGTTTATTTTCATGAAATTCCATTTTATTTTCCAGAATAGAGATTCTACGGGTACAACTTGTAACGATTTTCCAAAATTTTTTTTTTTTAAATATAACAGCTGCAAGTTGTTTGTAATACATATTTACCTAAACTCTGTACTTACCTATACATTTCCATACTTAACCAATCTTTGTATACGTACCGACCTTTAAACATTTATACCAGTTTTTTTGTTTTATCTACTTACCTGTTATGCCGCACAACTCCGAAATTGATCAGCTGGTTGTACTTAATTAGTACACGTGTCAACATTTGGAAAGGGGAAATATGTATGAATAAGACGTACACATACTTTGGGAAACCGAGCTGAAAATACAAATCGTTTTGATGTTGAAAGGCAGTCAAGTTTGGAATCGGATGCGGAAGAGATCGCGAAATCCAAAAAAGTCAAAACAACACAAAAATTTTACAACTTAAATAAAATTAGAATCAATAATGTTTGACAAATATAAATTCAATCAAGTAAAAGTTTATTTTTTTTTGTATCTTAGTATATAGTGCCTGATAATACAAAATAAAAATTAATTGTATAAAAACTTATTGTGAATGTGAACAAAATAAATCATATTATGATATTAAACTAAGAATCGTAAATAAATAATTTTTTTTCTTTTGTACACCGAAAGTGACACCCAAATAAACTGTATGTGTATTCCTGGTTTTAAGTGTGGAAGGAAATTGGGTCGTATCAATTCTTTATTTAATGAAAATATAAAGTGGAAATCTAATTCATTAACATAAAGTTAATGTCAAAATAAAGAAAAAACACGAAAGAAAGAAAAATATTGTGGTGTATGTGTTGTAGGTAGCTATATGCTGACCGCCAGTTGTTCTTGTTTTTTTTTTGAGACCAGTTGCCGTGAAATGAGAATTGTATCCGTCATTATATCCATACAATTCTAATAATTATAAAGTTCGAGTCTGCGTGGTGATCATCCTACCACTTATATGTATTTTGGTAATCCAAGTAATCCAAATACTTATTAATCGACGTTTACGAAGGCGTGGGGTATCAACCCGTGATCAACGTTGCGGTTTTTTTTGGGAAGGCAAAAGGGAAGTGAACAACATTGTACCATTGTTTACCGTACGGAATATGAGTCAAGGACCACCATCATCATCATCATCAGCGATCCAGCACTAACTAAAGTATTGCATGATACTATTTATTTGACTAGTTTAAGATACCCTTTAATTTGCTAATTGTTGACTACTTTTGGGTTTTCGATCGTGATATTATAATTCTGTGTCGGTTCTAAGCAATTTTATTGACTAGGGACATTTTATTTTGTTATCCAAACGTACATGATTGGTATGGCGATGCGTAGTTTCAATCAGTATCGTTAATTCGAAGTATGTGCTAAAGCGTCGTACGTATTTGGGGAGGAATGGATGAATGAAGCGCTAGTGTGATTGCCTTTTATATGTGTTTAGTTGTTTTATATAGATTTTTCAAACTTTTTTTTAGCACACTTTATACAGTTTTTTTTTTGTAACATGGCTGCTGATAAGTGGTGGATAACAGGAACCCTCCCGTCCGACTAAGAGCCAACCACAAATAGTGTGCGACCACCGTTACAGCCTTGTGAACAAGCCATGCGGTTACAAACTGACGGAATCCTTGGTCAACTCTTGGAGTATCATTGTTAAATAAATTTGGATTGTGGCTACCATCGCCAATATCATCTAAGATGGAACTGTTGAATTCACTGCGACAATCAGGGCACAGCCATGAAGTTGAACCACTGCTAAGCTCTCTAAGCACCTCGTCAGATATGCCGGCACATTTAACATGGAATAAACTCGCGCAAACACCACATTTAACACCAGGAAACCGTGCTTTGAATATTCCCTTGAAACACTTCTCACAATTGGAACTCATTTAGAATTCGCGCCAAGAAATACGTCAAAACAAAAACTTAAATTTGCTATTAATTATTAAATTTATTATTAATTATTATTATTGTAGTTAAGCGTTTTCTTTTAGAATAAATAGAATTAATTAAACTAATCACTCAACTATATGTTTTCTTTATATATTTTTAATTTTTATTTATTTTGTTTTCAATTATTAAGACACTGAACGATGTTGATAGTCAGAACGACGGGCGAAGTGACCATTAACCGGATGCATGTGATAATTTACTTTAGATGTCACTATAGTTACACGTGTAACTTAATTTCACTGGTTATATTTTTGGTTAGTCAATGAAAAGCAGTGAAATAAAATGTATTCAATTCATTCGGAAAAAAGGTGATTTGTAAATACAGCGTAGCATCCACTCACAGCGTTTCGTGGTCCTTCGAGCCGGATATTCGTATCAAACAGCAGCAGCATACACATCAAAGGCATTTAATTCGGAGAATAAATTGACAATAAAAATAACAAAATTGCGGAATTAGCGTCTCAACAGAACAAATTACGATAAACACGGTCTCAGCAACGGTATATAACGGATGATATTAATCGGTACGAGCGCATGGATATCACCTGCACACGCCAAAGAAAATTTCGAGCTGAAATACGATAAGTATTTTCTATTATTTTCATCTAATAAATAAATAAGCCAAAATTAGCCAAGAAATACGAAGCTTACATGAGAATATTTAGCAACAAGTTATTAAAGCACACATAGTTAGATTTGGTCAAGCCTGTAAGGCAGCATGACGAGGTTGTTTACGTACGTTCGGGATTGGCAGAAAACACAGCTGTTGACGCGCTTGAAGTTCGGTTAAAACGCGCTCAAACTTTATTCGACCAATTTACCGATATAGAGCGACAAATTTTTCGGTTCGACGCTGAGGAAACATCCTTATTACCAGAAGTAGAAGAAAACTATTTCTCGCTTCTAAGGCGCAATAAACAGGAAGGGTTTTTTACGTATATTGCGGATCATACGGTGAATATGTCCCAAACACATTCATCCCCACCGTCAATTAAGCTACCTAAACTTAATATCCTTCCGTTTTCTGAGGATTGCGTCGAATGGCAGTCATTCTATGACTTGTATTGCACCACAATACATGAAAAGGACTATTTAACCTACTCGCAAAAGTTCCAGTACCTAAAGAGTCTTTTGCGGGGTGAAGCAGCATCACTTTTGCGGCATTTTAGCGTTACTGAGGCGAATTATGTCGAAGCTTTGCAGAAATTGATCCTGCGTTATGATAGAAAGCGGCATACGGTCAACGCATTTATTAAAAATTTCTTGGAGCAACCTCATATAAATCATGTCAACGCTGCATCAATCCGAAAACTATGGAATACGAAGAGCTTTTTGAATTTTTGGGAAAAAAGAACAGATGCATTGTAATTCGTTAGCAGAAGCATCGTGAATAAATCAAATCTTTCTCAAAATTTAAAGCCTGATAGTTCCAGAGCATTTGCAACAATTAGTCGGCCGTCGTGCCCAATTTGCAATTCAGATGACCCTAAACTTTTTGAATGTGCTAGTTTCAAGGAAATGGATGCTAATAAAAGATGGGAACTATAAGCCAAGAAAAGCGATGTTTTAATTGCCTCAATTTCAGTCACGGGACCTATAACTGTAAATCTCGAGTTCGATCCAAGGTTATGCAAGTCTCCTCCGGAGAATCACAGGAGATTTTCCCAACGGCAATGGTAAAAATAAAGGACCGATTTGGAGGCTTCCGAATATATGAAGCACTTCTAAATTCAACATCATTACCGAAGATTGTGTTCAAAATCTAGATCTTCCTCGTAGTAACGGAAGGCTTTGATGAAAGGCTTAGGTGATGCTCAATTATAGGCGCGACGGAGAAGAGTTGAAACATCCATAATTCCTAAAATTTCAGCCACGCTTCCATCGAACAAATTCGAAACAGCTGACTGGCACGAGTTACGAAGTGTTTCATTAGTTGATCCTAAATTTAATCAGCGCAGCGCGATCGATGTATTAGTTGGTACTGAAATCTACTATCAAGTTACTCAATGCGACAAAATAAAATTGGGAGATTGTCTTATGGACGAAAAAAGTTCATCTTTGCAAACAATCAGCTTATTTCAGCATGCTAATGAACGTTGACGATAGTCTAAGGAAGTTCTGGGAAATTGAGTCAATATTGAGTCAATAGGAACAGCAGCAACCCATACAATGGAAGAAATGTAACGCGAGGAATTATTTTGGCCACTACCAAGCGAGCTAATGATGGCAAATTCATAGTGCAACTGCCATTTCGAGAGCCAGAGGGCCAACTGGGCTCGACATATCATTTGACAATGTCCAAATTGGTTTTCATGGAGAAGAGATTCAAGCGAGATCCAATCTTTCGTAAACTTTATAGCTATAAATTGCGGACTATGAAAGGTTGGAACACATGCCAGCTCAATCTATCTACCGCACCACGGAGTCCTAAAATCAGCCAGCACCACCACAAAGCTTCGCGTCATGTTCGATGCATCTGCAACATCGTCGACGGGATTATCCTTAAATAATCAGCTCTGTATATTGAGATAGCATCGATTCGTGGTTACTGATGACATTGAAAAAATGTACCATCAAATATGGGTAAGTGACGCAGATACAGATAATATCCTAGAAGTCGGCCGAAAACTCCGAAAGATGAAATAGTGGCCATCCTAGATACTGCGGGCTTCCGTTTACGCAAGTTTTCTACTAATAACAGTGAGCTACGTACACGATTGGGAATCACTGTAGAGACTGTAAAGGAAATTATCGAAAATCCAGCAATGACAGAGCTGTTCAGTGTGATTTGGGATCCCGTAATAGACCATTTTTCGTTTCAGGCTCAGTTAGAGGATCGCGAAACCCACACAAAGAGCAGCAATTAATGGGCGATTTGCCTCCAGCAAGAATTAAGTAAGTGCATCCGTTCAACAAAGTAGGCGTAGATTACGCCGGGTCATTTAAAGTACAAATCACGCGAAGAAGAGGACAGATTCCAGTCAAAATGTATATATGTATCTTCGTGTGCCTAAGCTTAGTGTGTAGCAGTCCATATTGAATGTGTCAGCAATCTAACAACGGAGAATTTACTTTGAATATTGTCCTAATACACTGATCGACGTGGACTATGTAGCTAGATCTATAGCGATAACCAATTTTGTCGGCGCCAATAGACAATTATCCGATCTATTCGATTTTCTTAGAACCAATACTAATAAATTCTCCTCGTCTCTTCTAGAAAAAAGCATGAATTGGCATTTCATTCCTGCAGGCTCTCTTACTATGGGAGGCATTTGGGAGGCGGCGGTGAAGTCTGCGAAAACACACCTGAAAAGAGTGGTCGGTGCGGCCATATTAACATTAGAAGAATTTACAACGCTACTTACCGAAATTCAAGCAATCCTGAACTCTCGTCCACTATATGCGACAAGTTCCGAAGAAATTGATGTGCTCAATCCCGAGCATTTCTTAATTGGGCGGAAATTATTGGCTCTACCCGAGCGCTCCATACCAGAGAAGCACTGTTTATCAAAACGTTGGAAAACAGTAAAGCGTTTCAAGCAACATTTCTGGCATCGTTGGCACCGTGATTACCTTACAACGTTGCAAATGCGGAATAAATGGTAGGATAAATCGCCAAATCTACCATTTGACCAATTGGTCAAAATCTGAAAACAACTTATATGGCCGCAGAAAAACAAAAAATTATGGTGAAAATGATGGATTAGAATTTTCCCTAAATTTTCCTTGTAGTCTCAGTATGACCTGAGCTATTAGAAAAACAACCGAAAGTATCGGTTACTGGTGGAAGTTTTTGAGATATTGGCCAAAAACTGAAAATAAATTAATAAAAAAAATTAAATTTTCAAAAGGATTGATTATGAAATGGCCAAGTTTAGTACAGCATGAACAGACCCTAGAATTTTGTCCAAAACTTACTTTAAGATCCCTGATCAGTACTACTATCCAAATTTCATCGTCATTTTTTGAGAATGGCGGAAAGACGGAATATTGATAAATTTCAAGATTTAATTTGCCGAGTTCCTTTACTTCGAAGATCAATCAATTTGACATTTTAAGGATAACTTTTAATATTTTATACCGCTGGAATATTTTAATTAGTGAAAAAAGAGATACAAAATGAATAAAAAATGCCCGCTGGTAATTATATAATAAAATAATTTCTCTTTTGTGGTGGTGCTGCCAATTGCGGCGAGTAGCGCAATCTCTAATTTTCCGCTGACAAATTTCCGCTATCTTATGTCTTACGACATTGCCAATATGTAATGAATATACAGGGTGGGTCATCCAACTTTTTTTTTGAACTAGCGGTTATTTTGAGTATGGTAAGGGTTATGTCGCTTCTGATTTGACAGAAAGTTAGTTTTATCCTTCCGCTGAACGAAAATGCTTGTGTATTCGCTTGAACAACGCTAGGAAATATTGAAACATTACTTCGAAAATCATGGTAATGTTGCAGAATGTGTGCGAAAATTGCGTGCGGTTTTCGGAAGAAACGAAGCGCCGGGAGCTTCATATGTGGGTTATTTTGTGAATAAAGTTAAAGAACAGGCTTGCTAATTAATAAACCAACACGAACCGAGAATGTGCGTGACTCGCCGGCAACGTCAACTCGTCAACGTGCTCAATAATTGAACATTTCACGCACAACATTGCGACGAATTCTGCATAAAGACCTTGGTATGACACCGTATAAAGTTCAATTGGTTCAGGAATTGAAGAAAAGAGACCGCCCATTGCGTTCTCGGTTCGCTGAGTGGGTTTGCGATCGAATTGAAGAAGATGCCGATTTAGGCAAAAAAATCATATTTTCGGATGAGGCGCATTCCCATCTTGGCGGCTATGTAAACAAGCAGAATTTTCGCATTTGGGGCACGGAGAACCCACATGTGATCGTGGAGAAGCCGATGCATCCTCAACGAGTGACTGTTTGGTGCGGATTTTGGTCCGGTGGCATCATTGGGCCATTTTTCTTTGAAAATGAGCAAGGAGCCGCCGTTATTGTCAATGGTGAGTGCTACCGCGCCATGATAAACGATTTTTTGTTCCCGGTACTTGAAGAGGAAGACATAGGTAACATTTGGTTGCAACAAGACGGCGCTCCGTGCCACACTTTTGCGCACTGTCTTCGAAGATCGAATTATCAGCCGAAATGCTGATGTGATTTGACCGCCTCGGAGCTGTGATTTGATGCCGTTGAACTATTATCTTTGGGGTGCCATGAAAGATAACTGTTACGCCGAAAAACCAGCAACTCAAAAACACGAGGCTCTCAAGAACAATATTCGCATTGCCATTGAAGACATAAGACCTAAAATTGGAACGTCCATATGAGGTACGTCAAGGCCAGCCGAGGCAGTCGTATGAATGAACTAGTATTCCATAATTAATCGGAAGGATGTTCTTTACAATGAAAAAATAAATTTGAAAATATGTTGAGAACTTTTTGTTTTATTGCATTTTAAAAAAAAAATTTATTTGGCCCATCCTATACATTTTATTCGTTGGCAATGTAGTAATAAATATTGTGAACTCAGGTAAACTCATCAACAACAACTTGATGAGGGTGTGTTTACAATTTGTGCAATCACAAGTCATCGAACTTAAGTTCGATTTCGCGGGTTGATTAAAATCAAAATCCAGCCTGATACACTCCGTCAAATTAACAAGTTATTATAAGAACTATAAGAACTAAGTGCTTACGATAACGCCAAAGGCGAGAATTTATCTCACAAAGAAATCCCTGTACAAGCGACAAAGCTGTGTCCAACAATCAACGTTAACGTTTTTATCAACGTTTTCCACAATCAATTTATAATTCGCCAATTCAGTGATTATCTCTAACACGATTTTAATCAAGGGCGGGAACTTCGTTTATCAAAGGTTATATACATCGACGTATGTGAGGACCAAAAGCAAAAGTGACGTTCTTCATTTTTTTCCAATTTAAATTAAACGAAAAAAACTTTCGATTAAAACATCATACTGATGTCTTTAGCCAGTTTTCGCCGCAATGCTTGATTAAGAGTTTGTTGATATCTGCAAGTTTCTCTGGTTTTATTGCGGGTTTCCTGAACGATATCTGGTAGAACCATAGACTCAATTCTGATGTTTTTCTTTAAGACGGGTTTTGCCACACCCACATCGGATTTATATGTGTATTCCCGTGCATTGTTATTGATGTGTTGGCCGATGTTCTCATAATATAAAATCTCTTTGATAGGGTAAATTTGCAGTGCCATTGTCCAGGAGCTTTAAAAGTTTTCGCGCTTGCCTCTTTCCAATTTCTTATTGAGCAATCATTCAATGCATGTTTGATCAGAGTTCCATGGTCTTTGTACATCTCAAAATAGTCGCTCACGTGCAAAATTGTTTCTTTTGATCTGACTCTTTTCTCTAGTTGAGCGAACACACGATCTAGAGGAAGGGTGATCAGGCACGCGATAAACCTGTTCAATTTCTCGTATATAGGAGTATATAGGAAGCTAATAGGAAACCATTCCCATCATAGCTTGATTTTTATTTTTACTCCCGCACAGCTGTCGACTATAATGAGCGGCTTGGTCTGGAACCTTGGGTAGCAGCATGTTCTTCTAGCAGTCGAACGCAGCAAAGAACGCTTTAGCTCGCAATTTATGCACTCGTGATTGAACCAAAAAGTTGTTTTTTTTTAGAATAGATTTTCTCTAATTTTATCTGCTCGTTCAGCATTATGCAAGTAGAACACTGGTCGCTTGATGGCATTTTAAACCCAATATTAAAATTGTTATTGTAGGCATTTCGAGAATAGCTGACGTGTAATTTCGTAGAAGCGGATTTTAGGTAGTCTCTGTACATTCGAGTGACAGGCAACTCACCAGGTAAGTACTGCCCGACAGATGACTTCGACCGGCAATAGTGAATGTCTACGGCTTTGTACTTGCTTATGTAAGTTACGCTTGCCATCTTCATGAGAAATTTGGCAGTAACTCTATCTCGTTTTGGGACTTGAGTTATTGTGCTCGCCAGAATAAATGCGTCCGGTGATGCTTTGCTATTTGAATCGTAAAATCTTTCCAAAATTTGTACAAAACGGTCCCGCGTAGATCTAAGTGTAAAGATCTACGCGGGACCGTTTTGTACAAATGTTGTACAAATGTTTTTGTGTTGACATTTTGGGTGTTTTGGAAGACGTTTAAGCTTCAGTCTGGAGTAAATTAATAAACAGTCAATACGATGAGACGTGTCTGAAATTTTCAAAAACTTTCTTACCTATGGGTCGTTTCTGGTGTCTTAAGGAAATAGGAACTTTTTTCCTATTTAGGAAATTTTTTTTATAACTTTCCGTATCCAAAGTAGGTGCGGAAAAATAAACGTCAAAACTGCGATAAATAGGAAAGAAAGATATTCCTATAAGACACACAAGAATACGCTGATAGGAAAAAAACACAAAACGGCTATTTAAATTTAAAATTCTTTCCTATTTCCTATTCCTATAGGAAAACCAGAATCGGCCTACAGGCCTGTTTTTCTTTCTCTCTTTTCCAATTTGTTTTTATTAATTAACCACCTTCTCGCTTTCGTCCCTGCTGGTACTACTTTAAGGAAATTGTTTTCCATATTATAACATACACACTAAAAATTAACTTTAAAAACATTCACTAACTTTACGCACAGCAGTAACACACTTCTAGCTTAGCTACAAAACCTAAACTTAATTTAAAAAAAACTTTATGAAAAAATCTCAATTGGGGAATCCCCGAAATATCAGACGCACTGGATTTTTTACCGCTCTTTATTCTACAATATTTTGAAAATGTACAAACCGCATCGTTTAAAAATAGAAATGAATACATTTTGCAATTTTTTACTTTTTATGATAATGAGACATATTCATCTGTGGTGTAAATATCAACAAAAAATGGAAAATATCACTTTATGCTACTTTTTTTTAAATGAAAAAGAGACCTTTTGATACTCATCTCTGGCGGAAAAGAGACATTTATGGTACCAATACTAGTTTTAAAATAGGCGTAAATCAAGGATAAGGGCACTTTTTTAAATTTTTTGACTCGTAATCTATGCAGAAGTGAAAAAGAAACAAGATGGCACTGTCAACTCAATTTTTTTTTTAAATTACAAAGAGGACCTTTTGCTTCTGATAGACACATATTATGCTCGTTGTATAAATTAGGGTGTTCGAGAGCGAACAACTCCAGATGTTGTTTGTTATAAGGAGTTAATCCTAGAGATTTCCACGCTGTTTCATTATATACGTTAAATCACCTAACTAATTGGCTTTCAAACTATCATGGTAAGCTTTAGGACTAGTGAGATGCACTATGAATTAACAAGCTTTCAATGGGAAATCTTAACTCATTTGATTTTTTGTGTTGGCACCATTGTGTGTTTCGATATACGGGGCCGATTCCCATTGAAAGCTTGTTAATTCATAGTGCATCTCACTAGCCCTAAATCTTACCATGATATTTTTAAAGCCTATCGGCCCCCATTTTGAAAGCCTATTAGGTAAACTGTTTAATGTATGTAATATAAATGCGTGGGACGATCTATAATTGGGCTCGTAAAATATATTGAACAATATATTGAATCAAAAAATTGAATGAGTTTACTTTTAACTATTTTAATGCGATTTTCAATCATTTCTGTTCAAGTTTTTGTTGAATTACACTGTTAAAATATTGATTGCACACTCGCGTAAATTTTAAAATAATAAATTTTGTTAAGTTCTTCACACCGGTGAGATTTTAGATTTGTTACAAATTTTTTGATTTAGAAAATGCTTGTAAAATTGGAATTAGTGCGAGAGAATCGAATGAAAATCATCTCCGGTGATCGCGGACGATGTACGTCTCAGTTCAGGGTAATAGCTAGCCTACAACTTTATTAGTCCTAGTTAAGTAAAATAGAAATAAACTAATGAGAAAATTGAGCTTTTAATTACCTTTCTTAGGTTGACGACGTTGTCTACATTGTCGACGTAATACATCTACGTGATAAATTACGTGACGACCACCGCGTAGATTACATTGCGTAATTTACTTCGCCCGTCCCTGACAGCAATTCTTTATGCCAATTAATCTTGGGTTTGACTATTAACTATACCAAGTAATTCATCGTATAGCACGCACACTTACCATAAATATAGAATGAGGGTGGTGTTTCGAGAATTGGATGACATTTTATTTTAAAACCACAAAATAAACACGGAAACCGGAGTATTTAAAAATGTGAATAACAAAGGAAATTTGTATATAGCATGGTAAAATTGCCCTGAGATAAACCTAATAAGAGATAAAATAACATGAGCAAGTCGCCTCGAATTTTCCTCATCATTACAAAAAACGTATTTATATTTTCTTTACAAAGAACAACAACGTCATAACACAGGTAAAATAATGTATTCCTCCTCATCATACAAGAGTACACAATGCGATATACATTACGTTAAACGTCTGTGTATACACGACGGGCATAAAGGAAAACTAACAAGAAACAATACAAAATTTTATGTGTTGTGCTTTATTTACCAGTAACATTTATAAACGAACATTGAACGACAGTTTTAAAAGCTTACACGTACGCTGAGTAGGAGTTTGTTGTCGAGAATGCGCATGTTGAAACATTTTCAGCACAAAAGCTTTTTCCCCAATCTTGATACCGAAAATTGTACAGGGAAATAGAGAACTATACGATGTAATTTATGTTCCGAGAAAAAAGCTCGCACACACACACACACACACTCACACACCCAAAACATAAAAAAATACATAAAACATATTTTATACGCTGAAACAAAAAGCTTGTTCTACTTGCCTTGTGCTTTTTTTAGTTCACAAGCAGACGTTTTATTGTTAAGACGCGTGTTGTGTTTCAAAGCTCGGTTAGTTAAAAAAAAGTTCTTTAATAATTTAAAGTTTTTTTGTGAAAATATTTAGAAAAAAATTATTCTTGATAATTTCGTAGTGCTTACAAATTTTATCAATTCTCATGGGTGTTCTGTGTAATAAAATTGAAATTAATTGCGTTTAAAGTTTAATGTGTTGTGCACAAGATAATATTTTTAAAGTGTTTTTGTGATTGTTGTTGGTTTTAGTTATTGTTATCATTATTGTATTGTAAAATATTTTTGGCTATTGTTGCTTGCCAGTATACAAATATTAATAAAATGTGTATTGTGGTGGAAAAATAGAATAAAATAAAATAGTGTGGAAAATTTATTTTTTGTTCAATTCAAATTCATAATAAAAATAAATTCAAGTGGAAATTGTTTACAGTTTAGTTTTTTATGTGAAAATTGTTAAAAAAAAAATAAATAAATTATGAATACAAAATATAGAAATATTTTTATTGTGATTATTAATTTTGTTATATTTGGAAAAACTTTAACGCATGATGATCCGGATTTAGGTATGAAAAGCATATTTTGTTGTACATTTTAGTAAATAGTTGGTATCGATTTAAAGTATTTCGTTTTCCTATTTTGAATGAGCCCACCAAAAATTCAACCGTCAGTAAACAAATTATTGATAGTGGAAATGGAGGAAATTGAACACGCGAGTTTATTTTTTTTTCAATTTTCCCATTTTCAGTGTTATAAAGGGTGTTTTTTTAGGAGGTTTGTTTTTCCGATAGATGTCGTTTTATTTTATGACAGTTGTTTTGACAGCTCAAAGTGGCATTTCTACTCAGTATTGTTTGGCAAATCATTATGAATAGGTTAACTCCAGAACAACGTTTTCAAATCGTGGAAATTTATTTTCAAAATCAGTGTTCAATTAAAAATGTTTATAGAGCACTTCGTGAATTTTATGGTGCACATAATCGTCCGTCAGAGACCACCATAAAGAACGTAATTACCAAATTTCGGTCTACATTCACTCTTTTGGATGCCAAGCCACCGACAAGAATGAGAAGAGTTCGTACAGAAGAAAATATTGCTGTCGTTGAGGCCAGTGTCGAAGAAAACGACAATTTATCGATTCGTCGTCGTGCTCAGCAAATTGGACTTTGTCCATCGACTTTATGGAAAATTTTACGTAAAGATTTGGGTTTGGTGCCATACAAAATTCAATTGGTGCAAGAATTAAAGCCACACGACCATCGTTTGCGCCGTGAATTCAGTGATTGGTCGTTAAATCAATTGAACGAAGATCCATTTTTTTACCGTAAAATTCTCTTCAGTGATGAGGCGCATTTTTGGTTAAATGGATACGTCAACAAACAAAATTGTCGCATTTGGAGCAAAGATAATCCACACGCCGTTCTAGAATTACCAATGCATCCTGATAAATGTACTGTTTGGTGCGGTCTATGGGCTGGTGGGATCATCGGTCCATATTTCTTTAAAAATGAGGAAGGACGACGCGTTACCGTGAATGGAAATCGATACAGAACCATGTTAAATGAGTTTTTGTTGTCAAATCTTGAAGATATGGATATGAATGAAATGTGGTTTCAACAAGATGGTGCCACTTGCCATACAGCACGTGAAACAATCGACTTATTGAAAGAAACTTTCAACGACAACATTATTTCGAGAAATGGTCCGGTGAATTGGCCTCCGCGTTCGTGCGATTTGACGCCACTCGATTACTTTTTGTGGGGATACGTGAAGTCATTGGTTTATGTGGATAAACCTCAATCGATTGACGCTTTGGAAACCAATATTCAACGTGTCATTGCTGACATACGCCCTCAAATGCTTGAAAAAGTGCTGGAAAATTGGACCTCCAGAATGACATTTGTGAAAAATAGTCGTGGTAGCCATATGCCAGAAATTGTGTTTAAATGTTAAATGCCAAAAAATTATCTACCAAATAAAAAAAAATTTTGGTCATTTCATAATTTTATATGTGTTTTATTCAAAAAAAAATCGGCAACCTCTTAAAAAAACACCCTTTATATATTTGTTTGATTTATTGATATTCAAATTAATAAAACTGAATATAACATTTATACACTTGGTAGTTTGGGGTTTTGATGTGCGGGTAGTTGTCACTATCTGATATAAAAAATTGGTTTGTCAGCGAAACCGGTGGAATCTTATATTTTTATGTAGACAAAAACGTTCAAGTATTTTTGATTAATTATTAATTGTTAAAATTCTTTTTTTCTATATAGCCAGAAATTCAATATTCGTGATTTTCATTTGATTTATTAAAAATTTAACGTATTTTATATAAATTTTCATTTCATCTTACGGTTTTATGTAGCTGCATAATTTATAATCGTTATAACGGCAAAATATGTTTCGTTCTGTTTCGAAAGGTAAATAAATATAAATAATGGAAAATTTTATAACAGTTTAGGTTACGTTTAATCAGGATGTGTACGTAACAAGTTGATTAATCGCCTCGCGCAATAATGATTTAATTTAAATTCGGGTATGTATCCATAACGAACTGTGGTAAAATTGTTCTCTATATGTAAACCAATCATGAAACATACGTTAAAATTGGCGCACGCTCCGCTTTTCTCGGAAAATTTAATTTTTTCTCGTAGGTTATAATTTTTATGTGAATACTAAAATATTTCTCGATTCAACGAATTATTTTGTAAATTTTTGGCGAACGAGAGTAGATTTTCTTAGAAGCTTCGCAACAGGACGTGTCGACGCTAAATAGTTTAAGGAATTTAGAAGCTTTTCGACATTTTAAAATTTTTAACCAATTCAAGAATCATTGAAAAAAAAATCAAGGGTGGGCTATTCCTTCTACACGGGCCGTACGTGTTGTGCATGAAAATTACCATAGGACTTATGGTAAAAAAGATTTCAAATGAATGTCCTGCCTAATCTAAAATGGAGCGCATTAAAAATGGTTGGTCCAGCGACAAGATTAGAGCGACGGAAGTGGTCGTTGTAAAATATTGGAATGCTACAGAGAAATTGATGGTTGCCGCGAAAATTCTATCGAAAATCGCTTCTCATTATACCAGTATGTTGACCACTTCGGTTAAAAAAAAAATCTCTCAATCCCTTATAGACATACAAGTGTTTTAACGGCAAGATGTTGGTTGTTGTGAATAAATATTCTCAAAATCATTTTTAGTTGCACGTATAAGGGGTTCAGAGTAGCATAACAAGCACCCCTTAGCCATAACTAGTGCATGATAAGCAATTTTTAACACCGTAGTAGGACAATAGTCACAAACGAGGTAAAAAATTCTAGCTGTTGATGACAGATACCGATTGACTGAATTAACATGCGTTTTCCAATTTAGACAAGTGTCCAAGTGAACACCAAGATATTTAAACGAGTCAAAAGGTTCGATGTCAAAACACTCAGAGTGGCAACCAATTGATGCACATTCAAGCCTGCTGTAATTAGTCACTCGAATCAAAAAGGCCAAATTAACTTTACAATTTAAACAACATGATCTTAGTTTTCCGGCTTAGAATCGGACGACGCTTGTCGAATCATGAGAGTAAAATTTTTAGATCAGTATCGATCATCGAAATAACGTTATTGGGAGAATTCCCACAATAAGCCAAGGCTATGTTATCGGCAAACCCGGTAGAATAACCATGAAGATGCAGTTTAAACACCGAGTTAGTTTTAATAAGAAACAGCAATGGGCCTAATACTGAACCCTGGGGAACTCCAACCCAAATGAATTTCGGATCGCTTAACTTGTCGTTTATTTTAACTCTCACCGATCTACCATCTAAATACGATGCTAACCACTTATTTGAAACTGCGATCGACCATGTCGAAGGCTTTAGCTGTATCAATCAATAAAGCACCGCAAGTATTACCTTTATTTAAACTAATATTGATTTCATTTAAGAATTCCAACAAGGCCGATTCGGTACTCATACCTCGACACCCGTTTGATCTAAAAAACTATAAACTCTATTTTTAGCTGCCTTTTCAAGAACTTTTAGGATTAACGGCTGCAATGCAATAGTTACCTTTGTCGAAGCGATTACCATCCTTAAAATGGGGAATTTGCTCTTCTCAATCGATCGGGTACAACTCCCAGCTCAAAATAAAGGTGGAAAATGTGTGCAAGAACAGGAGTAATATGTCCAGCAATGGCTTTTAGTATATAACTACTCAGGCCAACGTAATCAATTCGTTCGTACTTCGGTTGCAAAGCACAAGTAATTGAAAAAACATCATAATTAGACACTGGGGCCATAAAAAAATCGGAACTAGATGACGCGTTCCTAGAGTCGAATTTACGTCTTTAACAATACTAGAAAAAAATAATTAAACTAATTGGCAATTTCTAATTCACTCGTAAAAAGTTCTCCGTTCTGTGCTAAAATAGATTCAACTAGTGACGTTTTAGGTTTATGAGTTAAGATTTCGATCACTAAGATCCAATTTTTTTATATCATCGCGGTTAAGCGTTTTTCAGCTTAGAATAATAGATTTCCTTTTATTTTTTGATATCCACATTAATTATGGTGCACATTCTATTGAAGCTTTCGCGAAGTACTACGTTATCAGGGCGCTTAGGTCAAAGGAAATCCAATTCTGCAAGCGCTAGATTTTAGATGAACAATATGTGTAGCAGCGTTCGAAATAGTCGAAATATTATCCAAAAGTACCTCGATTGTCGATGTTAAAAATGAACCCCTCAGTCCATAAGATCCAACCTTTCATATAACAATAACATTTTGAGATTCTTTCTTCTTCTCGTGGAATTTTGGTTCAAATTAGAGCCAAGTAACAGTATCTGAGAAACCTTAAACCATATCTCAATCAAATGGTGGTCAGAAATGTTTAAGTCTAAAGCCGACGCTGTTATACCTGAAAGATCATTAAAACACGCGTGGGAATATGAATCAGTGATTCAAGCCCAAAACAAGACATTAGGCTGATATAATTAATGCCGCCGTTTGGAAAACCAAAAACATCAGCAAATTTCCATTCAACCTTAATGATATCTGCCGATGACAAATTATAGGCACTTACTGAGCAATCTAAAATTGAATCAAAATATACGGCAACAACACCAGCCCAAAATGAATCATTGCACGCGCCATACAACGTATAACCATTTAAATTATAAGAAGACGATTCATTAGTGTGAATCCAAATTTCACTCAAAAATATAAACGAGGGCTTCGTATTATATGCATTAATATTGGCAACCAGTACTTCAAAATTCCTTCGAAGACTTATTACCTTGGTATTTTGGTTTCATAATTATTGTACCTTTGGCTGCTCCCATTGCAGTTTTATTATAATTTTAGTTGTTCCAGAATTAATCCAGTAGATCAAGTGTGTCTACATCCGACATATTTCAGCATTTTGTGTAGACTAATACGTTGAATATTTTAACTCGTATGCTTGGTGTTTTCTTCGCTAGCGAAATCTATAATGGTGGTCATTTTTCTGTACCACGGTACATTAAATATGTCACGTAGTACTTTGTTTTGGAATGAATGGATGATATTGACACTCGTTTTCTTTGTACTTGTGTTTACTCTTCTCTTCTGTTTTTCATAAACTCTTTTCATTTTGGTTTTACATCTAGAGTTTGTCCTAGACCGCCAGGGACAAGCGATATATTAAAAATTCACTTTATTCACTGGTGGTATATTTTCGTCTGGTGTTTGGCTTAATAGAGACTGGGACGTGTTCTCGATATGATTTGAAACATAAAACTATTTGCTTGTCACTTACAGCCGACATCTTTTCGTCAGTTTTAGATTGTGGAATATAAAATATAGGTATTTCAAAACACTTTCCAGACGGAATACTCGATGTACTCCTGCCCCCTTTAATTATAATATATATTATTCTGATTATAGACGGCGTTATCAGATCAAGTATTCCTATAATACTGGTAGTCATCTTGGAAAATACTGGTTAATTTCATTGGATGGCAGTAATTATCAAGACAAGGAATGTTTGTGAACACAACTACATGCAAGTGATTTTCAATTGCAATACACCCACATTGAACAGTGATGCACAAGTATATAGGCGCGAGCAATTCGCGATGCAGACACAGTTGTAATGTAACCAGTGAACTGTGCAAGTTCAGTAGTAAAATATAAACAATGTGAAAAGTAAAAGTGAAGAGCAAAAGTAACATAGTGAACAGTGATAACGAGTGAAATAGTGATTTGTTGAACAAATTTTTGGTGCATATAAAGGGTGATCTAGTAAAAGCTTCCTGAAGTTTTATATAAAATATTATCTGAAATAATATCAATTTAATAATCCAAAATTGTACTTCTGACGTAAGTTCGGATTATGACATTTAATGTTTGTCCGCGACTTACTCTTAGATGATCCATCCTATGGATCCAAATTACGAGCACTCTATTGAGCATTTCGGCCGATATTTCGTTAATTAAGCGTGTTATGTTCGCTTCTAATGCATGAATAGATTGTGGTGTAACGGAGTTAGATCACAAGATGTAGGAGGCCAATTTACGGGTCCGTTTCTTGATACGATGTTCTCATTAAAATTTTCTTTCAATAAATCGATGGTTAGGCTTGCTGTGTGGCACGTTGCACCATCCTCAAGAAACTCGCTTTACTTAAATATTAAGAAATGTAAGATCATGTTTTTCCATCGTAAGAGAAATCCGCTAATTACTTCCTACAAATTCAACAACGAAGTATTGCAAAGAGTTAATGAGATCATAGATCTAGGTGTTACATTTGTCGAGAATGCAAGTTTCAATAGGCATATTGAAAATTGTATGGCGAGATTCAATATTTTTGAAGTGTGGTCTCTGATGAGACAACCGAATTTTTTAACGCATCGTTGTTTGCCGGATCATGAAAAACATCCGCATATTCCGTTATTAATTTCATCAGCTTATTTTTTATATTATCCGGAACATGGGAAGCGTTTGTACTAATCAGTTTATTTAATCACTACTATTAGTATTGCTGGTATTTCTTTCTATATCGAATTCACTTAATGGTTTATATTGTAGATTTATTTTACTTAAATTTACTGATTCCGTGTTGATATTTAATAAGCGAACTACTGGGAAATCTTTATTTATTATTGCACCGGCTACAAAAATTCCGTTTGCTAGTTCTTCGTTAAAAACTCCAGAGTCTTCTGTTAATACTAAATTTGGTATAACCCTGTATACTTCAGAACGAGATGGGACTAAGATCGTATCATGATCCATATCATTATTTATTGGTATATTTGTAATATTGTTCTGATTGTTTAATGATATTGTAAAATTGTCATAATTTATTACTGCCGAAAATTTTCTACAGAAGTCCATCCCTAGTAGTCCGTCCATCGGAATAGGAAAATCATCTGATACTACATGGAAAGTTTTGTCAAATTCGGAATAGTTGTGATGCAATGTTACCCTAGCGGTTCCAATAGTATTCTCTGACCCTTTTGTGATTCCTGTTATTTTTAATGTTTATGTTTATTAACCCTGTTTCATTTATTTCTGTTACCTTACTACATTTTATTATAGATATGGCTCCTGTATCGAGTAAGAATGTATTTATTGTGTTGCTAATTTTGAAATTAATAAAATTGGATAGATTTAAATTGAAACTAAATATTTTAGTTATATTTGTTTGGTTGTAAGATTTTATTTGCTGTCCTGGAATGGACGCGCACTGTTTACTTGAGTGTGGCCCGTGCTTTCGGGGCCCAGTTCGTTTCCCGCGCAGGCCATGATTCTTATATTTCAACCATTTTCATAACCTTTCCTATATTGACCCGTAGTACCTGGTCGGTAAGCCACATTGGTATTTTGTTGACTACCGTAATTGTTATAATTTCGATTATATCTCCGATTATAATTTTTTCCTTTATTAAAATGATTATAATTATTAAAATTAATATTATTATAGTTACCAGTACGATAGCCATTTGAATTTCTTTTAAAACTTTTATGATTTCCTGATCCTTTTACCATTAACACGCTTGCCTCTTTTACAATTTGGATTGCCTCGAATTTATGAATTACTTCGCTGATGTCATTAAATTCGCCAGTCATAGCGCTAACCATAACTGGATTGGCAGACAAATTGGCACGAATATTTTTTGTGACGGCATTAATCGTATATGGATTTGCCGCTTCTTCTGCTCTTTTAGCCTGTTAGTTATATCATTAATATCTGATATATACTTTAGGCGATTGCCTACTCGCATACCCTCTATAGTAGTAGCGATTTGCCAAGAACTTTGGCCTTCGCAACCTTTCTCTAGTGCATTTATTATGTCATCCACACTATCTACCAGTTCATTTATCGCTTCTCGCGCTTTACCGGGTAATTTAGATTTTATTAGAGAAATTAAGAGTTTCTGATTGTCTATGTGACTAACTGAATCCCTTAATATCTGTAATGTATCTATACTATTGTTTAATAGACAGCCATTGTAATCGTTTGGCATTTTTTTTGACACGATATCTATCACCTTAACCGGTGTCAATGCAGCCATTTTATAAGGTCTCAATCTTATTTTCGGTTTAGTGATATTAAACAAAATGGATTTTCTAAATTTTGTTCCACTTCTGGTTGACATAAATGACACAAACTATTTATATTTTCTTTTTATTTTCTCTTCCCTTAATATTGGAAAATTAATTTCATTTACTTTTCACAAAACAAAAATTTAACTATGGGAACATCAATTGAGAGGAAAACCACACCAAAAAAATCGAACTTTTACGAGGAATTTATATGTTATTTATTAACTTATTCTTAAAATTATCAATCTTTGTCTTAAAATTAAGTTATACTTCTTTAAAAAAAAATTTACCTTAATTGGAGGCGTTTATTACCTCAGCTGTGTGCTGAATTGATTTTTGGATAAAACTCCGCAATATTACGAGGAGCATTATAATTATAATTAAAATTAGTAGGATATCCGCCACCCTATTTGATGTCCATATACCATCTAGAATTGCTTTTGAGCGTCTATTGGTCTGGAGTTTTTCCTTTAAAATATCGTTGGCCGACTGCGGTAATACCACGTTGTGTTGTTCTTCTTTGACGTTCGTGTTTCCCATTTTGTATATACTGTATTCCCATTAAAAATTAATATTTTATTTAATTTTTATTATTTTTTTAAGTGGTGGGCCCCACTCGCGTCATATATTTTTTTCTCGTTGATGTGACGGGCACCCGCGTTCACTTTTGCTTATTTTTTTTTTTATCATACATCACGTTTTCACACGGTTTATTTAAGTTATTTTCGATTTATTCTTTTTTTTTCCACTTAACAATGTGTTATCACACTAATTTATTTTTATTCGTTATTTTAAAATAACAACTAACACAGTTCAACGACAAAACGTTGCATGGCAAGATCGCCATGTAATATATCGCGCCACGCAACACGTTCAAAAAAACTACGTTTTGTTTCTACGGTGGTGATTTTATTAATCCCTTTTATCAAGTATACAAAATATATTTGATCAGCATAAAAATGCTGACCACTTACGTTAGCAATCTTATATTCTAAATGTGTGGTCATCAGCCTGCATATAATGCTTCAAAGTTCTTAACAAAACCACAAAATTAACAAAAATCATATTTGTTAAATTAACAAAAACAAACAGTCGGTAAAAGCAATGTTAACAATGGAAACCTGACAACAGACGGATTTCTTTTAATTTTAACTAATTTCTATAAATAATCAAATCTTAATTTTGATTGATTGAAATAAAATAAAAAATTTACAATTTAAAAATATTTACATAAGTAAGACAAAACATTTTATGTAATTTAATAATATTAATAAATGGTAGTATACGCCAATTAGGGCATATAGTTCGTCTACTTCTACGTCATACCATATACGTGGTTGTTTATGTTGACTTGGATTTCGGTGAGGATCAAAATAGTCCTTCGCTTTACGATTCGTCTCATTCACGATAATGCGCATCATCGCAGGAGGCAAAAAACTTTTAAAACACTCCCCTTCCTTATTAAAATGTTTAGCTATTCCAATCATTCCCGGTGTCTCACGATATATTTGAAATTCTGGAACTTTATGAATGCTCGATGGTTGGATGCTCCATTTGCGAGAATACATTTTATTCTGCGAGTTATAAAACACTTCGCGCTCACTAGTTTCGTTTTCATCATCATTAGATGAGCATTCTTGATCCTCCTGAAAATCATCATTGGATGAATATTCTTCTTCCTCCTGCACTGTTTCGTTATCGTCTAGTAAATCATCGCCAGAATTAAGTATTAGTGAATTATCCGACGGAACTGATATTTCGTCAAACAAATCCCGTAGTTCTTGACTGCTCTGTCGTTTAGCCATAATCTAATAAAAATTGACATACATCTAGAACAAAAATTAGTTTTACAAAATATTGTAAGATAACTATACTCACATAAATTCAATATCAACTTGCTTTTGCAAAAATATTGCAAGACACAATGTTTGGTATCGCCAAACAATGTACACACCAACACCTGCATTTATTTAAATCAATTAAAAAAATTATTTTTTGTGGAACTTTGATTGTGCGGCTAGTAATTCGAATATTGCGTTTAGGTGTTTCGGTTTGTAATTACATATTTTGGTTATGAGGGTTGATACAAATAAAGAATTATGGTTGCGTTCGCCGTTCATTATCAATACTTCCATAGAATTTATCGTCGCTGCAGGCAGAAATATTTGACTTTTATAAATTTATATTTTTTGTTAATGGAGTTTCTATTGTTTATTTTAATATAATATAAAATAATAAAAGATATATTGTATTGTGGCCTTTTTACACTTTTTCAAACGTGATTCAACCAAGTTAAAAAGTCCACTCAAACGCTCGATTCGGAACATGGTCCTTCGAGCCGGATCGGGAGAAAAGTACCAGCGTGGGTTCGCCATTTTGGAAAAACAAACCTTAAGTACAATTTTTTTTTATTATTGATATACTATATAAAACAAAAGTTAATTGACAACCAAGTCAATCCAATTCAGCTTTTTTTTATATTTTGTTGTGAGAAAAATTTGTACATAACGTAGTTGCATATAAATCAGTGTTTTTTGTTTGTTTGTTGTTGGTGCAATTGGATTTGTTCATGTCACGAGAAACATATATAAATTATTGACATAAATTGGTGTTCATTTGGTTAGTATTGGGGCAAACGGTTTCCATTTTCGTATTTTATCGCGACGCGGTAGTGTTTGGTTCAAGGTTGTAATTTCGTTACCACATTTTACGTTGCAAATATACCTACATTTGAACGTTATAGTCGTTTTTTTGTAACTACAGTTTGTGTATACGTACCGGTTGAGAATCTAAGTGGTTTACCGCACGATGGAAGCTCTCAAAAGGCGGCGCTCAATAGTGAAAGGTCAAATGACCAAAATTGTTACATTTGCAGAGTCTGTTTGTGCTGAGACAAGATTGGAGGATATTACGGTTCGATTAGATAAAACAAATGTCTTATCTACTGAATTAGCACACGTTGAAAATAAAATGTTTGAAATTGATGCAGAATTAATCTCGCTGTCAGACGAATTCGATGAAAGTTATTACCACGCGGTGGCACTCTTAAATGCTGCAATTCGACGTTTTCATACCTCCATCCCGTTAAATACCACGTTATCGCGTAACGAAAGCATGTGTCAAGGTCATTCGGGTTCAAACGAAACCAAATTACCACGATTGAATATACCTATGTTTGAAGGGGACTTTCGAAACTGGCAAAGTTTTTTTGATCTGTTTAATAGTTCAGTTCATGATAAGGTAATGTTGTCCGCAGCCCAAAAACTTCAGCATTTAAAAGGTTTACTCAAGGGAGAAGCATTAGGCCTTATTAAGCATTTGAATATAACGGACGCGAATTATATCGAAGCTTACCAGATTCTTGTTAAACGGTACGATAAAAAGAAGGTCACCATAAATAATTACATCGACACATTTTTTAAGCAACCATCTATCACTCGTGTTAACGCGAACACCATTCGCAAGCTAGCCGATACCAGCGATGAGATTATAAGAGGTCTAAAGGCCATTGGCACCCAGGGGGAGTTACGTGATCCGTGGTTAATATATATAGTGGTGAATAAGTTGGATGACGATAGTAGGCAGTTTTGGCAGCACGAGTCTTCGAAAATAGAGCACCCGACGCTGCAACACCTAATGGATTGCCTTCAAACCAGAGCAGATACACTCGAAGGAGTAAGAGAAACCATAACCAAACCCGTAGTGCGACTCGCTTCAAGTGTGAGAAATTCATGTACCGTCACCGCATCCAATTTAAAATGTCCATTGTGCAACGCCGAACATTTATTATACCAGTGCGAAAAGTTCAAGGGAATGGGCATCACGGAGAGGATAAATTTTATAAATCAAAATTCAAGATGTTACAATTGCCTAAGTGACACCCATACCGTACAATCTTGCCGCTCGAAACGTTCCTGTCAATTATGTCGCAAACGTCACAACAGTTTACTTCATTTGCCGAATGTCTCAAAACCAAACCAAGGAGAATCGCAAGCTCATACTATCGTTCAGTCAGCACATACCGCGTACGTTCCATTACCTACCGATAGTTTATCATCGACCAAAACCAATTCGCTAATAAGCCCACCCCCAATAAATTCCACGGTACCTAAACCGAGTTCACCACTCAACAATACAATAGGTACAACCAATACACCATTAATTGAAAATATGTCAAACTTGAATCCAAATCCGAATAACTCTCCATCAATCAACAATTTATCTTCAATCAACACTCAACCAACCAATCAACGATCAACAAAAGCGTTGCCCACCAACGCAACTCCGATTAAATCACCAACCATTACAAACCATGCAGCAATCAACATACCATCCAATACCAATAATTTGCAGCTGAATGAACTACCATTGTACAACCATTGTACAACCATTATCAACAACACCTGACCAATAAGTATGAAGCGATCGTACCTAAATCACCCGAGATCAATCGAAGTCGATCGCTGTTACCAACCGCATTGGTCCATGTGAAAGATAAGTCAGGACAGTTACACTGTTGTCGTATATTATTGGATTCCGGATCCGAGGCGTCTTTTATAACTTCAGCCTGTGTCAAACGTCTGGGTTTACCTACCGAACGAGCTAATGTTAAAATTCTTGGAGTTGGTGCTTTATCAGCTGGAACTTCCCGAGGAAGTACCCGCTTGAATATATATTCCCGATGCAATCCAGAGTTGATGATTTTCGTCAATGCATTCATATTGCCGAAAGTCGCCATTATCATCAAGCAGTTTTTGTCCATCTAGTTGGAACCATCTGAAATCCCTAGAACTTGCGGATCCACATTTTAATGAGACCAGTAGCATTGACATTTTAATCGGTTCCAACCATTTTTTTGATGTCATCCAGGATGGCAAAATATACGGGGACAAAGGATTACCAATCGCGCAAAATAGTATTTTTGGCTGGGTCATTGCCGGTAATATGTATCCAGATCAAGTTCAAGGTGCATCAACCATTAGTCTGGTATCAGAGATCGATATCAACCAATCTTTGCAGCGATTTTGGGAAACCGAAGAGGTAGCAACATTCAATCCTTTAACCAACGATGAAGAGCTGTGTGAGAGGCATTTTAAGGAGTTCCAAACCCGCGCACCGGATGGGAGGTTCATAGTCCACCTTCCATTCAACCCTACCAAAAGCGAACTAGGTAATTCATTTAATACGGCACAAAGGCGATTTTTTGCAATGGAGGATCGATTACAGCGGGATTCGAAGCTACGAGAAGAATATATCGCTTTCATGCGGGAATACAAGGTATTGGAGCATATGAAACGCATACCACCGGAACAAGTTACCATAGATTCGAGGGTTTCATTTTACCTCCCACACCACGCCGTAATAAAACAATCAAGTACTACTACCAAGGTGCGCGTTGTATTTGATGCTTCCGCCAAAACGTCCAACAAAATTTCGTTGAATGACAATTTGTTGGTAGGACCCACCGTACAAGATACCCTATATGCTATTCTCCTCAGATTTCGCAAACATCCAATAGTTTTTACGGCAGACATTGAGAAAATGTACCGGCAGATTGCCATGCACCCAGCTGACACCGAATACCAAAGAATTGTGTGGCGGGAGAATCCAGCAACACCGATTGAACATTATCGTCTAGTAACCGTAACATATGGAACCGGCTCCGCTCCGTATCTAGCAACCAAAACGCTGATTGAACTAGCCGATGAATTTCAAGAGCAGTACCCAATCGCCTCCAAAATTGTTCGTGAGGATTTATATATTGATGACTTAATGTCGGGGGCTAAGACGGAAGAAGAAGCCATACTGCTAAAGGACCAAGTTATTACAATACTAAAATCCGGGTGTTTTCATCTTAGGAAGTGGGCCACGAATTGCCAAGCATTATTAAACACCATTCCATTGGAGAATCAAGAAGTGGTTCCTATTCAAATTCGCGAAGAAAATCGATCCATAAAAATATTAGGACTAGAGTGGACTCCGCAAACCGATAACTTCCACTTTAAAGTGTCCATTTCAGCACAACCCACCATGACCAAAAGGGGAATGTTATCAGAAGCGTCCAAGATTTTCGATCCTATTGGGTGGCTATCTCCTTCTACAGTGATGATCAAGATTCTCTTCCAATCGCTATGGCTATTAAATCTTCAGTGGGATGACACTCTACCTACCCACATCACCAAGAAATGGACAGCCTTAAGAGAGGAGTTAACGAAATTAGAGAAAATTGCAATACCTCGTTGGCTTCATACCGAAGAGTCAGATTTCCAATTGCATGGCTTTTCCGACGCGTCAGAAGTAGCATATTCGGCCGTTATTTATGCTAGAACGAAAAATAAGTTTGGGAAGTACGAAACGACCATCGTAACGGCGAAAACCAAAGTCGCACCCATTAAAACGGTATCAGTTCCAAGATTGGAACTATGTGCTGCGCTTCTATTAACCAAGCTGATGACAATGGTGGTTAAATCGTTACAATGTCCTGCGAGTGAGTTATTTACCTGGACCGACTCTACAACTGTGTTATGGTGGTTATCAGCGCATCCCCGATCCTGGAAGTCATATGTAGCGAACCGCACCTGTGAAATTTTGGAAACTACATCTCGATCGACATGGCGTTATGTTCCGACAAAAGAAAACCCAGCGGATTGCGCTAGCCACGGCATTTTACCGTCTACCTTGGTCAACTTTGAACTGTGGTGGAAGGGACCTAGTTGGCTTCGTGAAGAAAAGGTATTGTGGCCTGATCAAACACAATTGCAATATTCCGCTGATAGTTCCGAATGCAGACCATCTACAGTGGCCAATTACCACGCTGACGTCGAAACGGTTATTGCTAGAATATTCCAATTTTATTCCAATCTACGAAGAGCGATAAACGGTGAACCAAAGGAAGACCTCCTATCAACAACCAACTTTAAATTGGCGTCAGAACGAGTTATCAAGTGGGCACAAATGGAAGCGTTCACTGCCGAAATTAAGAACATACAGCGACAAAAGGCATTACCATCGTCAAGCAAGTTACTTCCCTTAAATCCATTTCTCGACCAGTTTGGTTTGTTGAGGGTAGGCAGTCGCATCCAAAATGCCAACGTATGCTACAGTGTGAAATTCCCAATACTATTACCTGCGAATCATATTATAACCGACTTAATAATTGATGAGACACACCTAAAATACTTACACGCACCGCAATCCGTCATGATAACTACTATACGACAAAAATATTGGATCAACAATTGCAAAAACCTAATACGTCAACATATTCACAAGTGCATACCTTGCACACGTTACAAAGCCACGAGAAAAACCCAACTAATGGGTGAATTACCACCAGAACGGGTCAACTTTAAATACGCATTCTACCAGACCGGAGTCGATTATGCTGGTCCCATATGGTTAAAAGCAATGACGGGCAGGAAATCTGTCTCACATAAAGCGTACATAGCCATCTTTGTATGTTTAAGTAGCAAGGCCGTTCACATTGAATTAGTTAGTGATCTAACCACCGACGCGTTTATCGCATCCCTGAAACGCTTCATGGCTCGGAGAGGGGTGGCTGCTGACATGTTCAGCGATAATGGCACCAATTTCGTTGGAGCCAAAAATACCTTTGCTGAAATTCAAAAATTAAATAACTCTAAAAGTCATAATCAATTAATTTCTAATTTTTTATTAGATTACAATACAAATTGGCATTTCATCCCACCATCAGCTCCGCATTTTGGTGGCCTCTGGGAGGCCGCAGTTAAATCTACTAAATACCACGTCCGAAGAGTACTTGGCACCACACTGCTGAATTTCGAAGAAATGTCTACGTTCCTGACACAGGTTGAAGCGATCTTAAATTCGAGACCGCTCTGTTTATTATCACCACAACAAGAAGATGCGCTAACACCGGCACACTTCCTAATCGGGCAACCGCTGACGATGATTCCTGAACCGGACTACAAGCCTATACAACAAAATCGGCTATCACGATGGCAGCTCATTCAGAACCTGATGCAGCATTTTTGGGCTCGTTGGCATACGGAGTACCTAACCACGCTACACAATCGATCGAAATGGCAGCATAAGCACAATAACTTGAAAGTCGACGACGTCGTAGTAATTCGAGATGAAAATATGACTCCAGCAAATTGGCCACTCGGAAGAATCATTGAAACTCATCCAGGGAAAAATGGAGTTGTTCGTGTAGTCACTCTTCGTACTAAGGCGGGCATAATCAAACGACCGATCGTAAAGCTCGTCTTACTACCAGTAGTTTGAACTAAATAGTTCAAGGTCGGCGGAATGTTTGGTATCACCAAACAATGTACACACCAACACCTGCATTTATTTAAATCAATTAAAAAAATTATTTTTTGTGGAACTTTGATTGTGCGGCTAGTAATTCGAATATTGCGTTTAGGTGTTTCGGTTTGTAATTACATATTTTGGTTATGAGGGTTGATACAAATAAAGAATTATGGTTGCGTTCGCCGTTCATTATCAATACTTCCATAGAAGTTATCGTCGCTGCAGGCAGAAATATTTGACTTTTATAAATTTATATTTTTTGTTAATGGAGTTTCTATTGTTTATTTTAATATAATATAAAATAATAAAAGATATATTGTATTGTGGCCTTTTTACACTTTTTCAAACGTGATTCAACCAAGTTAAAAAGTCCACTCAAACGCTCGATTCGGAACACACAATCATAAATGGTTTGCTGAAACTATATCACAAATTAACACATAATTGCACATACAAAAATAACACTGTTGTAATTCTTCACTCCTTGCAATTATAATCAAATAAATTATGATCAATTCCTTTACAGGCCCAAACACGAAATGCAATACAAAAGTACACAAACATGGACAAATGGTCCATGAATTTCAAACGGTAAAGTACCGGTGTAAATATAATTTCTCTCTCCTTCAGGGGAGTTCATATATATTTTAAAGTCGAGTTCATGTCGGTAGCCTGCGAATGAAACGCTTGTAAACAAAAAGATGCAAGGAGAACAATGATTTAGCGTTTTAAAATCATAATATTACGTTGTTTCTACGTCTGGGGTAACTTATTACCCCATGCACAGATCGTGGCATATTTTCAATTATTGTGCCATAGTTCCATTCAAATGCTCTGATTTTACCGTTTTTTGATATTTTGTTGTGAGAAACATGTAAGAGATAGCATTCCTAAGAGGTTTCAAATTAACTCGTACTAATTCAATTTTTATTTAACTTTTTATATGCCTGGGGCAACTTTATACCCCATGCACCGACGGAAGGTTAAATATTCAGTTATATGTACATTGGCATAGCATTCAAAACCAGTTGCATAAACGTATTTGTTAATGCGTTGGAAAATCGGATCGCATAGAATATTTTGGCGATTTTTGGGTTTCACTGTATCCGATTGTGATGTATCCCGATTTCAGGAAAAATCGTATAAGGGCTTGTCTGGTGGGCCCGGGTTTATTTTAATTTTATTTTTAGCTGAAATATTTTAAATGGAAATTGCTTGAAAGAGGTTTTCTAGTACCAGGAATCGATTGCGATGGATCCAAATTTCGTGAAAAGTCATGTAAGCCATTGATTGGTGGGCTTCGGGTTCATTCTTAATTTTTTTTCTCCGTTCAAACGATTTAAATGAAAATTGCTTAAAGGCGGTTATCGAGTGCGACCCCGGATACATTTTTAATTTATTTTCTTAGCTCAAACGATTTTAATGGAAATTGTGTGAATACGGTTTTCGAGGACCAAGAACCGATTACGATGGATCCTTATTGCGGAAAAAAATCGTGTAAGGTCCTGTCTGGTGGACACCGGGTTAATTTTCAATTTTTTTTAGCTCAAACAATTTAATGGAAAATTGATTGTAGGAGGTTTTCTAGTACCAGGAACCGATTGCGATGGATACTGATTTCGAGAAAAATCGTGTAAAGGGTTGTCTGTGAGTCCCGGGTTTAACAAATGGGAAAATCTCGTAGTTTTTTGATCAGACCAATTTTATTTCAAAGAGCACCTCTTATGCCATCATTTGATACTAGTCACTACTCGATAGAATCTTTGTGATCTGGCCAATAATTAATACAGTGAAACCCAAAAATCTCCATAATATTCTATGCGATCCGATTTTCCAACGCATTAACGAATACGATTATGCAACTGGTTTTGATTGCTATGCCAATGTACATATAACTGAATATTTAATAGCGTATACTACAATTTATTAATATTATTAAATTACATAAAATGTTTTGTCTTACTTATGTAAATATTTTTAAATTGTAAATTTTTTTATTTTATTTCAATCAATCAAAATTAAGTTTTGATTATTTATAGAAATTAGTTAAAATTAAAAGAAATTCGTCTGTTGTCAGGTTTCCATTGTTAACATTGCTTTTACCGGCTGTTTGTTTTTGTTAATTTAACAAATATGATTTTTGTTAATTTTGTGGTTTTGTTAAGAACTTCACATCCGTATAAAATCACGTTGTGCATTAACAGCATATTCATTTAATACAATGTATTTATATTTGTACAGTCGTACAACAAAATGTACATATTTATGTTTCTTCATGGCAAATTGCCTATATTCTGGCTGTAACTTCATTATTTTATTTGGTTATAATTTTGTTTTTTGTGGCTTCCGTGAAATTTCGATCAATTTTAAGTTCAAAAGTTAAACATTACTAAACAGTTTACAATTTGGTACTATTTACCAAACAGATATTTTTGAAATCACTTCTGTATAAAACAAAACTCATAAACTTTTAAATTTGGAATTGGAAAATAAACCAGAATACGACCCAATAACTCCAGAAATAGTAAGAAGTATAGATGTTATGGATAATTCACAATTACAAACCACTGCCCGCGTCAGGACTACCGTCCAAATATAAAATATCCAACTATATTGTGTTACGGTACCTGGGTACATATCCTCAACCTCAACAAAAAATGGTTTAGTGTAGAAAAATTAAAAATGTCCAATTCATGAATTTTCGCTTACAAATTTTGTATACACACACAGACATAACACTGAGTACAGGGAAATTTTTTTAATAGAGTTTTCCATTCTTTTTTTGTTTCTTTTTTTTTAGATTATAATTTTTCACTTTTATATTCTCGTATAAGTACACAACAATTTGATGAAAATGCAAATTAGATTTTTTTTTTTGGTAAATTAAAATTTATAGCCAAAAATGATAAAAATGACAAGTACAGCACAAAAATAACCGCAAAATGAAAAAAAAGTTTAACGTTAAAAAAAATCTTTTGATTCGAGACATAATTTTCAATTCAATTTACTATTCATGAATTTTAAAGTGGAAAATACACGAAAAAGGTTTGAAAAATGATTGTAGACTGTGTCTGTGTATGTATTATTGCCATTGTATTGTGTATAAAAAGCCCGATATATATGTATATGGAGCTGCTTTTCATTTAAATTTTCATTACGGTTTATCGTCTTCTATTTGGTTGGTGTTGTTCTCGGAATTTAATTGGAAAACGAAAAATATGAGCTTTATTCTATGATTTTTTTTAAGGCAAACGCCCACACACACATATATGAACGATATATAAACTTGTTTGTGTGTATTTCTACAACAATTTGAGAACCGCATTATTCGGATTCATAAATATGTCACTTGCAAATATTTTTGACGATTTTCGGAAGTACTAAAAATTCCAAAAAAAAATTGTTTTAAATTTTGAAATAATGAAAAAATTTTAAATAGACGAACATAATTAAGAAATTAATTGGGCATTAAAATATTTTTATTTTGCTTAAAATATAAATAGACACAGGACACAATAAAGGACTATGACATTTTTGATATTTGGGTTTTTATGGGTCACAAAATTAATGGGTGTGGTAAACGTTACCGTTTTAATATAAATTTTGATAGGGTATTACTGTTCATTCTGCTACGACTAGGCCATAAACAAAAAATTCAGATTCCATTTCGTTTTTATTGTTGTGCCTTATTTTCTAGGTGGTTTAAAACTGTCATCTAATTTTTATGACATTGTAAGATGCCACAATGATTCAAATCATTGCGGATTATTAAAAAAAATTGTACAATACGGATCCGAATACTAAATAGATGTTCGTTAAAATGGTTGTTATTCTTAGGTGGTTTTTGTTTTACATCTTTACCGCAACCGCTTTAAGGCGATTTTCCACTCTACAAACAAATAAAAATGATTTCTGAAGACTTATCATATTTTGGTTCTTTCTATTTGATTAATTTTTATTTTTATTAAGGATTATTTTATGGTCATCGGTCGTCAAGCGTCGGTTAAGGGAATTTCTAACGAAAACCACTTTAATTTTCACTGACAGCTATTCAAAATAAAAGTTATTAAAATCGTTCGTAGAGATGATCACCTATAACACGTTCTCCGTGGCCTAATTTATACTGTGTGTCTCGCGCCGATTTCGTTGAAATATGCGACAAACTATATGGCAAAAAGCGCGGCTGATGTTTAATTAAAATTTGCTAAATAAATTACATCAATAAAGCTGTTTTAAAAGGTAATTTGTGCTTTTTTATAAAGGCTCACATTTGTTTGGTGTTTCAATAGCTTTATGAGAACGGGCGTGAATGGTGTATAACCGATTTAATGTGGAGGTCCACTAGGCGCTTAAATATTTCATCTAGGGCTATGGTAGGAGGTGGATTGAACAAGGGATTTGTATTGAGTATAATGTCATATACTGTCATTTTGCTCCAGTTCTAGTTCAGGAACCTGATCAGCTGCTGTGAGTAAGACTTTATTTAGAATGGAGCATAACATTCTCAGAGATATTGGGCATCCTTGCTTGACTCCCAAAAGCAAGCCTTTATAATTCGGTTAACCAAATAGTGTGCTATGTATTGTTGCAGACAGGTCAATAATCCATTCAGGTTTACTGTGTCGAAAACTTTTGCTCGGTAATGGAAATGATGTAAATTTGATTCCCAGAACGCCACGCTTCCTTAAGAATGCAACGAATGGTAAACGTGTGGTCTTAGGTAGATTTGTTGATTAGAAAATGTTGCTTGGTACAAGCGAGCAGGATCAAGAATTTCGTCTAACTGATCGAGTAGTTTTAGATTACATTTTATATCATCATTTATATCCTTTGGCTGCTTCATCGTTGGTATGGGATCTTCAAGTTTCAAAGCATTCTAGAGGGAGTTCGTTATTGATCCAAATATTTTTAACATAGGATTGGGAAGTGTTAAATCTCGTCTTTGGTGGGTGGGAGTCCTAGTGTCGAAAAATCAGTATCTGATTTATGTTTTTTTAGGTTGGGAAAAAATTATTTGCACTCAAGAAAACGATGGCCTGAATATGCTTTCCAACATACCCAATCTGATCATAATCGGTTAAGAAACGGCTGAGCTCCGTCCCAGGTGGCCATATTCCAGAACTTTTCCCAAAATCAATAAAAAATCCCATTTCCATCCAGCATACCAAATCCGATCACAATCGGTTAAGAAATGGCTGAGTTCAGTCCCAGGTGGCCATATTCCAGAACTTCTTCCCAAAATTATTTAAGAATCCCATTTCCATCTAATATACCAAATGCGATCATAATCGGTTAAGAAGTGGCTGAGTTCTGTCCCAGGTAACCATAATCCAAAATTTCTTCTCAAAATCAATTAAGAATCCCATTTCCATCCAGCATACTCAACCCCATCATAATCGGTTAAAAATTGATTGAGTTCCGTCCCAGGTGACCATATTCCAGAACTTCTTCCCAAAATCATTTGAGGATCCCATTTCCATCCAACATACCCAATCCGATCGTAATCGATTAAGGAATGGCTGAGCTCCGTCCCAGGTAGCCATATTCCATAATTCCTTCCCAAAATCAATTAAGAATCCCATTTCCATCCAGTATACCCAATCCCAACATAATCGGCTAAGAAATGCCTGACTTTCCCAGATTAAATTCGATCGAATCGATTAAATCGATAGTAAATGTGACGTACAAAATTTCGGATACTTAATACAATTATTTACTTGTAATTAATAGCGTAATTAATGTAACGTATAATTAATCTACACAACACTGAACAGTTCGAAACCAAGTTGCCAAGAAGAGGCCTAAGGAAGTTCTCATTTTTGTTATGATTTAAGTACCCTGGTGTTGAAAATGAGGAGTGTGAATTTTTCTACTTTTTGTGGTAGATATATTGTGAGTAAACGACCTCTTTGTTTTCTATGACTAAAAAAGTCGTAAACATTGTATGAATGCCATTAAAAATAATATTTTGTCCGAAAAGCCGAAAAAATCGTAAATTGACTGTATTTCGTCAGAACAATCTTCGTAACTGTTTTTTAAATCCTAATTGTTTAAATTCGTCCAAAATGTATATATTTTATACAAATTAGAAAGCTCCAACTGCGAAATTTAAGTTCTAATTAGTTCAGTACAACGAATCAACCTTAACAATCATTAAGATTGTGGATTTGTATATGGGCGGCGTGTTTGCAACTTGGTTAATCATGGGGCGACCGGGGTACAATCCAAGTGCCCAAATGCTAATATTTAGTTAAATGGGGGAAAATATTTACTGCGCAGACTAAATTGTTGAACTATTCACCGAGATTTTATTACTCCAATTTAATTGGCGTTAAACGCGTTTCTCCGTTTTTCTTCATTAAAATTTATTTATCTACTCTACAAGTTAAACCCAAAACTAAATCAAAAATCTCCACCTCAGTTGAATTTTTGAGAATCTCAAATTTATTTCGGTAATCGGATTACGCTTTCTTTAGACTCAAAAGAAATCTACACAAAATTGGCATTATTATATCCCGACGTTATAGTCAGTATGTACATATATTATATACGAGCTCATACATATATATGTTTATTGATTATTCACAGCATAAACATAAATAAGTTATTTAATAAAATGTCAAAATCCATTATCTTTGCACAGCACTTTAATGCTATTGACTTCTTTTTTTAAATAAGAAGAAGCTTTTACTCATCCACATCTTCGTTGTATATATATCACTGTCGTTATTACATTTTTCAAGTACTAATATTTGGATAGGACTCTTGAAAAATTGACAAAGTTCAATCGCGTATACGAGTTATAATATCTTAAGTGTTGGGGGGATAAGAAATGGATGATGAAAATTTTGAAATGAAAATTGCGCCTAAAACTAATCATGCGAAGTAGAAGGAGTTTATGTAAATAAATATAAAGTAAATCAAAATCGTCTTATGTTAGGTTATGTGTATGTCAGTTTGTGTATATAAACAAAATGAATAATGGTAATGAATGTTTGGCACAGAACAGAAGCACAAATTCTGACATACAGAACGATAAACATTTTATTTTAAAGCGTGATATGTAAAACGGTTAATGGTCGACGATCATGTTAAGTGATTAGAATTTTAGACCTCGAAATTAACCATTCGGGTTAAAGAATTAAAAATTTATCTGATAAACTGATTTTGAACGATATTTACTAGGAACTTGTCTGAAGCTTGTGTCTGACGTTGTGGTAGACGTCTAAAATGCAGTGATGTGCCGTATTGTCTGCACGGCGAAGGTAATTAATATTCTACACTTGTAGACAATGTATGTAGAAAATTAAGGAAATGGCTTCGACAATGTAGAGCATGTAGACAATGTCGAAAATTATTATTTCTATTAGCAATTATTATTATTTTTTTTTGATTTATTAATTACAACTGAGTCTGTGCTCATCTAGCAATTTATGTTTCAAATTTACAAATTTTACATTTCTTAAATAATTCTGATTTGTTGGGGTGAAACCCAATGGTAAGTTCGAAAATTAATTAAACCTATTTAGAATATAATTTTAATTTGGTATGCTTACTAGATCAAGTGGCCTCGCACTTTGAAGTCTTCTTTCAACGACAGGGTTAGCTATCATATGGCCTTGTGTAAGTCCCTGTAAAGGTCTTCATTTCTTGTGTACCACGGAGCATTTACGATGCTACGGAGAACCTTATTTTGAAACGTCTGTATCATTTTGGCGTTTGTTTGCTTAGTACATCCCCAGAGTTGAATACCGTAGGTCCATATCGGCTTCAGTATTTGCCGATATAGTAGCAGCTTGTTGTATATTGTAAGCTCAGAGCCTCTACCTATGAGCCAATACATTTTTCTGAACTTAATATTAAGTTCTTCTTTTTTCTTTTTGACGTGCTCTCTCCACTTAAGCTTGGCTTCGAGAGTCATACCTAGATATTTAGCTTTGTTTGCATATGGCACCGGTCGTGAGTTAATTACTATCGGTAGATGGGAAGTCTTTTGAAATGTAAAATTAATATGCATGGATTTTATCTCATTAAGCTTGATTCTCCAGCGCTTAGTACAGTTACAAACCGCATTGGTTATTTACTTCCAATCGCCATGATTGCTGTGTCATCTGCAAAGGTGGCTATGGTTCCTTCATCTGTTGCTGGAATATCCCTTGTATTTAATAAATACAGGATTGGTGCTAAGACACTCCCCTGTGGAACACCGGCAGAGATTTTCTTTAGTTCGGAGTATTCAATCTCAAATTTCACACGAAAATTTCTATTGGATAAATAAGATCTTAGTATGGCATAGAATTGCCTCGGCAGATCTCTATGCATCTTGAATTCCAGTCCACTGTGTCAAACTTTATCGAATGCTTGGGCGACGTCCAGAAATATGCTGGAGCATACTTTAGTGAGTTCTAACGTTCTTTCAATAACGTTGGTGATTCTATGCACCTGTTCAATGTGGAGTGCTTTTCCCTGAATCCAAATTGATGTGGAGGAATTAGTTGTCGGTCCTCAATTATTGGTTTAAATCTTTTTACTAATAATTTTTCAAAGAGTTTTGACATAATTGGCAGCAATGGAATTAGCGTGTATGATTTATTATCGTTAGGTGGTTTATCAGGTTTTGCTATCATGATTACTTCTGCTACTTTCCACTGCCACGAATCATATTTTAACCGAAAGCTTGCATTCATTATATGTAATAGTTTACGAAATCCTTTATCTGGTAGAGCCTTGATTATTTGGCAAGTAATCAGGTCATACTCTGGGCTTTTTTAACATTCATGTTGCTTTTCACTTCTTCTTTTAATTCTTTGAGAGTTACTGGGCGTATATCAAAATCATCTAGCTTTTGGATTGACATTATATATATTTTCATTGGCCGTTTGCCTTGGTAGTGGTTGGAAGGTATCCTTGAGATACTCCGCAAACAGATCAGCCTTCTCTTTAGGACCTATTGCCCAGATTCCATCCTCCTTTTTAAGTGGAGGCACTTGCATTTTGGGTCTGTTGAGTCCCTTCGTCGCCTTCTACAGAAAATAATCAGAATTTTTTTCATCGGTTAGGCTAACTTGATATCTATTGATTGATGCATTTTTAACTTCTTTATGAAGAGATTTGAGACTGTTACCTAAATTGTTAAGAATTGTTTTGTTCTCCGGTGTTCTAGTTATTTCCCGGGTTTTACGTGCCCGTCGTTTTTGTCTTAAAAACTATCTAACTTGGATTGGATAGGATATGTTAAGCTTCTTCTTATTTTGTATAATGGTGGTACTTGCCAAAGCAGCATAGTGAATCATCATCTTCATTGAGTTGTTCTAATTCATCTTCCAACTGGTGGGGATTTCTTATCGGCACCTGAAGATTGATTTTTTTCTCCAATACCTCACGAAAGAGGTACCAGTTTGTTTTTGAATTTGTTAACCTGGGTGCACTCTCCCTTTGAATTACCATTTCACTGACTGTCATGACAACCCCGTGAATGATCCGATACTAGAGAATTACTGTCTTCAATGTGAATGTAGTTCTGGGATATACCTCTTGCTACATAAAAGTCTATTAGGTCAGGTATCTACGGTTCGTCACTGGGCCAGTATGTTGGGGAACCACCAGAGTAAAATTCACATTTTGATGTCTGCCTTGCTTGCAGCAATTCTTTACTGTTTGACGTGGTAAGTCTAGATCCCCAATAGGTGTTTTTCGCATTAAAGTCACCTCCGCGATTTAAATAGTTTAAGGTCAGAGACAGTAAGCTCTCTGTGTTTAATTTGGGTCCTTACAGTAGTGATTTGCATTGTTTCTTTTTCAATACTTGATTCTAAATGGTGTTTTATACTCGTATTTTCTTTTAGTAGTAATGCCGAACCACCTCTTGCTCTTTCCGCTGGATGAATGGAGTGATATAAGTTTTAACCCCGTATTTTAACAAACGGAGATTTAACTAGATGTCTTTCAGATATTAAGAAAATGTCGATTTTTTCTGATTTTAAAAATATTTCTATTTCTGGAATACGTGGCATAATCCCATTCGCATTCCAGATTGCTATTTTGAAAGATGTGTTCTTACTTAACATTTTTTGTTGGATTGCGTTGAGTCAGTTGCATTTTCTTCAAGTATCATGTTTTTCAGATTACTTTGGTCATCTAGCCGCTTTGTAATAGCTGCAATGCTGTTCATAATGTTTACCATAATTTGGTTACTTTCAGAGCCCATACGTTTGGTAGAACCAAATCCTTTCACTACCTGCGTAAATGAACTTCTTTGCACTGTATTGCTTGGTTGTGGATTTTGATTCATCTGATTTGATTATTGAACCCTTCGATTTTCGTGATTTTGCGGTTGATTTCTTGTTGTATCTCTTAATTTTTGTAGTTGCTTAGCAATCTCACAGCCTCGATAATTAGCCGGATGTTGGTCCTTACAATTTGTACACTTGGCTGGCACATCTCTGCCTATTGTACATGCCTGGGTAAAATGATTACCTGAGCATTTTACACATTTTGGATCCCGGCCGCAATATTTTTGGGTGTGATTAAATGCCTGGCATTTCTTGCATTGGGGTATGCGTGTTGTAGTTCTCCTCATTGGTTCAATTTTCATCTTCATGTGAAGAATTCCTTTTATTCCATAAATGTTTTGAACATTCTCTTTGTTGTCAAATACTAGCATAAAAAGAGGGAGTCCGCTTTTACTGATAATTTGGTTTCCTTCCTGAATTTCTGTTCTCTCTTTTTTAACAATATTCTCAGCATCTAGTATTTTAAAACCTCTATTTCGTAAGTCTTCCATTATTTGTTTGCTAGAGCAAGTGTGGTGCAAACCTCTTGTCACGACTTTTTTAGGTCGGGCCTGTTTGTTTTCGTAAGTGAACCACTGATACTTTTCAGCATTCAATTGCATGGATAAGGTGCTATAAGTATCTGAGTCCAGAGTACTAATTTTCCAGACGTCATTATTACGCTGTTACCTCATAGTCTTTGTCAGTAACCGATTTCATCAGTGACTGAATTTCTGGGTAACTGGTTACACCCACAATATTTATTGGTGGGGGTGATTTTTATTTCTGTTACACCAAATTTGGTGCAAAGTTCTTGGTAGATATACTACCTTTTGGTTGATTGGCTTTGGGTAGTGCATCGTTTGAATCTGGACTAGATTCTCCCCTACCATTTAATTGCTCAGCCTCAGGTGACGATTCAGCTTTTCTTTTCTTACTCTTCCTGGACTGTTTTTTCTTCTTTCGGATCCAGTCTGTCTCTCTTTGTAATTCATCTTCATCAGTGGAATAGATGAGTTTGTCTGGTTCAATGCTTCCTATATCGCAATCTTCTGTTGAATCCCGATACTCAATTTCTTCGCTTAACTTGGCAAATAATTGCTCCATATGCTCTAGCTTCGCCAAGAGATACATATTCTCCTTTTCTAGGTCAATAGTTGTTTTACTAGAGTAAAATTTCCGGTGGCATCACTTATTTCGTGTAATGTTTGTCTAGGTATAGCGTTAGAAAAAGTATCGGCTTTGCCAGCTACCGATTTGCTTCTATTTTTCTTTATCAGTGATTTTTGTAAATTTGGTCTTTTCTGGAACGGATTTGATGTTCCCTGATAATGCAATAGATGACCCTTCCCAGAATCCATAGGGCCAGTCTCCACAGAGAGTGGATTTACCAATGTTGGTATTGGTGTACCACCTGGGGTATTATTTCCTTCTGTTTGTACCATTGCGTAGTTTTGATTGACTAATTAGCTATTCTGCTTCACTACTACGAAGGGATTGGGTACCGCAACCGTTCGTTTTACAAAACATTGCCCAGAGTACGCCCGTATCCATTTATGAATACTTCGTTGAGGCTGTCAATCCCGTACTCCATTAGCAATTATATTTTGTTGTTTCATTGTAATCCAAACCACTTCAAGACGGAGTTCATTTTTTCTTCACATTGAAAAATTTGACCCAAAGCTTACTCGTATATGGTAAAGAAGCACATTTATGTTTATGTTACGGTTAAAGTGTTAAATCGTGAAATGTGTTAAATTTAAGTTAACATTTTTTTAAATCGTTTACACGATAAAAAAATCGGTTGTAAATAGGGCCTATGTTGGGAGGATTAAATGGTGGAAGGGAGGTGCAGAAACTACCCGCAAGCTCGTGAAGACAACGCTATAACCTTCCATAGTATTTTGTCATACACCACTGAACAATTCACAATAGGATTAGACAAGATCTAACAACATGGCTGCTATAACCTAACAATTTTCTAGCGTCCCTATTGAAAGGCGCTTTACAATCTTCAACATACCGTTGTCCATTATCACGTAATAAAATGATAAGTTTTGAGGCAAAAAAATAACCATACGAGTACAACCTCATCTCGTTCATAATCCTAATAAGTGCCAAAATATGACCGAAGGCTCACTTCATATTTTAAACAATATTTTCCATTTATCTCCAGTTTAGGAGCACAGGGGGTCTACTGAGCTAGACCATCAAACTCGGTTGGGTTCTACTGCTACGATTTTAACCCACAACTTTTCGATTTGTTTCGCTTCGAGCTGGTCGTCCGATTTCCTTACTATCTTGTGGGTTCCATTTCAGAGACCTGCTTGTCATTTAATTCGACGACTTCCTCAATGTGGGCAATCCATCTCCAAGAGCTCGATATTTGTTATTTTGTTGGAGCAGAAGCACCTCAGTATTCTTTCTATTAAGGAATTCATTTACGAACACCTGTACAGCAACACTGATTTAATACACGAATTAAACACTCTTGGTTTGGTGTTTGCGGGATAGGACAGTTGTGTTCAATGCTTTGTTTAATATGTTCGTTGTTGTTCTGAATTTGTTGATTTGCTTCTTCATATATCTATTATTATTTTGAGGCCAACTTCTTTTGCTATAGACCTGAGTAGATGCAATGGTGAATAACTTTGCCCTGGTCTGAATCCAGCTTGATCCTGTCTTAATTTCGGGTTGACTGTCGTTGAAACTCTATAGAGGGTGACCATTGCTAATATCCTGCCAATTTATACATTCTCTTAGGCCACCTTTCTTGAGAATCGTTATTATTTACACAAATAACTTTTGTTTTATTACACACGTTGGTTGATGTATTACGCGCATGTTGTGACCCAGGGGGTTTGCGTCTGAATTCTTGATACCCGACACGAGGATGTTGGTGCTGTTTCGATATAGGTTTCTTAGATTTGTTTCCACTATTGCTCTACACTGATAGTTGCTTCTTCAATGGTTTCGCAGAATGTGTCTCTTGTGCCCAGCATCCTTTAATCTGTCGGCGTTTAGTTGTTTCCGATTTGTCTTGATGTTTTTTACCGTGACTTTAATTTTGAATTATGATATTTTACCAGTTGGTGGGAATGTCTGCACCAGTCGTTGCCCTGACATCTTGTAATGACTTGAAACATTCCTTGTTGGTCATTACGTGATCTATTTGATTCGTTATTCTACGCTTCAGGTGATGTCCATACATATGTGTATATTTTTGAATACGCAGTAGTCGATGAGTCGTTCTCCATTACTATTACGCGAGAGAGTAATATTCTTTATTACTTGTTTACCCATATGATGGTTTATCAGGTCGGTTTTATATGTTCCAATTTTTGCGTTGAAATCTCCTACTTGTATTATTTTGATCATTTTCCGGTGTGCGCCTGCTATTGTTGCTTTTAGTTGTTCATAGAACTCATTCCTTTGGTTGTTTCAACTAAGCCGTCTTTTGATGGATCGTATCAGTCACTGAATATTAAAGGCTGTATTAGTATTTTTGAATGGAATCCTGTTATAATGCTACGATTACTCTGCAGATTTCTATTCAATTAATACCTTCTTTCTTTAGCTAATGCTAATATAAATGGCTCACGCCTTATTCATAGCTTCCAGAGAATATATAATAAGAACTTATTTCGCTTGTGTTTTATTTCACCATTGTTCTATCTCCTATGCACTGTTGCTAAGGCTTCATGTTTTTTGAATACGGATCAATGAATGATTAGTCCATGGAATCCTAGCCAGCTCAGTGAAGTCATAAAAGCTCTTCAATAAGGTATACTGGTCGGGGTGGGGGGAAGGGTTCATTCCGCTATATAATTTATTTTTTAATATGATGTTCCCAAGCGGTCATTCAACCCTGTAAAATATTCAAAGCAATGGTTGCTTGATGTTGGTGATGAGGCCGTTGTTGTTTTATCTATCTCGGCCACCCGCCCCCTTTTTCAAGAAAGATCTGGGACAAATATAATCTTGAACAAACCTGAGCAAATTGGATATCGCTTACATTAAAAAAACCCACCTCTATTCTTATTCAAGACAAGATCATTATCGCAGCTAATATTGTTCAAAATACAACCAAAAGCAGTAAACAATTAACAAAACTCATTTACGCTATAAGTTTTGTAGTAACTCCAACCACTTTGCTCAAAAACGGAAACCATAGCCGTTTAGCCTCGTAAATCTGTTATGGTTGTGCTAATATTATAGACATCGATTGACGAAGATTTTTAATCTCACCTATTTGTTTAATAAAAATTGAATTTTAACTGCCAAAATATAGGTAAAACCCAATTTAAACTCGAAAACTAACAGCGGAAGACTTCGTAGGGGAGGGGGGAGAAATGGGAAAAACAACAAAAAAGTAATAATCTACATTGTCTACGAATTGTTTACATATTCTACCAATTCTCGACATTGTATACACAAAAATTAATGGTCTACGCTATGGTGTTGAAACACTAACATGTAGGCAATTCGGTAGATTGCATTTTATGTTCGAATTGTATTTAAACGGAGCGTGAACCTTTAATTTTTAGATTACTGTTTACATGCATAAAAAATCTCTATCATGGAGTATGTGTCAACGGTATTGACGAATTAATCATTTCCGTGAACCCGATAAATTTACCAAAAGAAATGGAAAGTTGAATATGTTGTGGCCATCACCCGACTTTATTTTACCTACATGAATGTGCATAGATCTCGAACACACCACTTTTGTTTCCTAATATGTATGTGTATTCAATTTACCGGAATTTTGGTGACACCGTCTTCTATAATCAAAAATCGTTACTCTGCTTACATTTCAGAAAACCAACCCATGTTTATAATTTAATCTTTAAATTTATATGAATCTTTTAATTGTTTGTCGTTTTTTGTAAATACTTTTCATGATTGCAAACATTAAAAATCTCCCATGAAAGCTGCTACTTCCAGTACAAAAATTTCCATCAAATTTCGCAAGGATGCCCCAATAAATAGAAAAAATTTAAGTATGAAAATTCAATCCGAATAGTCAATCCGCCTGAACTTTACAGATGCAGAATTTTGGTGAAATACAGTTTTTTATAAAATTCGTCATTTCCGGTAAAATTCAAAATATCTTTTGAAAATAAACTTTTCAAAATATTAGCAAACACGAAAAAGTTTCAGTGGAGGCTGGTACTTACGGTGAACCGATTTCGGCCTCGGTTCCTTTCGGAAATCACTGGGATCCTCCGATTTATAAAACAAAAAACTATAAAGTATGAAGTTCCTCCCCAATCAGCCACTCCGTCTAAACTGAAGAGAGACCATAAACATTTAGTTAAAAACTTCAAATCAAATGTGTTCATGATTATTATACGAACATCAAGTTTATGTCGAAAATCACGGATGTAAAGTTCTTAATAAAACATCAAAATTAACAAAAACAAACATACCGACTGTTTGTCAGTAAAAGCAATGTTAACAATGGAAACCTGGCAACAGACGTATTTTTTTAAATTTAACAATTTTATTTAACTATATTATATGTATATTACCACAGCAATCAAATCGAGTTGCATAAACGTATGTCGAATGATGGCAATTGACAATCGAATTGATCTCATCAAAAAACTACGAGATTTTCTCATTTGTATGTAGTTTCCCAACGCATTAAGTTGGGAAATCGGATCGCATAAAATATTTAAGACCCCGAGGGTCGCGTTAATATGGTGGTTATCAAAATTAATCCGTAAGAGTACACACAATCCAAGGGCATTCACAGATCTGAATAGACATCTCTAGGATTACTTGATTAGGGCCTACAATCTTCACCTACACTTTCATATTAAATTTGGTAAGTGGAGTGGTATTCTAAAATCGGTGAGAAATGCCCCGATGGTCGCGTTAATATGGGGATTATCAAAATTAATTCAAAAAAGTACACACAATCCGAATAGACATTTCTAGTGTTACTTGATTATGACCTTTAAACAACTCCTACAGTTTCATAATTAATATCGCAAGTAGAGCGATTTTTTAAGTTCGCTGAAAGATTCTCAGAGCGTAACCACAGAGAAATCATAATCAGAGCCCTAAACAAAAGGAAAATTCTGTGATAAATCAATTTCTCGATGTCGTTACAAATGGAAAAATATCTCTAGCGGCTGTTTATAGAAATGCTTAGCTAAAACTCAAACACAATTATATTTTTTGTACAGTATAGCACCCAAATTTTCTTCAAAATTTGTTTTTTATTTTTATTCTACCCTGAAAGTAGTGTACGAGTATGTGTATGGTGTGTTTACTATAAGCAGAAAGTAACAAACGAAAAAATTAACAATGCTTCATTACTATGATTTATACATAATGAAATGATAACCCACACGTTCGTATTATGTACATATATACTCCTATACACATATAATAATATGTGTACACGATCGAGATTCGTTTAGCTATATAAAAATTAAATACGTGGTCATGAAAATGATTGAATCTGTTTAGGTGTATGTACTAGCTACATTGTGGTATAATGTTTTGGTGTGCTACATGAAATGTAAATGAAAAATTTTAAGATAAAACTGTCTGAGGATGATAGGCATAGATACAAACAAATCAAAAGCTTATCATTAGGAAAAAATTTATTTTTCTGTTGCCGTTGTTTTTTTAAAGATCGCAGTGTTAAACAAGTGCAATGTGTATAGTGTGCATAGTATGCATTATGTATGTCGATCTGTACTTAAAAAAACATTTTTTTCGTAAACTCCCTTTGGCTTTATTCTTGCTTCTTGAATCTTTCCCATCTTAGGCAACTCACAAGATGTATTCAAATTTTTCTAGCTAATTAAACAGAATTAAACAGAAGTTCGCTAATCATTGTTTATATTCCACGTCATTTATATTTAAATGGTTAAAATTCTAAAGCTTTGCCTTCTTCAGGCAGCAATTCCGACTGTCCATTATTCTCATTCGGAGCAAATACCTGAACAAAATGTTGCGAATATCTTTGCTTTAACTACAACACTTGCCCAATATCCATCGGTGAAGCAAATCCGATGGCAACGTTGCGTAGCTCGTCTCAAATTTCTTGAAGCTTTCCACAGCCTTCGGTAGTTTGTTGCTTCTGTCGCTCGCTACTAATTTTAACCAAATTTGCCAAACAATTAATATTTCGATGTCGGCTGTGTTATATAAAATTATGAGTTCACGGCATACGTGCAGTTCCATTATAAACTGCTACATTGCTGGTTGTGGTCAACTGATGTACAAGCTGATATTATAAGTGCATTAGAAAAACCAAATTCTGTAAAGATCCATTCAAAATTTCTGGAAATGGGGTCGCATTATAAATTTGGGCTTATTATTCACTCGGTAAGACTTTGTTATTCAATCATTACTGATCGAATAATATTTTTTTACTGATCAAGCCTGAATTGGGACTAGCATTTTTGTGATAATTATTCATCTTGCGTTGAATAATGATTAAGTGTTTATTTCAGCAATTCTTAATTCAATGTATTTAGTATATATATGTTATCTATTCCTAGTTAAAATTAGCAATCCTTCTGAGCTTTCCCATTTCCGACCTATTAGTATTTTAAGTTCTCTGTCCAAGGCGTTTGAATTGGTAGTAAAAAACGAAATTCAATCTCATATTGATAGCTTTAATTTGCTTAGTATTTTTCAATCGGGTTTTAGAAGATTTCACGGTACTACCACTGCTTTACTGAATGTTTGTGATGATATTCGTCGTAGTATGAGTAAACGAGAAATGACTTGCCTCTGCTCGTTCGATTCAATTAATCACCAAATTTTGTTTAATAAGCTTATTTCGAACTTTAATTTTTCTCTCTCTGCTGCTAAATTAATTTTAGACTATATTTCGGGTCGCTTTCAGGCAGTCTTTTTTGACAATTCGTTTTCTGACTTCTTACCTGTCTCTTCTGGCGTTCCTCAGGGGTCGGTTCTTGGTCCTTTACTATTCTCAATGTACATTAATGACGTTGCATATTCGATTCGCCATTCTTCTTTTCATATTTTTGCTGATGATGTACAAATTTATAGGAGTAGCCGCTTAGATAATGATTCCATTAACTCTAATATTTCTCTTATTAATGAAGATTTGGTAAGAATTTCTAATTGGTCACTATCTAACCGGCTCGCTCTTAATGCTAATAAATCTCAGTCTATTATAATTTATAAAAAATCTATAGATACTTCCTCTTTCCCTGGAATTTTTCTCGGTGATTCTTTAATTCCATTCTCTAATACAGTTAGAAATTTAGGGTTAATTTTCAATAAAACTCTAACTTGGGGTGATCATTTCATTAAGGTTAGCAAAACGGTTTTTGGAATGCTTAGTTGTTTGTATAAAGTTGTTGGTTTTTCTGATAGTAATTTTAAAAAGTGTATGTTCCTCTCGCACCTTCTTCCACATTTTCTATTTGGGGATGTTGTTTTGTTTGGTATGCTTCAGGGGAGTATGAATGTCCTCCAAAGATGTTTCAATGCTTGTCTCGTTTCGTTTTTAGTATTAGAAAATATGATCACATTTCGCCTTTTTTGAATTTGATTTTGGGTTGTAATTTAGTTGATTTTTATGAACTTCGCGTTTGTCTTTTTATTTTTAAGCTTCTCAGGACAAAGCAACCTCCCTATTTATTTAATAAGTTATTGTTCAGTAGGTCTTATTCTTCAAAATTACGTTTACTTCCCCCTATAAACTTGTGTAGGTCTCTAAATACTTCGTTTTCTGTTAGAGGTATTTCTCTTTGGAACTCTATTCCATTAGATATTAAGAGATCGGCGTCGCTTAGATCTTTTAACACGAGTTAGTTAGCGTGGCGCGCTTGAATGACAATACATGTTTAGTACTATTTCTATTATAATATTTTAATATTTATTAATATTCTTTTTGTACGTAGTTTGTAAGCATTCACTTCTTGCAGTATCCTCCGTAACAAATGAGCTTGAGCTCAACATGGAGGGTATTAGCATGGAGTGGATTTGTTTTTTGAAAAAATCTGAGGTTTTTCTGGTTTCTATGGTCTTCCATATGTGCTTTTCCTCTGAAAAATTGTTATGTCAATCTATCAATAAATAAATAAATAAATAAAATAATAAATAAATAGTTCAACCCAGATTATTCACGGAAATAGTTATATTGGAACATAGAATTAGACAACTGATTGCAAAATCAATTATTTTTCTGTTTTATAAATGTTATTCACGAAAAAGTTGGTAAATTACCAATTAAAAATTAGTTTCTACATCTCAGACTATCTCGCCACTTTAACGCACTAACTCAATAGAGCAAAAGTTAAATTATATGAAAGTAGATTCGAATTAATAAAGTTGACGGAATCGAAGCATTAGATCAAAAAACCGGTGACTTACCACATTCGTGAATCTTTTTAACAAGTTTTTAATAATACAATTTACGAAAGTGAGTGTGCGATCAATTCCTAGCTGAGTAACTATGAATGAAATTATTAACAAACCTATCAACAAATTATCAACAAAAACTTCAATTTCAGAGATGTCTAAGCATAATCAATATTATATATGACCTAGAGACACTCAGGCATATCTAAATTGTTATGTGTGATTCCAATAAAAAGGGTTAGGCTCATGTGATGATGTTCTAGATCTCGAATAGTTAATATTCATATTATATTGTGAATAGAATTGCTCACACATCATACTGAGTTCACCCAAGCCTATCTAAATTGCGAAGTATTTTTTCAACAAAGAGGGTTGCTCCGGTTGAAGGTTTTTTAAAAAATCGTTTAATGTGTAATATTACGAATGGAATTTCCCACATGCCATCGCTCAATCGGCCTCAGTACACAGCGTTGTGAGCAATTCCATTCGCAATATTATATAAATACTATTTGATATCAAGAAAATCCTCAGACGAGAATTTTTATTGGAATAACACATTACAGTTCAGTTAGGTCTGAGTATCGCGTAACGCACACATTACTTGAGTAAATTGTAAATTAATATTTTTTTTTTAAAATAAACATGTTTTTAACTTCACATCGGTCTTGTGTAATAAGTCGGTCCCGTCGACTTTGTCAATTCGAATCTATTTTCACATAATTTAACTTTTGTGCTACTAAGTTAGTGGGTTAGGGCGTCGAGACTGTACTAAGCATGAAATCACACTTTGAAATCTCATTTCTACTGCGCAAAATAATTCTATCATAATCGGTCTATAGAACATATGTATATGTAAATATGAATGGGTTATATCCGTGCAATTCGACAAATTGAATTGCTCGTTAACAAAATTTATAAAATACAAAAGTGACCGATTTTCTATTCAGTTTAATTGTTCATTTCAATATGACATTTTCCGAGAATAATCTTGAGCGAGAAGTAGATATATCTATCTAATGTATTGAATAATGAATTGATGAAATAAACACTTTTCATTATGAAAGTGGATTTTTAAACAAAATATTATTCGATCAGTAATGATTGAATAACAAAATTTTACCGAGTGAATAATAACCCCAAATTTATAATGCCACCCAATTTCCAGAAATGTTGATTGGGTCGTGACAGAATTTGTTTTTTTAATAGAGAAAGTATTAATTGCCAATGAAACTGATGTTATTTTAAAAAAATAAGGTTATATAGCAGCTTTTCTTATTCACTTATACATAATCCATTCACCTATTCCCACAAACTCAATATACAAGGTACTAAACGTTGCGAGCTTTAAATCAACCTATACGTTGATATAGAAAGGGTTGGTGTTGAGTTTTGCACGTTTATTAATGTCGCTTGAAAATTCCTAAGTAGTCTATTTACTCCCACTCAACAAAGAAATCACAAGTCTAACACGAGCAACATAAATGCCTAGCAAACTTGTCCTTCATCTATTAGACCATAAAGTTTCTTGAACAGCAACAAATGCCAACCAATACTCCTTATAATTACATTTTCCACATCGCGTGATTTGGTAAGATATTGAACAACACAATACTGTGGGCACAAAATAGTAAGACTTTGTTCATAATTTTAAAATTCTTTATTTATTTCTCCAAATCTATTTCGTCCCGAAATACGTTGGCACAAGTGTGTTGGGAGGGGGGGGGGGGCGAGCGGGATTACTTTGAGGGGAACGAAATCGATTTGGAGAAATAAACAAAGAATTTTAAAATTATGAACAAAGTCTTACTATTTGTTGCCCACAGTATTATATTATTATACAAAAGTACAATATACTCCAATTTCATTTGTTGCTAATTTTTAAAAATGAAATTCCCAAATGAGCGACGAACCCGATTTTACTCTGGTGACCAAATGTCAAAATGTGGTGATCAATCCTATCATAATAATTGCCTAAGAAAATTTAATGAACACGGTATGATTTTCTTGCAATGAAGTGCTGCCTGGGATTTTTTTTTTTCAAATTTTAAGTGAACAAACGATGAAAATATTGACCTATCCTGACCAAACGATTCCAATCGTCATTTGTATCAAAGCCTTTGGATGGGGTGCTAAAAAGGCGGGGCTCATTATCTACCTTTAAAAACGCGCATACCTAGAAATTTATGAAAATTTAAATATTTGTTTAGTAAATTGAACGTGCATGTCAATCTGCAAATTAATAAATTTGAATTTTTTATATTAATATTGAGAGGTTAATTAGGTAAAATTTTGTTCTGCATTATTTTATCTTATTTGCTATGCTGGTATGGGAGCTCAAAGATAATTATGGAAAATAGTTTTTACTCCAAGTGTTACCCCGATTTGATTAGTATCTCATTACATTCATTGGAAATTGTGACGCCACAATTCTAACTACGGTTAAAATATATTAATGATGCCCACATTTCAACCTACCCGACTATTCTAAATATGTTATAATTGCCAGAATGAAATTTAATTCCGAATAATTTCTATAATACTATAAATTCATATAACACATATCCACACACACAGAAATTAAGGTTAATCCTAAAAATAATACTATATGAACGCCTACACACCTTGTTTGATCTCACTCCGCAAATGTAGAGGATAATCTAATATTTTGTGGATTTATGTGTTCCTTACTGAATATAATTATAAAACGATTTACCAACAAATAAAATCAACAAAAACATTTTGTATTTTCGAAGTTAAATTTTTACCGTATAACGGGGAGGTAAAACCTAAACAGGTGGAATCGCTTGTTAAGTTTATGAAGGAAATTAAAATAATTATTTTGAATTGTAAATTAGGATCGTGTATAAACGTGTTAGATTAGTTCCCATAAATTTTATACATATTTGGTTATTTTCTTAAAACTTCTACCTAATCCATCTCATGCAGTATTAGAAAAGTTAATGCTTAATTTTAAGGGCAAATATCACGCAAAATATTTAAATATTAAAAAAAGTTTTCGTCTTTTTTTAAATATTTGTAATATAAAATTTAAATACCAGGGGTTGATCGGACACTTCTAATATATTCACTAGAAGGTTCACTTACACTGTTTTATTACCGGTATGCTGGAAGTCAGTAAATTTCGCCATAACTCCTAATATATGCAAAAACTTACGTATAACGTTGCTTCCTAATCAATTATTCGCTCTAGGCTGTAGTTTGACTGACTTTTGGAGAAATAAAGTTTTTTTATGAAATTCGGAAACGGTGCAAGAGAACAGAAAATTATTTAAATTGTTAAGTGTAGAGGGGGATGTTTAATGTTGATTTTATTTTTTGATTAAGCAACTATTTAATTTAGTAAAAGAAAAAAGAAAGAAAATTTTAGTTTTGCCCCTTCCTAATCGTTTTCCAAAATTAATGTGAACTGAAAAAATTCTGACTCTGAAATATTATTTGTGAAAATTTCATTAATTCTTTGTTTCACATTTTGTGCTGCTGTCACCTTTAAAGTATTAAATATATGTCAGTTCATAGAACATGTTGAACGTCGTTAGAATTTTCTTCAATTATTTATCTGGTCCAATGACAATATTGAATTCTGTTTATAAAATCATTTAAATAATAATTAAATCATCATTTAAAAATTATAAAAATTCAAAGCTTAAATCATTTAAATTTTTAGAAGTTTTCAAATTTTGAATGTATGATACATTATTTAAACGAGTTGTTTTAGGCTTTCCACATAAAAAGAAAACAGAAATTTGTTTTCTTTGGGAACCATTACTAAGGCCTTTCATTTCATCCACTTGCCACCCATGACACTTTAGACACAGAAAAAAATAAATATAAACAGAAAAAAAGCTGCATACAAAATATTTACTCATATATTCATAGTAAAATTTAAGGTTACGATAATGTTTAAGGGTGTAGTATAATTTGTTGCCAACAATTCGAAAAAAATGTCAAAACAAAAAATGTTCGATGTTTCTTGAAGTTTACTACAAAACCTCAAACTCAGGCGTCGCGTCGATCACACTTTTCGATATTATTACAACACTGAACTGAAAAGAATCTACGGGAATTCATCCACCATGTTGACGTTTTGAATTGACGTTTTTTTTTGGGTTTAGGCGAGTTTTTGAGTTTGGCTTAAACACAACAGAAAAATAAAATAAAAATTGGGGAGGCAAATTGTATTTATAGTAATAAAATAAAGTTATGAAATTTATTATTACAAGCACCATTTTGTGCATTTGTGACTGATAATTACGAGTCCAAAAACTTCAACCATTAAAGACAAACAATATTATCAGATACGGTTTTAAGTTGATCAATTACAATATTACAGTTGTACTCTAAACAAAAAAGGTAACAAAAACGTTACGTAAAGTTAAGGAAACACCAAATTAATTTCACAGAGTCGGAAATTCTAAGTCTACTATTTACGTCGTGAAACGAGTTTGAATTTTCAGGTTACAATAAAAAAGTTGTGTCAAAATTTAGTATGCAGCTTTACCTCTGTTTATATTACTTTTCTCGACCCTTTAGACGTTGATTGTTAAAAAAATTTCAAATTTTGTATGTCAGAGCCATCTAATATTTAAAGAGCCGTAGCCTGTAATATTAAATGGTGCATTTTATTTGGAGGGAAATTTTTTTATGTTAACCAATAACCAATTACCAAATAACCAATTTTTGAATGTTGAATGAAATTTTAATTGCGTAATTAAAATATTTATTTTATACGATTAAGAACATATTCGATAAACACATATGCGAAAATCAGCCATTATTATTTAATTCTTAATTAATGAAATAAAATTAAAGAATAATTTTAATGTCTTTCTATAAATTGTTCAAAAATCCAATTAAGCAGTTCAATTTTAAAAATAAAAGTTGCCCTCATCGATGTTAATTTGGGAATAAAACGATGAGTTTTAATTGCAATCAATAAATCACAACCCTGCTAGGAAAATTAGACAAAAACACGAACTAACACATGAGTTTTTATGAATCTCAAAAATTATTACCTTATTAACACCTCGATTCTTTTAGTTGAGTTGCTGTCGTTCCAATTGATAATAAAAATATGTTAGTTGTATGAAAATTTGTCCAATTCGTACACCAATAAGTGACTTGAGGCGAGAGAAACCATTAAAAGCTTAGTTTTGATCCGTGTTGTATTTGGAGATGCCTAGCAAAAACATAAAAACGCCGATTGGGGTTTGCAGTAAACGAGTTACTTAGTACGACAACCTACACGACTAGCGGAAACTGGGTGTAAGCTCACCAATCAAATTAAAATTTCTAATGAAAATTTTCACATGATTATTATTATTATTATTATTATTATTATTATCTTTATTTCAGTTAAAATACAAAATAGTTTATACATACAGTTGATTGTGTAATGAAATAAAGTAAAGCTCCTTTAGATTACAATCTGTGGTGGAGCAACAAAAAAAAAATATTTCTTAAAACTATGTAATACAAAATCTTTAGTTGACAAAATTTACAATATCACATATTTACTAAATATATTAAACTTACACACTATCTTAAAATTATTGATTTGATTCTATAACTAAATATAATGTATTGTAATATTAAAAGTATTGTTCAATGTTTTCTATGGTGAGCAGCCATGATCGAAGTTCGCGCTTAAATTTGTGTTTACGTACAGGGTTTATACCTTTAATGTCGTTTGGTAGCATGTGAAAAAAGAACGGTGCCATATAAAGATAAAATCTTCTAAATTTCTCGCTATAACAACGAACATTGGCAAAGTTATTGGGGTTCCTCGTGTTGTATATATGTACAGTGCGATTGTGAAAACTATCACTTCGAATAAAAAATATTTTGAGGACTTGATAAATATAAAGATATCTAAATGGTAGTAAGTTTAGCTCACGAAACAATGGAACTGTTGGTGTTGTATGAGGGCGTTTGTAGATTAATTTAATAATTCTTTTTTGTGCGATATACAGGTCCTCTATGTTAGTAAAATATGTACCACCCCAACTGGATATGCCATACATTACTATTGATTCTATTAGGGCATGGTATAGTTTCCTTAGTGTAGTTCTAGGGCAGACTTTTCTAAGGTTATAAAATTTATATATGGCCCAAATTACACTCTTCCTTGTGGTATTGATATGAGACTTCCAATTGAGTTTCGAATCAATTATTAAGCCCAAATATTTAAATTCTTGTACAGACTCAAGCACAAAACACTGAGCCGTGCATGGATTTCTATTGCATTTATACATGTGATACGTTTGTGGTTGCGCTAATCTAGTATTCTGTCGCCCAAAATACATGATTTTTGATTTATCGCTGATCATGAGACGATTATGATAAAACCATTGGCTTAAACAATGAAGATCCTTTTCAAGAACAAGACTGATGTCATATGTATTATCAGTCGTTGGCATTCCATAACTTAGGGCTAAATCATCAGCAAAAGCAGTCGGATATCCTATTAGATTAATTTCAAAAATCGAATTAAAGTAAATCAAAAATAATAACGGGCCCAAAACTGATCCTTGGGGAACGCCATATTTTACCGTGCACGGGTCACTTAAAGTTTCACCTATTCTAACAATCTGGCGCCGATTTTGAAGGTAGCTTCTAAACAAACCTAAAATTTTACCTCGTATACCAATATTACGTAGCTTAGTAAGCATTATTCCAGTGTCGACTGAATCAAAAGCCTTGGCAATGTCCACAAATAATGCTGTAGACCTCTGCGAACCGTTCATTGCCAAATGTATCTGACCAAGGAAATCAATCAGTGCTTCTTCAGTGGATTTACCAGCAGTAAATCCATATTGTTTATTGTGCAAAAAATCAATTTTATCAAGATAACACACTAATCGTCGTTTTATTAGTTTCTCAAAGATTTTAGATACGGTGCTTAGTAGAGAAATCGGTCTGTAATTGTTTAATTGTAATTCATCGCCTTTTTTAAAAATTGGAATTACAATGGCTAATTTTAGAATATTTGGAAAAACCCCATTGTCAAGGCTCAGGTTATACAAAAATTTTAAAATATCTACTAAGTACCAAGCGCAGTTTTTAACAACAAAGTTATCAATTCCGTCCGAACCTTCAGATCTTTTGTTTTTTAACTTACGAATTTCATTAAGAATTTCCGCAGTAGTTATAGGCTCAAAATAACATGATGAGACATAATTTTTTGACAGAGACCCAAAGATAAATTTGTTATGATCAGTATTTTCATTATTTACCGAACTAAATTTAGAATTTATTTCTTGTGATACGTTTACAAAAAAGTTATTAAATTCGTTGGAAATGGACTTTGAACACGTAAGGATATTTTCAGTTCGCAATTGATATATTTGAGTTATGTGCTTATTATGAGAAAAACGTCCTAACACTTCATCCACTATTTTCCAAGTAGCCTTGGAATCATTAATGGATGAATCAAATTTATTCTTGTAGAAGAGATTTTTTGCAGTACGAACATCAATTTTTACCTGCTTTGATAGATTGACTACACATTCTTCCAGTCTCTTGTTGTCAGGATATCGTTTGAGCTTCCTGGAGAATTTTTTCAATTTATTCATCTTATGCAAAAGATTATAACTCAACCAAGGTTTGCGGTTTTTTATTTTTGGATTTTCAGAGATGGAAGTGGAAGATGACATGTGAGATCTTAGAATATTGACAAAATTTTCAAAAGCCACATTGCAATCGGATTGGGAATACACAGAATCCCAATTTTCGAACTTTAAAAGATCATTTAGTTTAGTGTAATTAACATGTGATAAATTTGACGTATAGTTGACAGTAACTGAACTAGAAGGAGATATATGGAGTTTAATCAAATTATGGTCAGAAAATTGAATAGGAAGGTTGCTAATGTTAATGTTAAATATTTGTTCACTTTTGAGAAAGACATGGTCTAAACAAGCTTGCATTCTAGTTGGTTCGTTTAAGAAGCTGTAAAAATTAAATCAGGAATTTCATTAAGGCTTGCTACATAAACACTAAACGTATCAAAATTTGCACGTAGACTTCGAATGTTTTGCACCAATATGCTAAAATTACCGTTTTGTATATTACTCATAACCATGAACAATAAAAGAAATATTCAAAAATATAGTAAACTGTAAATACAAAAACAATGATAAATTACATTTTAGTACTGTATTTTTCGAGTAAAAATAATAGCGGGTAATGAATAGCGCGTTACGAGCAATAGCAACAAAATTAAAATAATTGTAGCAACTGATTACATAAAAATTTAAAGTCGAGTACAGCACTAATAAAGAGCACATCCGATGTTTCGAATTGATCGCGTTAATTTTCAGTGCTACCAACAAATTAGTATTAAAATTGATAATAAAAAATACAGTTGTCATGCATTTGTAAACAATAACAAAGACAAGTGCGGATTGTTTTGACGAAATCATCACAAAAAATGAATAGATGTAAGTAAAATTAAATAATAAACAATGATATTGTAATAACAAGAAAATTTGTATACCTATTAAATTATATAATTTTAGATTCCCGGATGATTTATCCACTGATGATTTTCCTCCCATTTGGATTATTTGTCTGATGAAGCCGAAAAATATCATTGTGCGATTGGATTCGATGAACATCAGAAGCCGCCGACTTCCGTAGGTATATTTGCCCATAATTACACCACAAATATTTATAATTATATGTCGATTTTATTTTCTTGGCTTCACGGTATAACTGGGACTGGAAAGCTGTCAATCTGTGCATAATGAAAATGCGTTGCTCAGGATGCTTTTGCGGCAGTATTATATCCAAATCCTTAGTTGAAATAGACTTCTTTTTCTTCATATGCAGCATAATGTTATTTTTTATTTCATTAGTAGTGAATTTAACAACCAATAAATCGTGCAAAAGTGAATTAGATTTGTTTTCTTTTGTTGAAACTGTACTCGTATTTTTGGGAATCGCATGAATGGACACTATGTCATCATATTTAATTTCCAATCCAATTTTTTTAATTGTGTTGATAACCACATCACGAATATCATCATGCTGACTGGGTAGGCCAATAATTGTTATATTTACTACTAGAATTTGACTGCTGGTTTGGTTTGTCATTTTCCGCTTCAAGCAAATGAATTTTGGATGTCTGGGTACTCAGCTGCTTTTCTAGTGTATTTACTCTGGATGTAAGTTGTTCGTTATCCGATGCGAGTGATAAAACCATGGCTTTCATGTTTTCAAGGGCTATTAGTTTTTTTTCCATACGTTGCAGAAGAATCATAACGTCGGATAAGTTTGGCAAATTATTCGTTGCGTCGCAGTTTTCCTCTTCGTTGACTATTAAAGACTGGTTCGGGGTATTTGAACGACAATCATGGCATATCCAAGTTGCAGAGCGATTTTTTATTTCCTCCAGCAGTTCGTCAGAGATGTTTGCGCATTTTAAATGAAAAGTATTTCCACAAGGGCCTGCGCATTTGACGCCAGGAAATTTCGCCTTGGTAATATTTGTAGAGCATATGTTGCATGTTGACATTTTATTAAATTATTATTATTTTATTATTATTATTATTACTTTATTATTATAAATTTGTGAACTATTTGTATTTGTTCGGCACCCTTTCACAGCCAAGATGGCGATAGCTTTTATATTATCACAATATTAAATACACAATTAGTTAATAATTTATAGAACGTACACAATAATTATTTAACAACATATAATTACAATTAATAATAAAAATGATTATTAATTGATAAATATCAATTGATTATTTTAATTAATATTTTAACCACAATTTAGTTTTGTTGTTTACGCTTTGACAACCCAAGATTATGTTACCAAATATGTTGATTTCGTAATTATATGTTATTTATGGAACCAATTAATGTGTAATTATATTAAAATTGCAAATTGAAATTAATCATGTCGGTTTTTATTTACAAAAATGTATTTAAAAAATATTAATGTAAGCTGATTCTTATGAGAAAGAATAAAAGCTTCGTCTCTATTTAAAGATTACGATAAAAAATAGCGTGATCTTACGGCTCTTATATTTAGCTGGCTCTGATGATATATTCAAACAAGCTTTCTTATGACCTTTCATTTCATCTATTTTCCAACCATGACACCTTAAACGTTCAATTTTGGGCATTTTCAAATTTTGTATATACGACATGTTCAAACGATTTTCCCCAGGCTTGACCTGAATTTTTTTCATTTCTTCTGTTTTTCAACAATGACCCTTTAAACGTCGAATATTTAGAAATGTTCAAATTTAGCATAAACGATATATTGTAGTTTTCCCAGAATATCCACGTGAAAGCGAAATGAATTTTTTTGCATGTGCAACCACCACAAAAACCTTTCATTTCATCAACTTTCAAACCATGACGCTTTAAACGTTGAATTCCTAGAAATTTTCAAATTTTTTATGTATGATATATTCAAACAAGCTTTCGTAAGACCTTGAATTTCATCTACTTTCCACCAATGACACCTTAACCGTTCAATTTTTAGAAATTTTCAAATTTTGGATATTCATACGAGTTTCCCAAACGGAAAATTAATTTTTCCAAACAGTGCTATTAAATGTTTCGTTGGTAACAACGGAAAATTCGTTACTTAAGTCGAAAGTTGTAAAATTGGTGAAACGGTCAACGCCAAAATTTAGATTATGGAAGCTGAAAATTACAAATTAAACCATAACCAAACAGCACCAATATCGTCATCCTCGGTCTACCAACCTTTAGCTAGAGTAATGTTGGAGCTTCAGTAAAGTTGGACTGGATGATATTGATACTAATACTAAAACAGGTTCAAGGACAACAGTCCTTGTTGTTCAGTTATCTATTTATTCGTTTAGTTACAGTAATACAATAGGTAACACATTTGGTGTGTGGTGCCGTGCAAACAATAAATTGTTATCGTATTTACAGTTCAGATGGATTGCCTGATCGGGGTGAAATCTCATACTTAAGCTTTCACCATATAATTTTTTAATTTTACGGGAAATCATGAGTTTTGACTAAAAACAATTATTTCACCAAAATTCTGCATATCTACAGTCCAGGTGGGTTGACTTTCCTTGGGAATCAAACAAAATACCTAACATTTTTCTATTTATAGAGAGATATTTGCGATTTTGTGAAAATGTATGTCCCGGAAGTGGCAGCTTTTTCAATTCTTGCAATGATTAATTAAAAGATACAAATAAATTTGAAGATTAAATTTATTTGCTTTAAAAATGTAGTGTGGTTATGAGCGTTTATTTTGAAAGTGGTTTAAGTCCATTTTTTACATTGTGAGTTTTAAGGATTTGTGTTTGAATTGATTAAAAAAAGAGTTGAATTTGGTTATGTTTGCTTTAAGGGCATTTGTCGATTGCGGCTCATTTGCATAGATCTGCGACTTGAGGACACCCTACAAGAGAAATGCTAGCGGGGTCAATTCACGTCACCTCTGCGAGAGATAACTGTACCCTCAAATCGTTCCTGCATAATGTCCAACGTTGTGCCTGCGGTGTGGCATGTAGCCCCGTCCTGCTGGAAACACATAACTCCATATCGACCAATTTGGGCCAAAAGGACTCAGTTACCATCGTTCTGTAGCGCTCGCCGTTGATGGGGATGGCCTCACCAACGTCATTTTCAAAAAGTACGGACCAATGAGGCCGACGGCCCAAAATCCACACCAAACAGTAACTGTTTGTAGATGCATTGCCACCTGGTGAACGTCGTGTGAGTTGCATCTTCGTCGCAAAAGATGATTAATGGCCAAAATTGGGGTCTTCTTCCAAATGCTCCGGTTATCTTGAATTTGGCCACAAAACGTTGGAGAGTCGACTTTTAAGGACCACCGTAAAATGGCCGCAACGCGCGCAACTCATGAACACTCATTTTTATAATAAAGTTTTATCATTTGGACGTGCTGCTCAATCGTGTAACTTGTCATGGTGATTTGGCATCACTGACTAAAAAAAGCTTCAGATTAGACACACGCCATTAAAACAAGATGGCCGCCATAGGCTGCCGACATCGTCCCGCCCAAATTGAATAACCTTTTATAACTATAAAAATATAACTAGCTAGTTTTCAAATTACATTGAAATCATTGCGACCTTTGCGATCATTGAGATCTTGAAAAAAGAATTTCATAAAAAGAATTATAAAAATTGTTGTGTGTTACGATTAACTACAGGGTGGCTGACACGAAGTGTTGCCAAAACGAAACGTCACAGAATTGTTATTTTTTGATGAATTTTATTGAATCAAAATAAAAAATATTCACAAATATTGTAATTTTCGAATTGCATTAACAGTTTTCGATTTGGCCACTCTTAGCCGCGATTATGGCCTTTAAACGGCCGACAAAGCTATTGCATGCAGCACGAAAGTGGCTCTGCGGTATTTTGGCCCATTCCCGGCGAAGCGTTTGCTTGAGATGATCGACACTTAGATATTTTTTGTCCCAACCTTGCTCTTCAAAATTCCCCAAACCGGGAAATCTAGCGTATTTGCATCCGGTGAATTTGGTGGTCATTGGGCAGTGGAAATGAACCGCGGAACGTGTTTCTCAGCCAATCTTGATTGACGCGCGCTTTATGACTCGGCTCCGAGTCCTGTTGGAATGTCCAGGCTCTGCGGCCGAAATGTTTTTGTACCCAAGGCTTCAACGTTCAGTAGAATGGCCGGGCAAGTAATTCCGATCGTTTTGCTTATTCACATATTGCTCAATAACGAACGGTGACTCATCGGAGAAAACCAAATTCGGCAAATCGCCACTTTCACGCAAGCGTAACAACTCCTTTGCTCTTTCCACTCTAACTTTTTTTTGAGCATCGGTGAGGTCATGCGTTTTATGGAATTTCAAGGCCTTTAGTCCAAGATGATCTTTCAATATGTGCTGCATCCGTTCGAGCGAAATGTTCTCATCACGAGCCATTTTCCGCCGCTACGGCGCGGATTTCGAACCAATTTAGTCTTCACCTTCCGAATGATATCCAGCGGTGTTCCAGTGCGTTTCGGTCCACCACCATGGCGTTTTGCAATGCTGCCAGTATTGTGATAACGATTTATGGTGCGATACACAAACATTTTATTCACATGCAGATGTTTTAGCTGGTTAACAATCTGCGGCTGTGGTTTTCCAGCCAAATATAGAGCAATCACACTATTACGCTTGAATTCCATTGCGGATAACTGTTTTCGGAATATTTCCCACTAAATGCTTTTGTACGCTTGTAAACAATGAAATGAACTGTCATTAGTGTAAATTTGAGCACTCTGCCATAACTGGTTTGACAGCAATGACAGTTTGAAGTTGGTAACATTTCGTGTCAGTCACCCGGTATTTTTTGTAAAAGGGACTTACACCACGTTCAAAGTAAACAGCTCATATCTGTACACATTCGTGGTAAAAGGACGTCGTCTTTTGGATTTAAAACGTGAAGTTTTAAGGAAAATTAAGGAAACAAATATTTTTACGGATTTACCAGCCAAACGCAGAGAATCTATATTTCTATCCCTTACTGGTTTTCTTCAGAAAAATGACTTAGTTATGTTTATGGTCGATGTGACGTTCATTATTCATGGTGTTTTAAAAGAGCAAAACCAAATTTCAAATTTAGCTATTTCAATTGTCGCATTCTTAAAAAATCAATCAAATTAAAATAAATAACTTAAATATTTTATAAATCGAGTCGACAATCAGGAAAATGAATGAATACACAAATGAACAAAAATAAATTTGCATAATCTGTGTTTAATAAAGCAAAGTAAACATCCAACAAGTACCAAAGAGAGATGCTACTATACGAAAAAATGGATAATTAGTAATTTTATTTAATGTTTAAGATTTATACCCGTTCAACAACAACCAAAAAGATTCGTTCCTCGAAAAAAAAAATAAGATTTTATAATTAAATGTCTTTAGAAAAAGGTACAAAAACAACATCCAGCAATTTCGTTTTATTTTTTTCTATGTTGCGTTGAGCCTTCTTATTTTGTTTTTTTAATACGAGACGCGGGAAAAAAATTTCCTTTTTCCGAGAAATTAAGGTAAATACAATTATTGTAACTCTCGTATATGTAACGCATTTCCCGCTACACGTAATTTAATTTGTTGGGTTTACCCAAACTCATTTGTGATGGTATGATGTGTAGATTCAATTTGTCAATATTGAGGCCGACATCTGACGTTTTTAATACCACAAAATTTTGGTAAAATAGGTTTTTGGTCAAAAATCGTTATGTCCAAGGGGCATCCATAAACTACATCACTCTATTTTTGAATGATTTTTACCCCCTCCCCCCTTTGTCACGACTAGTCACAAAACTGTATATACCACATGAAAAACTATGTCACAAATGCACACACACATCCCCCCTCCTTCCTCCACCATTCCCAAATGAAAAAACAAATTTCATTTCCTTTTTTCATTTCTAAAAACTGTACAGTAAATAACAAAATAATAAAAGAAGCGTTGTTATCATTTAAAAAAAAAATAACTCTAGGGAATCCTTAACACTAAAAATACAAATGCGTTCATTCCAACATAAGGATTAAGGTATCGTAGTACTTAATTAATGATAAATAAAAACACAGGGTCCAAGTGTATATTATAAAATCAATCCAAAATAGAAAGTTTGTATTTATTATTTAACTTTCGTCCTTATCCTTCCACGCATTTTTCAAATGTTCATCAACCGATATAATTGGGTAACATCGGGCTGGTGTTTCCTCAGATGGACTATTTATTCCAATCATGTCCAACTCTGTTTCATCAAACCAAGAATATTCTTGTTATGTAAACTTAATAATACAAACAGAGAAGGGTAGTTGAGCGAATTATCTTTCATTGGTAATTTTGGTGCCCGGAGTCCTCTATTTGGATGAGGGGAATAGGTGGTGGAAGAAATCGGTCTCTTATTATGTCAAAATATGAACTTCGAGACTGTGCAGCAATGTTTGTTTAAACATTTTACAACCTGTGTCAAATATTGACTCGATCGAACATGAACTTCGTACCAATGCATACTGTTGGAAAATGGTCTATGACTGTTTGGGACCACATTCCAGCCAAAGTTTGGTCAGCAAAGATAAAATTTTATTTCTCCAACTCTTTGCCAACTGTTTCGCCTTTGTCATTAAGGTGGGCACCATAATGATCATGAGGTAATATTAGTCTGCTTAAGTCTTTACTAAGTGGTGCCTTCTTTCAACGCGATTGAATGCACTGCGCCCTGGTAATAAATACTGCATCAGTAATCATTTTTTGATATCGTGGGTTTTCATCTGGCCCACCATCAACGGTAAAAACTAGAACACGTTTTACTAATCAATCTTTTCCGCGCATATTGAATTCCTTTAAATTTAACATCTTTTCAAAATCCAACGCGTGACTCATAGCTGTTGATGTTGAATGTTTACCTGATCGAATAGCAATATATGGCCGTCCAGAATAACTCACATTTTCAGCATTACCAGGTTCATCTGATAAAATTTCAATTCCTGCGTATACTGAATGATCAGGCAATTGAATTCTGTATTCTACATGCATTAAGAGAGGGCTTTGTTTATTGGCTTCTGCAAGACCTAATGATACCCGAGATTTGTCGTCCTGGCTTACGAAGCAAACTTCAGAAGGCGCTAGAAGTGACGATAATTTTTCTAAACAGCTAATTGTTGATCGGCAAAATGAACCATCGATATGTTTCGAATTTTTATCATTTTGAGTCCTGGTCAGCTTAACTGGGACGGTTTTAACATGGCGTTTTCCTTCAAGAGATGAGCTCATTTTTGGTAGTAGTCTAAGATACAGCCCGGATCTGCTAATATTAAAGCCGTCATTTTTTACTACCGTCGATAGTTCATTAAGTGTTCTGACACTATGATATACGTCATTTTGTCGCCGCTCATGGGCTGCCGATCCATGCATAGCTATATTTATAATAGTCTGTAGTAGCTGCGACTGGTCCTCTTCAATTCTCGGTGATCCGACATGCTCTCTAATTTTCAAATCTTGGCGTAATTACGGGTTTTTTTCATAATTGCGTTAAGCTTTAATATTCTCTCGTTTCGGTACTTTTGCGATCGTTGCTGTTCCCCCTTTCATCTTTTCACATGTGCCTCTAAATCGATTTTTTGTATGCGGAGGTAATGACGGAGGGGTAATGATCGGGGGTCAAAATGGCCAGGGAAATGGCGAGGGAGTAAATGTCCAGGGATAATGAAATGGGGGGTTGGTAAATTGCCGGGGGTTGTAACATGCTCTCGAGGTATTGTTAACGGGGTATGGGTAGACGAAACCCGATTCAATTAACCGTTACATAAATAGTGGCTGGGCGCCAGTCTACCAGCACGTTGAACCCAGGAATACTCAGATGTGAGCAGGGCGACACGGGCGAGGTTATACTGCAAAATATCTCAAAAACCACGAAAAACGCGATCAATCACTCACACCGCAGCAACTCGCAATGGCTCACCAAGTTTTGAACAAAATTCTAGGAGCTGTTCATGCTAGACTAAACCTGGCCATTTCAGAACCAATCCTTTGAAAATTTAAATTTTTTTATTTATTTATTTTTTTCAGTTTTTGGCCAATATATCAGATACTTCCAATATTAACCAATACTTTTGGTTGTTTTTCCAATATCTTAGGTCATACTAAGACTACAAGGAAAATTTAGGGAAAATTGATTGATTAGAATTTTCACTATAATTTTTTGATTTGGAAATTGTTTATTGGAAAAACAATCGAAAGTATTGGTTACTAGTGGAAGTTTTTGAGATACTGGTCAAAAATTGAAAATAACTTATATGGCCGCAGAAAATCAAAAAATTATAGTGAAAATTATAATCCATCAATTTTCCCCAAATTTTCCTCGTAGTTTCAGTATGACCTAAGCTATTAGAAAAACTGTCGAAAGTATTCCCTGTATGACCTAAGCTATTAGAAAAATAACCGAAAGTATTGGTTACTAGTGGAAGTTTTTGAAATATTGGCCAAAAACTGAAAATAACTTATATGACCGACCAAATGGCACAGTGGTTAAAGCTTTGGCGTTTGGATCGGGAGGTACCGGGCTTGAATCCCGATAAGGGCAGGATGCAAAAGGAAATTTTCATTAACAAATTACGATCTGTGATTAAAAGAAACACAACTACGACCCCCTATCGGCGTGCAAAACTCATGGGCCGACCCATCTTCCAAGTCCAGTACTATATGCTGGCATGGAGCTATGCAATGCGCAGATGGTAACTTAAATCAGTGCTAAAGCCGTACGTCTTCGATTTGGCAGGAATTGGGTAAAAGTAAAACGGGAAAATCAACCGCGAAAGAGCAGGGAGTGCTTCGGGCCCAGAAAAGATTGCATGGATTAAAAATTAGTGCAACCGTTACAGAGTAATATCGGGAGATAATGGCTAGAGCATTACGGACCAGGGTGGTAATTGATAGGGAGTAATAGCAGAGAGTAATGTAGTGAAGTAATGATCGAGGTGGAAATGACCGAGGGGAATACAGTGAGATCACTTACAATTTGGTTTATCCATGTTGATGGCCACGGCTACGACATAAGTCATGCCAATAATTAGTTTTTCACCTTGCTTGTTCAAATTGTTGCAAGGGCTTTGGTGATGGGCTGTAGTCGTTAATTAACTAAAATAACTTTTCCTTAACTTGCGAATTTCTTATTCTTAAATCACAACTTCTTAAAATGAGAAAATCCATGCTTTCTATGCTCTGTCTTATTTAAAATATCCTGTGAGAGTTACAATGTTTTGTTAAAATGTGATAATTTTCGGGGATAAAACACATAATTTAAAGCACACCAAGTTAAATAAACATAAAACTCTGAAGACTATAAAAAAATTTGGTATGTTACCAAAACCACCCATAACTTTGTATGCAAAAAAAAACCATAAAATATTTGTAAAGAACTTTTGAATATATTTCATAATAATCGTAAAAATTCTGAAATGAAAACTTTCGGAAAAATATTAAAATTTAGAAGGAGACAATTTTTCTTCTCACTCTTTTCTGTATAGGTGTATTCGGAACGCAATAAGGTGACAATTTATTTGAGATTTTACGAAATTAAGGTCCAATTTACTCAGTTTCGAAATAAAGTAAATAAAGCTCACCGCACATCGTATTATACTTGATAATGATACGCGCAGGTGAGTCATAAAATAACACACCCACAAAAAAGTTTTCACCACAAAGGTATTTTCTACATTTTATACACACAAAATATATAGAAAAGTATGACGGGAAGGAATGAACTTAAGGGTAATTTATGATTTTCTTTTCATTCTTTTGTTTACGTTATTAATTTTCTAAGAAATGTTTTCCTAAGCCCAATAAATTTAATTAAAAAGTTTTTTTTATTTCATTTATATGAGTTTTTGGTTAAAGTAACAACTAAAAAATGCCATGAACGGATGGATATACAGGGTGAGTGTTTTAATAAATGCCAGGCTTTTACTCGGAAACTGTACCAAGTGATCTGAAATGACCTTGAAACTTATTAATTTGGGAGATATTGACGAAAGTTCGTTTTTTTAAATACTTTAGAAACTATAATTTTGATAAATAAAACGGGTTTCTGGTGTTTAGCCCTTATATTTTATGTTCTTAAAATAAACTTTATTATCCAGTCATAGGGGACAAATAATAGATTACCATTTTTAGATGTACTGGTTATTCATAATGCGGATGGTTCACTTTCGACATATTGGTTTTATAACTTAACTTTCTCAAAATTATCTTCAATTAACTGATTTTCATAAAAATATTAGGCGTGCAAGTAGAAACTCGGCTCTGAAGTTGGTTGCATTAAAATATATTTGAACGCATCAAAATCGCGCGCCATATGCCCGAATATGCCATATATAGATTACTCATTGCTGGTTTTATGACATCCTGTCATTTACAAGCTGTCGTTTCGTGTGCACCAATTTTGAGAGATGGATGTAATTGAATTCTATTTTGTTTTCAAACGAAAAAATATGCTGCTTAAGCTTTGGAATTGATTAATTCTTTGATTGAACATTCTGTGAATCATTCAACAGTAAAAAAGTGGTTTGCAAGATTTCGTGATGACAATTTTAGTCTTGAGGATGATCCATAACCAGGTGCAGTAAAACAATTTGAAAACGACAAACTTAAAGTTTTACCGCAGTTAGTTACTAGTTACTCACCTAATAGAAGTTAAACAGGTAAAACTGACCGAATAAACAGACCGAAGAAAACAAAAACTGAAGAGTTTACATTTGCATGAATTTGCTTTCTCGGTGCAAAAGAAAGATTTTTTTGCACAAAATCGTTATGGGTGATGTACAGTGGATTTTGTATGAGAATCCTAAATCCAGAAAACCTTGGGTTGATCCAAGCCAGCCATCAACATCAGTTGCTAAAATGATTATTCATGCCAGAAAGTGTTACTGTGTGTCTGGTGGGATTGGGAAGGAGTCATTTGCTACGAGCTCCTGCATCTTGGCCAAACTATTACAGCTGTACGTTACCTGGCTCAATTGATCAAACTAAATCGTGCTCTGGAAGAAAAAATACTATTTACAGGCCAAAGAAGACGGGAGGTGATATTGCTGCATGACAACGCTCGTCCACATACAGCAAAATCAAACCAGAAACTCATCTCCTCCTTCGGCTGGGATGTTTCACAGTATGCGGCGTATTCTTCAGACTTGGATTTTTCTTATTATTCAGATCGATGTCATTATATTTGAAAGACCAACGGTTCACGAAAGTTGGAGATGTACAAAAATGGCTCGATGACTATTTTACTTCGAAACCACCAAGTTTTTATCGCGAAGGTATTTATCATTTATCAGAATTGCAAGAGATAGTAGTGGTGAATATTGCGATAATTAATCTTTGTAACAATTACATTTTCAATAAAGTTGCATGTGACCAAAAAAGCCGAGTTTCTACTTGCACACCTAATCGAATATGATACAGGTTTGGATCACGAATAGAGAACACAGAAGTCCACAGATTAATTTAAATAACCAATTTTTGTACGAAATCGCGGTTGGCAATGTGAAAAATGTTTTTAAATCGATTCAACGCCTAGCCTGATAATAAAGGGTGGCCAATCTAACGTTTGCAATTTAATTTGTCTCTAATTCAAAGACGAATGAATATTTTTCAAAGCGGTTTATTTTATTAGAAGGAATATATATTTTATCCATTAAGTATGGAATAAAATTTCATTCAAATGACTTCCACGTCTGGCTTTACAGTACCTCATTCTGTCAACCCAATTTATCAGAATATTTTCGATTGTACGGGCTCACATCTCATCAACGGCAACTTCGATTTGAACTTTAAAATCTTGGCTAGTCTCTGGATGGTTAGTGTAATAATTATCCTTAATGGCTTCCCAGAAAAAAAGTCCAATGGAGTCAAATCGCTGCTGCGTGTTGGCCAATTGACATCCGACAATCCGACATGCTCCACCATGTTGCAACCAAATGTCGTGTTCAATCACTTAAATTTAAGGTAACAAAAACTAGTTTATCATGGCTTCGTAGCGCTCTCCATTGTCTATAAGGACCTAACGGCTCCTTGCCCATTTTCGAAAAAATGGACCAATGATGTCGCCGGTTCAAAATCCACACCAAACAGTCACTCGTTGTAGATGCATCGGCTTCTCCATGGTTACGTGTGTTTTATGAGCCTCAAATGCAACAAGTTTGCTGCTTGTTGACGTAGTCTCCGAGCTGAAAATGAGCTTCTTCAGAAATTATGATTTTGCGGTAAAAATGTTCATTTTCTTCCAAGCGTTCCACAGCCCAATTAACGAACCGAGAACGTTGCGGATGATCATTTTGCGTTAGCTTCTACACTGATTGAATTTTATACGCCTTCATGTCGAGGTCTTTATTCAAAATTCGATGGCGAGTTGATGATGATAGATGCTCAGACACATTCTGAGCTACAGCTGCAATGTTCTTGTTGGTTTATCCATTAACAATCCAATTTCACGAATTCGCTTCACAAATTGATTCACAAATTGCCGTGTATGCATTTCGTTTCTACTGAATTTTCCAAGAAAATTTCTTATAGTTTGAAACGAAAATGAAAACGAACGTTTGAAAACGAATGACGAAAGTGTTGCCACACTCGAAATAACCGGTAATTGAAATTGCAAGCGCTTGATGGGCCACCCTTTATTATGATCATTCACATGAGGGTTTGGACTTTTGACCTGAAGAGAGTATTTGGAGTTATTTGAGTCAGAAAATGCATTGCATTAGTTTTCAACTTACTTTACTATGACTCCACTTGGTTCATGTTAGCGTTATCTAAATATAAACTTATTTGGTCTGTAGGATAATTAGATAGTTACCTAATATATAAGCAGCAACTTTATCAGACCGGGTTTTCGACGTTGTCTACATTGTCGACGTAATAGATTCGCGACTACCGCGTTGATTACATTGCGTAATATACTTCCATCCCTGGCTCCACGTCAACGAAATGCTGCTGAAAAAATTATGATTCATAAACCAGGTAAACCAGCAAACGATAAAAAATATTTTAAACGACCGATTACACTACTTCCGGTCCCTATCAAAGATATTTGAAAAACTGCTGCTCAAGAGGCTTGAAATCTATAATAGAATAAAGATGTTTAATTTTATCACACCAATTTAGGTCCATAGAATGGCGGATGTTATTGAGGAGGCACTGGAGAATAAGAAAATATTATACAATATTTTTCTAGATGTAGCTCAAGCTTTCGGCAAAGTTTGATACCAAGAGTTTCAATTTAAATTGCATCGAAACCTGCCTAAGTAATATTATCAAAGTAAGTACTCTGTAGTAGTAGTAGTACTCTGAACTGAATATCAGCAGGTATATCACAAGTAGCGTACTTGTATCTTTTCTGTTCTTCCTTTATACGAGATATTTAACGAATTTTCAAGGTACTACAATGTTTGCATATGATACAGCTATTCTACCGGTTGGAAAATATGTATTGGAAGAAACAAATAAACTTCAAAATCAGCTAAGGCAATAAGTAAGTGGAATAAAAAAGACGCATATTATTAAATGGAACCAAATCAGTATATGCCAACTTCACGGACCTAAATGTAAAGTGGATTCCTGTGGTTCTAATCTCAAACCAAATGCCATATGCAAATACAGCTAAATACCTTGATATGACCGTCTATGCAAAGCTAAGATGGAAAGAGAAAATCAAAGGAAAAATGAACATGAAATATAGGAAAATGTACTAGCTCATGGGTAGAAATTATTAGCTCGCAATACAAAACAAATTGGTTTTGCGCAGGCAAATGCTAGTGCCAAGAAGACCAATATACAAATGATACAATGCTTTCAAAATAACATGCTGGGGGGATTGCAAATGCCCCAAGGTAGATTAGGAACGATACACTTCATAGCTTCTTAAAGATGGAATACGTCACCCAGAGAATAAAGAAACAAGCAAGCAAACACGTATGACGATTATCTGAACATGAAAAGACCATGGACGGAGTGAGAATAATCCAAAGACAGAAACCACCAAAGCTAAAGTGTTCTAATTAAATAAGAAATTTAGATCAATTTCTGCTCATATCTCTGAAACCTTATACCATCCTTTTCGACGGGGCTTTTATGACGTAGAATCAAACCTCATTTCAATCGCTAGCTTTAATCAAGTGCCATTTTTATCAAAGTTTGAGATTAATTTACAAATTTATTGGTGTCGGTGTGAAATACTTAACATTAATAAAAAGTGTAGCTACACATTTTAACAAAAAGTGTAGACTCAAAAAGTGTAGATACACAAATTATCGAAAAGTGTAGCTGCAAAAGAAAATAGTTTGGAATTCGAAATACGTATATGGTAAAATGTGTACACTTGACACTACACGTAGAGGCGCCTTTGCGGCCAAATTCACTTAATTCTTTAATATTTCAAAAAACCACCAAAACAATAAGTCCCGGGTGTGGAATTTAGTGTTCTCAACTTGCCATGGAGTCGGAAATTAGTACAAAAAATTGTCTTGAAATTTTATGTACAAATTTCAGACACCATGCCAAGTTGAGAACACTAAATTACACACTCGGCACTCATGATTCCAAAGATTTTTTGAATGAATAGAAGAATTAGCAGATTTTGGCCAAAGACGCTTTCATTTGTAGGGTCATATGGCCAACCACAACAAGAAAATTGTCTTGAATTTTTTTTACCAACTCCAGACACATTACAAGTGGAGGTTTTAATAATTTTAACTCAACCACGTATTTCGAATTCCAAACTTTTTTCTTTTACAGCTACACTTTTTGATAATTTGCGTATCTACACTTTTTGTGTCTATACACTTTTCGTTAAAATGTGTAATTACACTTTTTATTAACGTTAAGTATTTCACACCGACACCAATAAATTTGTAAATTAATCTCAAACTTTGATAAAATGATTGATTGATTAAAGCTAGCGATTGAAATGAGGTTTGATTCTACGTCATAAAAGCCCCGTCGAAAAGGATGGTATAAGGTTTCAGAGATATGAGCAGAAATTGATCTACACGTTTATTTACGTTTATTTTTAATTGGACGCAGGACGAGGATTTAGACTGTCCTATCTTCATACAACCATACACATAACAAAAAACAAATTTATCAGCAAAAAATATTAATTTAATTATTTTTACTGCAGGTTTATCAAAAGGTGTATTCAAAAGTACAGGTTATAATTAAAAAAAATAATTTTCGTAAATAAACGTAAAAATAACTTTCTACAGGAATTTGTTCCTATTTTGCACCGTTTCCGAGTTAAAAGCGTGGCATTTATTAAAATACTCACCCTGTATATTTGAATTAAATTTTTGGTTTTTACTGCACGACACAATAAAATAAAAAGTCCTAGACAAGTTTTTATCGATTTTCACATTTTGTTGTACTTTTTTGTACTATACAATCGAATCATGAAAATTGGTTTTGTATAGGGTGGTTTTATTCACACCCAAAAATTTGTTAAACATTTATATTTTGAGCAGAAGGGGTTTGGTTGAAATATGGGGCGGTTACGGATTAAACCAAAAAACAGACTCGGTAATAATAATAATTTATGGTTGAGTCGCAATATTTTTTTTTTTTTAAATTACATTGAAATGGAAATGTGTAAAGTTCAAAATATCAGATCTATAAAGTTTATGGTAAAAATATGATATAATTTGATTTTTGCAATTGCAAACAGATTTTTGGAAAGCCGCGTGCAAATAATATTGTATCTACATAGAATAAACATGATAATAAATAAATTGTTAAAAGCTTCGTATATAGATACAACCTAAAGCTTTGTAAATAATACTAATCTACCAAACCCACGACCTGCATTAAAAATCTGAACCCATTATCTTGTATTATACAAGAAATAACGTAATAATATACCGAGATACGAAAGTTTCATCTTATTTATTACGTTTATAACAATGGCTGTACTAAAACATACAACAGAGATTGTTAATGCAGCAGCATCACCAACATATAAAACTTTCTTTTATAAAGATACATAACGAGTACATTATATACATAATCACAAAAGAATTAAAGCTCTGGAATTATTAAAATAAATTTTCGGATGAAGCATAAAATGGTACGTCCCATTTACTTGGTACCGTATATGATACCATCACCCAGAATCCTAACATAAAATATGTATGTATGCACGAGTATGTTTAATACGAATTAGCATAATGTCTAAATAATTAGGTATAATATACATAATTTATAATGTTAGGATTTTTTTTATATGCCCTGTTTGTTGTCTAAATATTTGATTAAAAAACGTTCCGGGAGATATTTGTCACAATGTCAAAATATTTTGGTGTCCGCATCCCACAAAAAAAATTTCACCAATTTTTGTTTCTCAGATGTGCGGTAATGTGTATTTAGTTTAATGTACGCAGTGCTTTCTATTTCACCTAATTAAATTTAATTACCTGGAAATTCATTCATCGCTAAAACATTTTGTACACCACAAATCCCACCACCTGAGCGATACTCTAATATGCACGGTATGGACCTCAATCACTTTATTTGATTAGATACTATAGGTAAGTACGTACACATATAAAAGCACAAGAGTGGTGTGAATCTTATATGCCAGATGAAATACGAGCATGTAACGAATCTAGATATTGCGAAAGCACATGAAAATCAACAGAAAAAACACTTTGTGATAAAAGAAAAAACTTTTGGTTTTCCTCATGAGAGTTTATCATAAAATAATTTGATGTTGTGGGAAATGAATAACAATAAACTTTGTATTTTACTGCTGCGTTGGACCATTTTTATTTATATTTGTTTGTTTGCTTTATATGTACGAGTGTATGGCTTCGTGAAAAATGGAAACCTATGTAATATAAACTCGAATATACGTACGTATTCCAAGAAAAATCCGAGTATTTATCTGTATGGACCGTCAGCGGATCCTGCGGATGATTTGTGTACATTTTACGATTTGCTTTACGATTATTTTATGAAAAATATAATTTGTGTAGGTCTCGGCTAGAGTGGCTGTTAAAAATCCACAATACTTGTTATTACTTAAGTAGTTATAAATAAAAATAATTAAGCTTCACTGAAATATTAATTTACATCCGTGTATTTTTATTTAGTTAATTTTTTTATATTTTTATTTTTAGGTATGACGTCTACACTTTTTAACAATGTAAACGTAAATGCAGGTAAAATTAAAGTGCTTGTTTATTAAAGCACTTTAATTAATTCTATCAATTGACATTAATAATCGATAGAACATTTTTTATAAGAATTTTACGTAAGTAACTAACATTAATAGAAATAAAAGATTTATGTACAGTAATGGGCAAAAGTATTGGAATTTTTATGTTTCAAGCAAAATGTTTTCAAATAGCGGAGCATTTAATAAAATCAAAATTATTCTTCTACATTTTGTTCACATCCTCTTTGTGCGTTGTTTTTATAAAAAATTTACTGTCAGTATTTTATGATGAAAAAAATCTTTAAACTCTATAAGAGTGACAAAGAAAAGAAATATCTTTTATTTCATTTTATAGCAAAATTTTGTGGTTTAATTTTGACACAACCTACATACAAAAGTTGTGATTTGAAAAGTGTAAACGGCCATTAATTAATAATTAATTAATATCTAATTATTTGTGATTTAAAAAAAATTTATAAACGTTTATATATCACCAAGATGGATTTAAATAAAATTCAAAATAAAATGAAAATAAAACCAATATATTGGGTTCGCCCTTATTATTTAGAGCGGGATCGAACGGGCAGATATAACTGTATCTTTAAAGCGTTACAACAAGACCGACAATTGTTTTATACTTACACCCGCATGAATGTTAAGTTAACGGAAAAATCCGAGACTGATAAATTTCATAATAGACCCTCCGATTTCGTGAAAAACAACAAAAACCGCTAAAAATCTGTAATATTTTTAAACGTATGGAACAATACTCATCTTTTTTCATGTCCTGTTGTGCTACAAGCCTTGGCAAAATATGCAATCCCTCTAAGTAGGACGCTAATGACATCAAAAATCCGACAATCGGGTTGGCTTCGGTTGAACTAATATTCAAAGGCGTAGGTGCGGCCGTTCTTTTTTCCAGCAAAATTAAAAATCGCTGTTGTAATTCGAGTCTCCGTTCCTGCACGTTTCAGTTGGTGAAGCGTAAAAAGCGTCACGTACCTATATAGTTAACACGTGACATAACTAGGTTCACACAGTTAAGTGAATATCATATTGCTCGAGTTGCAATATTTCCATAAGCGCGTGTTAACACAATTTCCGCGACAATGCTGATTGCGCACATTGCAACAAACTAGTTTAAGATTATTTTGCGATTAGTAGAGTTAGTTGTAATCCAAATTTATAATTGTTAAGAACTGAAAACCCTGTTAGTTATAATATTGTATTTTAATAAAGTGTTAATAAATTGTGTCTCGAATTGTATAAATAAAATAAAGTTTTTATTAAATAAAGTTATAAATAATAAATACAAAGATAATAATAATAAAGAATCAGAATTTGATTTTTTTATAATTAAAAAGAAGGGATTTCCTTAACTTATATATACAGGGTGTCCGCCGGGAAGGAATACTACTTTGTTTTGCCGCCATTTAGGCGAATATTAGTATTGACAGTTCATACTTGACAGTCGTGAAGTAGACACGTGGCAAATTTATTATGGAAAAATATTCGATAAACCATCATGTCAATAGGATGTTACAGCTCGCCCATGACAACCCTGATTTTCATGAAAAAATCATAATGAGTGACGAGGCACATTTTCATTTAAATGGATATGTGAATAAACAGAATAGTCGGTTCTGGGCAATGGAACACCGTCACATTATTCATCAGTCACCTTTACATCCATTAAAAGTGACAGTCTGGTGTGCAAATTGCAGGAGTGCAAATTGTCAGGAGGAATCATTGGACCTTACTTCTTTGAAAATGAAAACGGAGTAACGGTAACTGTGAATAGGGAGCGATATCGTGATATGATTGAAAACTTTTTAACGCCACAACTGTATACTTTGGGCTTGATTAACATGTGGTATCAACAAGACGGTGCCACATCGCATACAGCCAGGATTACAATGGAATTACTGCGAGAACTCTTTCCACAACAAGTTATTTCAAAAAATGGCGATGTTGATTGGCCTCCACGGTCGCCTGATTTGACTGCTCCGGACTTCTTTTTGTGGAGATATCTAAAAAGCAAGGCTTATGCCTTAAATAATAATATTTCATTTAATCAAAAATCATAAACAAACAAAGTAGTATACCTTCCCGGCGGACACCCTGTATATTTATATATAAATATATATATATATATATATATATATATATATATATATATATATATATATATATATATATATAAATATATAAATATATATATATATATATATATATATATATATATATATATATATATATATATATATATATATATATATCCTTGTTGTTGGAACAGTATGTAGCTCCTCCATCCCAAAATTTTCACTGTCCTCAGTGAAATTGGTTTTTCATGTTTCTTGCAGTGCTTTGACGTCAGGAGAATTTTTTATTTTTATATACCATTGACATGGTGTGCATGAGGGACAGGAACGTAGAATGCATAAGTAGCTGATGATGCTGATAATCAGGATTGATGTTATTTAAGTTGCATATTGATGTTCTTGTGGAACTGTTGTCTGCTGGAATTCCTTTAATTTGTCCATGTTTTGAATTGTTATATTTGATACCGCAGATAGTTCCAATGGTTTGGTTGTGTTATGGATTTTTATATCGTTGTGCGGGATATACGAGTAACTATAGACTTCCGGTTATTATCGAACAGTTACTAAACTTGATTAGGTTTTGACGTGGTAGATGTTTTCTTTCTTGGGTGATACAGTTTGTATGATATTCTGGATCGCTTTGTTCATTAATTATTTTGAACTCTTGCTCTACGTGTTTTATATATGGTTTTATGTTGCCATCTGTTAGGTTGCAAATTGACGGTTTCTTGTTTAAAATGTGTTCAATGTATTTATCGTTGCTGGTTTGTAATTCTTCCTTTGTGCAGTAATATGTGTCATCGATTTTGTTACAAGGATCATTTGAATATTTTGCAAATTCATTGGATAGGGAAATGTATTTGGCTGGGATTTGTATTGTATAGGTTTGATTGGATATGTTTGTGGAATTGAGGAATTTATACCGCGAAGGCTATTAAATGGTTTTTATAATTGAGATTGATAAAAATTGATAAAGTTCATGTTCCGAATTGGTTTTAATATTTTGTTTTTCTAGATTCTTATAAATAAAGTCACTTTCGTCCGATGAAAGCAAGTAGTGAGATATGTAATCTTGTTTTGCTAAGGTAATTGAATCTAATATCTCGTCAAGGTGTTGTTGCAAATTTCTAATTACAAATTCCACAGTGTGAAGGATCTGTTCGCATAGTAAGATGAGTTCGATTTCCTGTAATTTGTCTGTATTTTGGTTAATTCTAATCTTCATCAAATTTATTTCGCCTGTCAATTTTCTAAATCCCTAAATCTATTTATCATGGCCGTGTTGATTTCTATTTGCTCGTTAATTTTGGAAACTATTGCGCTTTCGTTTGTACTAATTTTGTTTAAAGCTTCATTGATTTTTTCTGTGTTACCTTGAATGACGTCACCAAATATAATATGCATACTTCGTCTCTGTCTGATATTTAGTCTCAGGCTTGAGAAAGTTTCTATTAATGTTTTTGATTCTTTTCGAATAGTTCGTATTCTGTTTTCGAACTGTGTGAACAGTTTTGTTGTATTTTTGGTTAACTTCTCATACTCTGCTAAGTTGTCCAAGTTACCTGTGATTATTGATAAATATGACGATATGTTTATAACATGTAGGAATTGAAGGTTGTTTTCAAATATTCTGGCGTTTCCCAGTACGATAGGTCTAATCCCCTTATTGTCGGTGAAGTCCATTATTTCTATAGATCCTCCGACCTTGAAATTATACAATGTTGTTTAATATTTCTCTTATGAACATTTCTTTTATTTGTGGTGGTTATTGGACCGTTAAGGTCTGTAACTACTTTATGTTTTATAAATAGGAGTGCCGTTTGATCTCGTGTCTGTTGTTTTTCGTATATTATAGCATCTTTGTTTAGTCTACGTGGTATTGTTTTATTTACATTTGTTTTGCCTGGTCGCTTTTCCTTTTGTTGACTATCCTTTTCTGCGATTATATTTGCGCGAATTGCGTATTCGGATATCACTTTCTTTGTGTAATTTTCCGTAGATAAATTTTCCGGTATATTCTTTGTGATAATGTGTGCTCTATGAAGTTCCATCGGTGTTAACTGTGTTACAGAATGTATTGTATTGTTGTATGTTATGAGTACTTCGGTCATAAGATCACCAGTTTTTATAGTTTTATTCTCATCATGCTTGATTCGGATAATTTCGGTCATTGTTGAGTGGAGTCTTTCGACTAGTGCGTTGCTCGTTGATGATTAAGGAGTTGTAACATGGCGTTTGAAGTCGAATTGTTTAGCGAGATCCGTGAAGATTCTTGCTGTAAATTCAGTTGCGCTATCGGACACCAGGGTGCCTGGTATACCCTCCTGCGAGAAATGTTGTTCCAGTGCAGTGATTACATTTATTGTTGTTGCATTTGTATTGGATTTCGATCATATTTCATTCTATTACATGTATCGCACTGGTTAACATAAGCGGATATCATTTGTTTGGTTCCTGCAAATTTATACGATTTTTTGATGTGTAGATAGTTTTCGTTTGATCCCCGGTGGTTTTTATTGTGTACAAATATGTCCACAATAATTTTTGGTTGGTCTACTGGATTTGTAATTGTTTTTATCTCATTTGTTTCTGGTGTAGCATGTATTTTGGGTTCATTACATTCTTGCATTTTTTAATTACTTCCTGGATTCTCTTCTTATGCTTTGGGAAAAAATATGTACTTAATAACACATTTGCTGTTGTTTCTTCTCCTGAGTGATTTTCCTTCTCGTGAATCGATTTGATTATATCTTGCTGTTTTTGTGCATCCGCTATATCTTCTAGACATATCGATGATCTTATTATATTTAGATTGTTCCGGCTTCTGTTTTGCTCCAATTGTATATATAATCAGATACTTCCTCATCACAGATGATTGCAATGTTTCCGGTGTGTTTTGATGTTACGAAATTGAGGATATGGTTTATTGAATTTTCTTGGTAATTTTCCTTTGTATACTCATATCTTACTGTGCTAAAGATTTTTTGTATTTTTCTATTTGGTCTACGTGGCTTCAGTTGAGATCCCCTTTTGAAGATGATTTGTGTTGGAAACTCGTTTATCGATGAATTTGTTATTGGCAATGAATTCTGGTTGCTGTTATTTATTTCCAGCCTTGATAAAGCATCGGCATTGTTATTTGTTGTACCCTTTTTGTATTTAATTTCGAATTCATATTCCGATAGTTTTAGTCTCCATCTGACTAATTTTGATGATGGGTCTTTCAGAGACATTAACCATTCGAGTGGTCGATGATCCAAATAAATTTTGAATTACTTTCCGTAAAGGTAGGGTCGAAAATGCTTACAGGCCCAAACTATGACCAACAGCTCTTTGTTAGTCGCATCATAGTGGGTCAATATTTAAACGGTCAATATTTAGAAATTTTCATATTTTGTGTGTGCGATTTTTTCAATCGAGTTTTCCCGGACTCCCCACACGAGAATTGACCTGAAATTTTTTCCAGGTGCGAGCATCATTAAGACCGTTCATTTGAATCTATTTCCAACCATGACACTTTAAACGGTCAATATTTAGAAATTTTCATATTTTGTGTGTGCGATTTTTTCAATCGAGTTTTCCCGGACTCCCCACACGAGAATTGACCTGAAATTTTTTCCAGGTACGAGCATCATTAAGACCGTTCATTTGAATCTATTTCCAACCATGACACTTTAAACGGTCAATATTTAGAAATTTTCATATTTTGTGTGTGCGATATAGTCAATCAAGTTTTCCCGGACTCCCCACATGAAAATTGACCTGAAATTTTTTCCAGGTGCGAGCATCATTAAGACCTTTCATTTGAATCTATTTCCAACCATGACACTTTAAACGATCAATATTTAGAAATTTTCAAATATTGCGAGTGCGATATAGTCAATCAAGTTTTCCCGGACTCCCCACATGACAATTGACCTGAAATTTTTTCCAGGTGCGAGCATCATTAAGACCTTTCATCTGAATCTATTTCCAACCATGACACTTTAAACGGTCAATATTTAGAAATTTTCAAATTTTGTGTGTGCGATATATTCAATCAAGTTTTCCCGGACTCCCCACATGAAAATTGACATGAAATTGTTTCCAGGTGCGAGCATCATTAAGACATTTCATTTGAATCTATTTCCAACCATGACACTGTAAACGGCCAATACTTAGAAATTTTTAAATATTGCGTGTCCGATATATTCAATCAAGTTTTCCCGGACTCCCCACATGAAAATTGACCTGAAATTTTTTCCAGGTGCGAGCATCATTAAGACCTTTCATTTGAATTTATTTCCAACCATGACACTTTAAACGGCCAATATTTAGAAATTTTCAAATATTGCGAGTGCGATATAGTCAATCAAGTTTTCCCGGACTCCCCACATGCAAATTGACCTGAAATTTTTTCCAGGTGCGAGCATCATTAAGACCTTTCATTTGAATCTATTTCCAACCATGACACTTTAAACGGTCAATATTTAGAAATTTTCAAATTTTGTGTGTGCGATATATTCAATCAAGTTTTCCCGGATTCCCCACATGAAAATTGACCTGAAATTGTTTCCAGGTGCGAGCATCATTAAGACATTTCATTTGAATCTATTTTCAGCCATGACACTTTAAACGATCAATATTTAGAAATTTTCAAATATTGCGAGTACGATATATTCAATCAAGTTTTCCCGGACTCCCCACATGAAAATTGGCCTGAAATTTTTTCCAGGTGCGAGCATCATTAAGATCGTTCATTTGAATCTATTTCCAACCATGACACTTTAAACGGACAATATTTAGAAATTTTCAAATTTTGTGTGTGCGATATATTCAATCGAGTTTTCCCGGACTCCCCACATGAAAATTGACCTGAAATTTTTTGCAGGTGCGAGCATCATTAAGACCGTTCATTTGAATCTATTTCCAACCATGACACTTTAAACGGTCAATATTTAGAAATTTTCAAATTTTGTGTGTGCGATATATTCAATCAAGTTTTCCCGAACTCCCCACATGAAAATTGATCTGAAATTTTTTTCAGGTGCGAGCATCATTAAGACCTTTCATTTGAATCTATTTCCAACCATGACACTTTAAACGGTCAATATTTAGAAATTTTCAAATTTTGTGTGTGCGATGTATTCAATCAAGTTTTCCGGGACTCCCCACATGAAAATTGACCTGAAATTTTTTCCAGGTGCGAGCATCATTAAGACCGTTCATTTGAATCTATTTTCAACCATGACACTTTAAACGGCCCATATTTAGAAATTTTCAAATATTGCGTGTGCGATATATTCAATCAAGTTTTCCCGGACTCCCCACATGAAAATTGGCCTGAAATTTTTTCCAGGTGCGAGCATCATTAAGACCGTTCATTTGAATCTATTTCCAACCATGACACTTTAAACGGTCAATATTTAGAAATTTTCAAATTTTGTGTGTGCGATATATTCAATCAAGTTTTCCCGAACTCCCCACATGAAAATTGATCTGAAATTTTTTTCAGGTGCGAGCATCATTAAGACCTTTCATTTGAATCTATTTCCAACCATGACACTTTAAACGGCCAATATTTAGAAATTTTCAAATTTTGTGTGTGCGATATATTCAATCAAGTTTTCCCGGACTCCCCACACGAGAATTGACCTGAAATTTTTTCCAGGTGCGAGCATCATTAAGACCGTTCATTTGAATCTATTTCCAACCATGACACTTTAAACGGTCAATATTTAGAAATTTTCATATTTTGTGTGTGCGATATAGTCAATCAAGTTTTCCCGGACTCCCCACATGAAAATTGACCTGAAATTTTTTCCAGGTGCGAGCATCATTAAGACCTTTCATTTGAATCTATTTCCAACCATGACACTTTAAACGATCAATATTTAGAAATTTTCAAATATTGCGAGTGCGATATAGTCAATCAAGTTTTCCCGGACTCCCCACATGAAAATTGACCTGAAATTTTTTCCAGGTGCGAGCATCATTAAGACCTTTCATTTGAATCTATTTCCAACCATGACACTTTAAACGGCCAATACTTAGAAATTTTTAAATATTGCGTGTCCGATATATTCAATCAAGTTTTCCCGGACTCCCCACATGAAAATTGACCTGAAATTTTTTCCAGGTGCGAGCATCATTAAGACCTTTCATTTGAATCTATTTCCAACCATGACACTTTAAACGGTCAATATTTAGAAATTTTCAAATTTTGTGTGTGCGATATATTCAATCAAGTTTTCCCGGACTCCCCACATGAAAATTGACATGAAATTGTTTCCAGGTGCGAGCATCATTAAGACATTTCATTTGAATCTATTTCCAACCATGACACTGTAAACGGCCAATACTTAGAAATTTTTAAATATTGCGTGTCCGATATATTCAATCAAGTTTTCCCGGACTCCCCACATGAAAATTGACTTGAAATTGTTTCCAGGTGCGAGCATCATTAAGACATTTCATTTGAATCTATTTCCAACCATGACACTTTAAACGGCCAATACTTAGAAATTTTTAAATATTGCGTGTCCGATATATTCAATCAAGTTTTCCCGGACTCCCCACATGAAAATTGACCTGAAATTTTTTCCAGGTGCGAGCATCATTAAGACCTTTCATTTGAATCTATTTCCAACCATGACACTTTAAACGATCAATATTTAGAAATTTTCAAATATTGCGAGTGCGATATAGTCAATCAAGTTTTCCCGGACTCCCCACATGACAATTGACCTGAAATTTTTTCCAGGTGCGAGCATCATTAAGACCGTTCATTTGAATCTATTTCCAACCATGACACTTTAAACGGTCAATATTTAGAAATTTTCAAATTTTGTGTGTGCGATATATTCAATCAAGTTTTCCCGGACTCCCCACATGAAAATTGACCTGAAATTGTTTCCAGGTGCGAGCATCATTAAGACATTTCATTTGAATCTATTTTCAGCCATGACACTTTAAACGATCAATATTTAGAAATTTTCAAATATTGCGAGTGCGATATATTCAATCAAGTTTTCCCGGACTCCCCACATGAAAATTGGCCTGAAATTTTTTCCAGGTGCGAGCATCATTAAGATCGTTCATTTGAATCTATTTCCAACCATGACACTTTAAACGGACAATATTTAGCGAGCATAATTAAGACCTTTCATTTGAATCTATTTTCAACCATGACACTTTAAACGATCAATATTTAGAAATTTTCAAATTTTGTATTTTATGTTTATTTGCAATTTCCCAATAGTAAAATGAGTTTTTCCGAATAACTATAAATGCTATTAAAAATATTAATTAGTGTTTTATTTTTAATTGTTTAATTTTTTTGTTGTTGTAAAAAACAAATATTTGTGGTATAAAAAACACTTTCGGCTGAAAAATATCGGCTGAGATATATCGGCTGAGAAATGTCGGCTGAGAAATGTCGGCTGTAAAATATCGGATGATGCATATTAATATTTGACATAACATATTCTATTTTCGGCTGAGATAGCAAAGACGCTATCTGCATTATCGATTTTTTACTTTCGGCTGGAAAGTATCGGCTAACTTTAACAGGGTTATTCAAATCAACTTTTCTAAAAATATTTCATCGAGATGTAAATAATAATTTGGACAAACAATTAAATTTTCCATCGCCAGATTTGTGTTTAAAATAAGTGGCACACATTAAAGTTTCAATAACAGAACATCGCAAATATACCAAAATATCCTTATTATCGGATGATTGATATAGGCTTAACCTTTCACGTAAATAAACCAACCTACACTAATTGATTATACGTTGATTATACGAATATATAAAACCGTTATAAATAGTACTGCATTTTTTAGTATTTGTGCAATTTCGGTAATATTGCTTCGCGAGCTCAAAGACAGATGGCGCGTTTATTCAAATTTTAGCTCTAATAAATTTCTGATTCGCTTTGCGGGAATTTACTAGCTAGCAAATTAAACATTGGTCCTTCGAGTCGGATCTACTAGCATCATCAATTCCGCGAATAAGCTAGTGTCCGAGATAAAATATAAGATTTCACGCATATCGAAATTACGGGAAATTTAAAAGGCGTAAACCGCAATTAAATTGAATTATATTAAGTGATTTAACATCAACATTCAGTGAATTTAGCTAGTGAAATTAAAAACATTTTATTGAATGGTGTATACAAACTATTAAAATTAATTAATTTATTTTACAACAAACTATTAAAATTACATATTAAGTGTTAGTTATATCAATAAACATTTAAACTTTCCAAATTAATAAATCGCCCAGTGATTGCCATTTCGCTTGTTTCTAGTGGTCGAAACTCATTGCTAAAATTATAAATAAAATAATAAATTAGTGCGCAATATAAAAATACTGAAATGGCGGACATTAGACCTTTACAACGCAAGAAACCTATACCAAAGGCGACCTTACTAATGAACTTGTCCAGCGAATTAATGTTCAAATCAAGCTTCTCACCGAGGAATGGAATAATTATCAAGCGACTGAGAAACATTATAGTGAAATTCAAGAAGTCATTGATTTACAAGAAATCCTCGAGAACAAATATTATATAGTTAAAAAACTTATGGAAGCGGGGCCTTGCACATGACAAATCGGAAGAGCACCCCAATCTTGATACCAGGTTGCAACAACTTATGGTCAACCAACAATCGTTTTTAAACGAAATCTCCAATTTGAATAATAAACGTGATACTGATATTCGTTTACCACAAGTTAGTGTCTTTCCACGGTTTATTCAACGCGTCGGTAAATAATAATCCGAAAATCCCTAAAGTACACAAACTGTAGTTCCTTAAAGGGGTTTTAAAAGGCGAAACTGCTGCTTTATTACGACACATCGATATAACAGAAGCAAATTACGATGAGGCTTGGGAAATCATAAACAAACGAAATGATAAAAAGAAGCACGTTACAACGACGTTGTTGAAACAATTTATCGACCAACCTTCAATAGCACAAGCTTGCGCAATATCGCTCCACCGTATGTGAGATGTTTCTGATGAAGTGTTACGAGGGCTTAAGGTGCTAGGTGAAAGGGCCGCGACCCATGGTTAATCCACATATTACTGAACAAATTGGATCCTACTACCAAGTTTGATTGGGCTCAACATAGTTATGGAATGGATTTTCTATCGATCAAAGAATTTCTCGATTTCCTGAACAAACAAAACGATACATTAGAAAGTTGCGAAACCACCAAACACGTTACTTCTCGAGTTACATTTGTAGAAATTCCTCGTCAGGCCTCAAATTCAGATGTTAAAATAATGCACGCTAGTACGCCGTCTGTAACCTGTTTGAAATGCAGCCAAAATCATTATCTTCGAAACTGGAAGAGTTTCTACAAATGTCCGTTTATGATAGGAGAAATTTCGTTGTCGAAATTTTGTGTTTTATTTCTATGATGGAAAATAATCAATCACAAAATGGCCGCTCCCGACATCGATGCGGTTTATGCCGCGCAAAACACAACACTACTTTGCACCAGGACGCTCAAAAGACACAAACTAACGGTAAAACATTGAGCGCTGAAGTTCCTTCAAGTCTTACATCACCTGAAAAGTCAAGTTCGGGATCCTTAAACGTGGCATACGCCATGACAGTCAAGCGATTTACAGCTTTATTACCCACAGCGGTCCTTAGGGTGCTCGATTCGTCAAACCATTATCAACGATGCCACGTATTCTTAGATTCAGGAACACAAGCATCCTTTATTTCGGAAGCCTGTGCACAAAGACTTCCATTACCACGTAAAAACGCGAAGTTGTTAATTAAAGGACTCACCTCGGGTACCAAATCGACGAGAGGTGTGATGTCAATCAATGCAGTATCGTTATATAACTAAGTCGAAGCCATGAACATCGATATGCTGGTTCTCTCAAAACTGACCAATTGTCTTCCATCTTCCGAAATAAATACCACCAATTTTCAGAAAATTAAAGAGTTGCAGTTTGCAGATCCCTACTTTAATAAGTCTGGAGTAGTGGATATGATTATTGGGGCAGATAGATTTTTTAACGTATTACGAGAAGGACGTCTAAACAACCTAGAGGATAATTTAATAGTTCAAAATACGATGTTTGGTCGGATCGTATCAGGAGAAGCACACAAAATTGAAACTCAAGTAACGAACATTAGTGTTAACGTTGGTCTAAACACCGATGAAACACTTAAGAAATTTTAGGAAATGGAGGAAATTCCAAAATGTAATCCATTCTCCAAGGAAGAGAACACACTAGTGGCAAATTTATTGTGAAACTGCCTTTTAAAAACAATTTGTACCTTTGGGAAACTCAAAACGATTTTTTAATTTAGAGCAAAAATTAAATCGCGATCCTAAATTAAAATTAGAATATTATGAAATTATAAGAGAATATATAACAATGGGGCATTTAAATAAAATTCCGAAGAATAAGTCAACCAATCATGCAGTAATAAAGAACGAAAGTACAACCACAAAAGTGCGAGTTGTGTTCGATGGTTCCAGTAAGACTACCAATGGTAATTCCATCAATGATAACCTCATGATCGGGCCGACTATTCAACCAGCCCAATGGAAGACTTTGTTGAATTTTCGATACAACAAGATTGCGATTACAGCTGACATCGAAAAAATGTATAGGCAGGTTTTGGTAGTCGACAAAGATCAAGAATGTCAGCGAATCCTTTGGCGAGAAAATGTTAATGATCCTTTAATCCAATATAAATTATCTACCGTTACATTTGGAATGGCTAGTTCAGCATTTTTGGCGATTTGATCTCTTCGACAAACAGCTCTTGATTTCAAACAGCAGTATCCATTAATAACGGACGAAATCATTAACAAACTTTATATAGAAGATTACCTATCTGGTGCTAATGCCACCAATGAAGCAAAAGATTTGAAAAACTAAATAACTCATTTGCTACGGCTTCGATGATTTAGTTTACGAAAATGGAAATCGAACACTATTGAGTTGCGTGACCCCCCTACACACGAGGAGGGAGTATCACTGGTTCCCATTGAAGAAGCGAATCTACTAAAATATTAGGTCTTCAATGGAGTTCCCTAAATGATCGATTATTCTTCAAGATAAGCCTACCTGGATAAAGAATCGCAACGAAGCGAACACTAATTTCAAACTCGTCTAAAGTTTTTGACCCGCTTGGATTATTATCTCCTTCGATTATAATGGCTAAGATACTGAAACAATATGCAGCTCCATGGGTTTTGTGATGCTAACGAACGTGCCTATGTAGCAGTAGCCTATAGCAGATTCAGAGATGAGAATGGCAAAATACAGATTGAACTCATCACATCTAAATCTAATGTAGCTCCCATTAAATCAATCTAAGGTAGCTCCCATTAATTTAAATTAATTTGTGAAGTAAGAAAAACCATCCCTGAAGATGTGCCTGTGTATAGTTGGACCGATTCTCAGATTGTTTTAGCGTGGTTATCAGACCATCCTGCTAAATGATAAACGTTTGTAGCCAACCGGGTTGCTAGTATACAAGAATTGCTGCCACGAAATCAATGGAATCACATCAAGGGGGTTCTTCCTTCCACGCTTGTCCTACTTCATCAATGGTGGCATGGGCCATAATGGTTAATTGAATCAGAGTAACGTTGCCCAATTACGAAGGCAGAAATTTATTATGATGATACCATATGAGAGATAAAAAGAGAGAAACCTTCATCACTTTCATTTTATCATATACAATATTCAAGTGGTGACAGCCCATATTCAGTAGTATTAAATAAAACATTTTCATTGAAAACATAAAATTAAAGAAGAAAGCAATGAAATGCACAGCGATAACCGTAGAAGAGATTACTAGAGCTACTGAAGGACTGTTAAAATGGGTACAGATGAAAGAGTCTTCAAACGAGATAAAAATACTAGCCAAAAGGCAAACGTTAGCCAACAATAATAAATTAGCAGCACCTACACCATTTTTGGATAAAAATGGTTTATTACGTGTTGGTGGTAGACTGAAGAATTCGCTGAATTCTTATGATTTTAAACATCCTATCATTCTACCAAATTCCCATATCCTAGGTAGAATGATTATTTCCTTTTTGGATAAAAAATATCTTCTTCCAGGCCCATCCCATACATTCCATCTTATCCGCAGGTCATATTGGATCGTGAAAGGCCGAGCACTAGTAAGCAGCGAACTGAGAAGGTGTATTCAATTCATCAAGGCTAGAGGTACCACAGCGCAGCAGCTTATGGGGGATTTACCATCCGTTCGAGATTACTCGAATTAACCAGCCAGACCGTTTTCTAAATGTGATTATGCCGGACCTATTGTTTTAGCCAGCAAGTGGGGTCGTGGAGCCAAGATGACCAAAGGTTACATCATGATTTTTGTGTACATGGTGACCAATTCGATACATATAGAAGCAGTTACGGAACTTACCACAGGCGCCTTTATAGCAGCATTAAAAAGATTTGCTTCTAGAAGAAATGTTCCAAGTGATATACACTCCGACAATGGCATGAATTTCTTTGGACCGAATCGGAAGCTGAAAGAGGAATTTTTATTTAATAATTCAAAAATTAATGATTTGGCTATTACAGAATTTTGCGCTTACCATCAAATAAATTGACATCATATACCTCTTTCTGCTCCTCATTTAGGATTCAGGGAATCAGCCGTGAAATCAGTGAAAACGCATCTCAACCGAGTCACTGGCAAATGCCATCTAACATTTGAAGTAATGGCTACGTTATTATGCCAAATTGAAGCAATATTGAATTCCAGGCCACTCTATCGTTTGAAGCATTAACACCCTCACATTTTTTGATGGGATCTGCTGCATCCTCCGTACCAGCCCACAACTTACGCGATATCGCTACCTCAAGACTGTCTAGATGGCAACAAGTGGAACAATGAGCTCAACATTTTTGGAAAAGGCTCCACAATGATTATTTAAACAATCTTGAACAAAGAAACAAATGTAAGTCATCTGGTGAAAATATAAAGGTTGGAGATTTAGTCTTAATCAAAGAGGACAACTTACCTTCTTGCAAATGGGCTATGGGCAGAATTATTGAGACACATTCCGATCAAAATGGATTAACTAGAGTGGTTATCATCAAAACTGCATCAAACACTGTGAGAAGACCCACAACAAATTGTGTATACATCCAATTGATCAATATTAGTTGACAAAATAAGAGGGTTTGTCAACGGCCGGGACTATGTTAAGAATGCTGTACCTAAAACAAAACCGAAAACACAACAAAAATTAAAATCTAGATTATTTTGTAAAACTTGAATTCAAACTCATCTTTCATGTATAATCAATTTGATAATCCAAAGTAGCTATTGATAATTGTTATCATCACTAAGCGCTATGCAATCCGTCAATTAGTGATTTTACAAACAAAGTGTTATTTTGCTTGCTTATTTTGGTTGCAAACCAACACTACACTAGTTCCAATACTACGCGCAACTTGTCAAGCGGTCAGGTTGATTATACGAATATATAAAACCGTTATAAATAATTTTGGTAATATTGCTTCGCAAGCTCATACACAGATTGTTACGAGGTGGCACGAAGCCACTCCGCAGATTTTATCTAAATATGCAGACGCCTCTATCACGGTGATTTTGCCGACTAGATCTCAGGGTTTTGGGTCGTGGGGAAGTTGAGACTTGCCTATTCCTGGCCTACACTGTGGAACAGAAAAATTTAATAAAAACAAACTAAAAACTGATACGCTGGACTTGCCACTCCGAGCCTGTGGATGTCTTGCCAAGGAGATGAATGGGAGTGACAAGGCCAGCCTGCAGCTATGAACCGACACGAAATGAGACCACCCCTCCCATCATAACAAACCGAAGTAAAGTTAGTAATTCATTTTATTTGCAAAAAAAAAATAAGAAGAGCAGGAGAAAATGAGCCCGAATGCGGGAAATACGCCGAGCTGTTTTTATTAAAATTAATTCTTAAAAACAGAAAAAAACAAAGAAGAAACAAAGGGACGAAAGAAGAGCAGAGAAATAAGTAAAGGAAAAAGAAAAGAAAACAAACGAAAAAATGAATTGACCGAAAAACGCGGTCCATAAAAATATTGAGAACAATATGGAGTCGTACCCAATGGGCGTGCCAATCAACCGCTGTAGCACGCGATCACAAAAATAGAAAATTTAAAAAAATTTGAAAATTTAAAAAATTTAAAAAAAAAATAATAATATACTCGTATATAAAAAAATTGAAAAATAAAATTTGAAATTAAAATAAAAATAAAAAAATTTGAAATTTAGAAAAACTAAAATTAAAAACAAAGAAAAATATAAAAAATGGTACCTCGGGGTGACCTTCAAGGTCGACCTCCCCGGTTGCGGTGTACTTGTGTCGTTGGGCGTCGTTATGCCATCAACCAAATAAGCGGCTAGCCACGTGGTTGGCCACCCGTAACCGCACTTTTGTTGGGCGTCTTCCCGCCGTATGAATTATTGTGCCTCGATTGGCCGTTTTATTGCTGGGCGTCTTCCCGCCGTGGAAAATATTTTGCCTCGATAGGCCGCTTTATTGTTGGGCGTCTTCCCGCCGTACGAATTATTGTGCCTCGATAGGCCGATTTATTGCTGGGCGTCTTCTTACCGTGGAAAATATTTTGCCTCGATAGGCCGCCAAAATGTTGGGCGTCTTTGCGCCGTAAGTAAATAATCGAGGTATATATTACCAATGGTACATGGATCGTGTGCGTATGTATGGTAAATATGACAACAACAACATACAACGTAACAATGTATTATTATTTTATCGATCGTTTCACTTAATTTTTATTGTTTTGTTCACAAAATTCTCTTTTCTCAATTATTAACTGTTTATTCATACATAATATAAGAGAAGAAAAAAAATCGAATGAATCCGAAATACGGAATTTTCTTTATTTTGCTTGTAATTTCTCAACAAGACACTTCTAAACAAGACACTTCTATTCTAAGCCAATTATAATATTAAAATTTTTATACATTCCCAGATTTAATCCGGTCAAAAATCAAAACTCGACCGACTTTGACAAAATATAAACTCGACTGTCTTTGACAAAATATAAACTCGACTGTCCAAAAAAAACTTCGCGTACCACCTCAAAGTTCTAGAAAATATTTTTCTTGTTAGTGTTTTCTCGTTTGTTTGTAGTTTGTCTCATTTGCTTATTTGTTTATACCGCGTATCAATCGGTCACAACGAAACGAGAAACCACAACAAAAGAAATATCTCTATGCACTTTCGCCGGTCGCACGCACGCACATTAGGTACACATAGTTCTCGCTCTCAATATTTTTCGGGTTTTGCAATGCCATAGGGTGGGTATAAAAAACATAAAATATAAAATTAGACAAATTTCCATTACAACAAATGAGGTAAGTGGTAATATTACAACACAAATGGTATAATGTCGTCACTAAAAAGCATCATTCATTCAATTACCATTGAACCAAAAAACGTAAGTAAAAAAGGTAATGGAAAAATGTTGTGACATCGTAAAGGTGTCGTAACAAGATGGCGCGTTCATTCATATTTTAGCTCTAATAAATTTTTTTATTTGCTTTTATTGCTTACAATAATAAGTATACTACTAATGATCTACCATGATCATAGGTAGATTTTGATTATAAGTTAGGGGTGAGTCAGATGGGGTTATAGGGGTGAAATTTTTATTTTTCCCTTATTCTGACGATAAAATTGTTCATCATTCCAGATTTTGGTACATGGACACCAATCTGACTATGCCGATTCGATAGCCCATGACCATAGATAGATTTCGATTATAGGTTAGGGGTAAGTCTGATGGGGTTATAGGGGTGAAATTATTATTTTTCCCTTATTCCGACGATAAAATTGTTCATCATTCCATTTTAACTTTCGGCTCAAGAAGTCGTTCGGCTGGCAACTTTCGGCTAACTTTAACAAGGTCAGATGGCATAGATTAAAACATAAAAAAACCTAATCCAATTATTTTATCATCTTATAAATGTACCAAATCAATTAACATAATTTTAATTTTGTTTACTGTGCCGTATGGCAATTATCTTGAATACTAAATTGGTATGTATGTAGTATGTGTCATCCCAAGTCATCCCATATATACTTCTGCTCTATTAACACATCAACACACAGATCGGCACACACATACTACATGATAAAGTCGACCTACACGTACATTAAGATTTGTTAATTAATAAAATTCGAATATTATGTTTTAAAAGAGTATTGGTGGAGGTATACCACACAAAAAAGTTTAAACCACACAGAGTAATAGAAATTGGAAAAACTAATTTTCATTAACAACTTTCCCGAGTTTTTTTTTTTTGCTTTTAGTTTTTATCTCTGATCGTAGTTAATTTTATATGCAAATTATAAACAAAAAAATTTTGTGTGTGCTTTTGGTGTTTGTACTTTCTAAAGTAGCTTTTCCATCCGAGCTTTTATCCATTTCTTTTTTTTTTTGGTTATATGCTGTTATTTTCGTGTTCATTCATTCTCTCTAAATATTTGAATGAAAATTTGTGGAAAATATTTTGTGGTATATCTAAACCCTCGATATATCAGCTACAATGGAGCTGACATGAGAATGGGTATGGTATGATAATCAGATCATAATTATTCTTATGATGCTGGTTGATGCTGGTAATGGTGGTAGTTGCTTGGTTTATATTAGATTGTATGTGGCAAATATTTGTCGTCGGGTGAAATTTTGTTTGTTAAATAATTTGAACGTTAAAAATGGAAAGTAGCAACAAATTATTTTTTAGTTTAATGATTTAATTAAATCGTATACATGAGGGTATGCTAAGGGTTAATTGAATTTATAATTATAGCTCGGTAGCATAAATTATGCATTTTGTACATATATGCAAAATAAGACTTTGTTGGAAGATTATATGTAAACATATGGGTAATAATATTTTGTTGAAAACAAAAGAAACTGACAAGAAGTGTTCAAATCTTAAGCGAATTACATTTTTTAAGTTTTAACCAATGTTAATATTTAATATTAGTGCTCACAATTAAGTTTAGATCCACATTTAATGATTTTACAGATTCATTAGTCCGAATGGATCTGATCGTCTCAGTCGTTTAAATCGCGGCTATTTTAGTATATCCCGGGCCAATTTGTTGGGATGTCCCTGAAGTGATGAGTAGTATTTCGAACTGAATTCCTTGATTGTTTTTTAACGGTTTTAATACCTAGGTCGTCGTGTATGTTAGTATTTCGGTTATACCATGGAGCATTAGCAATACATCGGAGTATTTTCGCTTGAGTTCATTGCAGCAGTTCTCTATTTGATGCACTGATGAATCCTCATAATTGAATACCATATGTCCATATTGGTTTGATTAACGCTTTGTATATTAAGACCTTATTGTCTAATGATAACTTGGATTTTCATCCTATCAGCCAATATACATTTCGGAAAATGTTATTTTTATTTGGTTGCGCTTTGCTTCAATATGTTCTTTCCACGTTAGCCGTCTATCCAGGTGTAAGCCTAGGTATTTGGCCTTGGTTTGTTGAGGAATATATACACCGTTTAATTGTACTGGCGATTTATTCGCTAGATTGGCTTGAGCCAATCCTCAGTTTTGCTCAGATGGCTTTGCACTTCTCTAGAGGCTGTTTGCGGGGTTTTGAGTGATACCAGGATGGCGGTATCCTTGAACAGAACGCTTCCTTGTGGGACTCCTGCGCTTATAGCATTTAGGGAAGTTGTTGCACCATTTTGTTGGACCATGTATTGCCTTTGGAGGAGATAATTTTCCAGAACTGAGTGAATATTCTTCGGCAGGAGCGCTTTAAGTTTGTATATTAGTCCATCGCGCTAAACTTTGTCAAATGCTTGTGCTACAACCATGAAGACAGCAGCACAGTATTGCTTTGCCTCACAGGTCTGTCTGATTGCATTTACAATTCTATGCGCACTTGGTCTATGGTATCATGTTGGTTGGGATGATTTGCCTTTCTTCTAACACTGGTTTTGAGATTGGGAGAAGTATGCTTAGTAGACGATAAAACGAGATTTGAGTTTCGTTTTTCCCAGGTTTTTGTATCATTGTGTTCAAAGATATCTTCCACATTTAGATTATTAGTTGTATGCGTTTGTCTGGTAATTCCCTTGTAATAGGGTCATAGCCTGGCGCCTTTTTCGGGCTAATGAAAGTTTTGATTGTGTTCTTAACTTTCTTCCATCCAAACTTTACAGGTTCAAAGGATGAATCATCATCCATCTGGTGAGGCAGCACGATATTATTAGTTCCTTCGTGTGGTGAAAATACCGTTTTAAGATGTACAGCGAAAGCATTTTTTTTTCTCTTCATCGCTTCTCGCCCAATTTCCAGTTGGTAGCCTAATTGGTGGATGCGACTTTGTAGGCCTTTTTAGATTTTTTGTTGCCTTCACTTAAATAATTCTGGCAATGTGTTGTTTTCTTCTTCCTGCAATGTTTTCTTCTTCCTGCTGTGCAAATTTCAGGGTTTGGATAGCTCGATTTAATTTGCATTTCAACAATGGTGATTTTGTTTGTTGCCATTGCAGTCGAATTTTCCGCTTTTCCTGGATTAGCGACTCGATATTACAGGGTGGCTGACACGAAGTGTTACCAAAACAAAACGCCACAGAATTTTTATTTTTTGATGAATTTTATTGAGTCAAAGTAAAAAATATTCACAAATATTTGAATTTTCGAATTGCATTAGCAGTTTTCAATTTGGCCACCCTTAGCCGCGATTATGGCCTTCAAACGGCCGACAAAGCTATTGCGTACGCACAAAAGTGGCTCTGGGGTATTTTGGCCCATTCCCGGCGAAGCGCTTGCTTGAGATGATCGATACTTTGGTATTTTTTAGTCCCAACCTTGCTCTTCAAAATACCCTAAACAGAGAAATCTAGCGGATTTGCACCCGGTGAATTTGGTGGCTATTGAGCACTGGAATAAACCGCGGATCCTTGTTTCTTAGCCAATATTGATTGACGCGCGCTTTATGACTCGGTGCCGAGTCCTGTTAAAATGTCCAGGCTCTGCGGCCGAAATGTTTTTGTGCCCAAGGCTTCAACGCTCCCTCCAACACATGATCCCGATTTGAGCATTTATCTTGAACGGCTTTCGGCCGTTACGGCGGCCCATACCATCACCATCGGCGGCGCTTGGTTTCGAGTGGCAATCCGTTGGTCCAAATTTCCAGTAGAACGGCCGGGCAAGTAAGTCCGGTCGTTTTGCTTGTTTACATATTGCTCAATAACGAAATGTGACTCATCGGAGAAAACCAAATTCGGCACTTTCGTGCAAGCGTAACAACTAAGCGTAACAACTACTTTGCTCTTTCCACTCTAACTTTTTTTTGAGTATCGGTGAGACCATGCGTTTTCAGGAATTTCAAGACATTTAGTCCAAAATGATCTTTCAATATGTGCTGCAGCCGTTCGAGCGAAATGTTCGCCTCACGAGCTATTTTTCTGCAGCTACGGCGCTGATTCCGAGCCAGTTTGGCCTTCACCTTCCGAATTATGTCCGGCTTTGTTGCAGTGCGTTTCGGTCCACCACCATGGCGTTTTGCAATGCTGCCAGTATCGTTATAACGATTTATGGTGCGATACACAAACATTTTATTCACATGCAGATGTTTCAACTGGTTAACAATCTGCGGCTGTGGTTTTCCAGCCAAATATAGAGCAATCACACTATTACGCTTGAATTCCATTGCGGATAACTTTTTTCTGAATATTTCCCACTAAAATGCTTTGTGTGGTTTACAGCAATGATAGTCTGAAGTTGGTAACACTTCGTGTCAGTCACCCGGTATGTGATAATTTATTAATTTTTTCGGAATTGGTGATGCCCCCTCAGCTGATATTTCCAGTGCCTCTTGTAGTTTTTCTGCAGCCACATAAATATCTGCTGGTGTTTCAAGGATACCAAGATGACAATTTACCGGACAAGTGGTGCAGTGGTTAAAGCTTCGGCACTTGGACCGGGAGGTGCTGGGTTCGAATCCCATCAGAGGCTAGATGCAAATCGAATTTTCATCATCGATTACGATCGGTGATGCTAATAAATACAACTATGACCCTCTGATGGAGTGCAGAATTCCGTGTCACGCGCCGACCCACCTTCCATGTCAATGTACAGGTTGACATGGAGCTTGTAATGTGCAGGTGGTATACTGTAGTTGTGTGAGTATGTGAAGTAGGTGGGTTAATGATGTGGAGTGAATGAGTGGTATCACAATGGGCCTAAAAATTGACCTAAGTGTGCATTAAACAACCACTGAAACCTAAGATGACAATTTTGTTCGACTAGTCTCCTATATTGATTCCAATCAGTTCGTTTGTTTGTCAGACATTTCCGTATTTTTAAGACAACAGTACTCATTGTTACTATTATCGGTGATTGATCAGACGACAGATCATAGCAATAGGTGGCCTTAACATACGTACGCGCAATGCCTTTGGTTACGCAGAAATCAGTTAGATCAGGTACTTTCTTTTTATCCGTGGGCCAGTAAGTAGGATGACCGGTATATAAAAAATTCAGGGTTGTTCCTATATAGCTTCATAAAGTTGTTTGCCTTTAGGCGTTGTTAGTTTTGTTGTAATCACTCCCCGCGAGAAATTTATTACCCAGCTGACCAAAATAATCAATAAACTGCAATTTTTAAATAGCGTGCTTTAAAGGGCAGTACACTGCTGATATCACACAATTTCCAAACCATTCCTGCAGACAGATGCTCGTTGTTTAGATATGATCTTTTTCATATTTCTTAAGTTCATAATGTTTTAGTCTTCTCTTAATCAAGACAGCAGTGCCACCGCGTGCTTTGACTTCTGGATGCTTAGTGTCATAAATAGAGTACCCATTAATTTTGAAGTAGTTCTTGTGGGACGTTTCACCCACAAGAACTACTTCAGATATTAACATTATGTCAATATTGTGCTCAATGAGAAATGCTTGAACCTCTGCTCTATGCTGCGCTAGGCCGTTTGCATTCCATATTACTATGGAGATAGCTTATTTAAAGCTGATGAGATGTCACCTTCCTCACTTGCCTCCACTTTTGGAACGGCACCTTAAGGGTACACTTGCGTACGAAACTCCGTGGTGCACGCAACTGTTTACGTTTATATTCTGATTTCCATTTTGAACTGTAGCTTCTGAATGTAATTTAAGCAATCGTTGCTCAGCTCGCTGTCTAGGATTAATTCTCCTTTTCAATTCAATATAAACTGGCCAACCTCAATAATTCGCTGTGTGGTTTCCATCGCAGTTACTGCATTTTCTGACAGAAGCTTGAGTTTTATTTTTATCGCATTTCGTTCAAATATGGAGATCACCACAGATTACACAAACATCGCTAAAAGTGTAATAAGCCTTAGTGTGGCCGTATTCTTGGCACTTAACACACTGTACCAGTCCAGTTCTTTTTCTAGGTTCTTCGACAGTAATTCTTCTATGTAGAAGATATTTTAGATCACATATTTCATGCTTCCCTTTGCTTTTTCATTATCTGGTTCTAATTCCAGACGGACTATTGGCTGTGGCACCTTTTACCGATTTTTTACATAAATAAGAATAAATTAAGCTGTATTTTTCCGTATAGCGTATATTGGAGAATAAAGAAAATCTAGAAGGTCGTCCATACACACCCCAAATTTTGTTAAATTAATTTATAATTTATGAGTAGAAAATGTACCAAAATTATTAGTTTTATTACTTTGGAATACTTTGGTTTATTGGTTTCCGAAGTAAATGACAATAACTTCTTCACCAACGTCAAGCATCCATAGCATGTTACTGCGGGCAAAAAGTAGTAAGACTTTTTAATTTAAATTTCGCGAGGAAAACCATTCGTCAAAATATTTTTTTTCTATGTTGGTATGACTGTCAGTGACATCTGTGCCAAATGTCACATCAAAATAATCATTAGTGTTTAGTATACGCTTGTCTTTCTGCAGTACAAAAAGTGCATTCGGCGATTTTTACAATGATAGAAATTATTCAACAAAGAAGTTCCAATTAATTTTGTGTGCGGAATCAATTTTGTGGTGCCGAAACGTTCAGAATGTTTTTCAAAAGGCCTTAGGTGATAATTGTATTTCGCGAGCAAGTGCTTTTGATTGGTACAAATTGTTCAAAGAGGGTCGAGAACGTGTTGACGACGAACCACGTCTAGGACGGCCATCATCATCAACTGATGATCAGCACGTTAATAAAATCAAGGAATTGGTGCTCGAGAATCGACGATTAACAGTCAGAGACTTTACTGGCATCCTTGAAATATTGGAAGGATCAGTGAAAACCATTTTGATAGATCATTGGTTCCAAAATCACTAAATTTTTTGGAAAAACAGCGTTGCGTTGACGTCCGTGAAACAATGCTTTCCGACTACCAGGATGTCATGAAACGTATTATAACTGCCGATAAGTCTTGGATATATGCTTACGACCAGGAAACAGACGATCAATCGACCGAATAACGAAAAACCCACGTCAAAGCAAGTCAAAAATCCAGGTGATGTTGACAGTTTTCTTCGATTATCGAGGTGTGGTGCACTCCGAATTCCTTCCGACCGGCGAAACTGTCAACAAGGAATACTGTTTGAGTGTTATGCGTCGTTTGCGCGAAGCTATTCGTAAAAAGAGGCCGGAATTATGGGTCGACAACTCTTGGTTTTTGCATCACGATAATGCACCTTCTCATACTGCATTGGTTTTACGTGAATTTTTCGCCAAAATTTCCACCCATATCTTTCCGTATTCGCCTGGTTTAGCTCCGTGTGACTTCTGGCTGTTCAGCAAACTCAAACGACCATTCCGGGGAAACCGTTTTGAGTCAATTGAAGACATTAAACGTAAATCGCTACGCGCATTGGAGGCTATTCTGGATATTGACTTTAACAACTGTTTCGAGGATTCGATAGATTTGGAGAAATAAATAAAGAATTTTAAAATTATGAACAAAGTCTTACTATCTTTTGCCCACAGTATTATATACAAAATCATCCCAAGACAAACGGTTGAGATTGGCATAATGACCCCGTGTAAGGCAAATCGCGGGAATCACGGGTATCGTGACCAATCTCTTCTGATTTTTTTTTTTTTTTATTATCCCTGCAATCTGTTCTGGGGCCAATGCACTCCCAACTCTTCCGCGGTTTACCTTTTCCGACCTTACTTTTAAGCCAGTGTTAGCCAATTCGAAGACGTACGGTTATAGGTCGGATTTTATCACCATCTGCACATTGCATAGCTCCATGCCAGCCTATACTGGCGTGGAAGATGGGTCGGCCCATAAGTTTTGCACCATTTCATCACAGATCGTAATCTTTTAATGAAAATTCCCTTTGAATTCAGCCCCTATCGGGATTCGAACCAGGTACCTCCTGTTCCAAACGCCAAAGCTTTAACCACTGTGTCATTTGGTCGGAAAAAACAATCTAGAAAATATTTCCCACGACGATGCTTTCTGTTTTGCTTCTTTTTCGTGTGCGTCATGCTCTGATGATTAAACGGATCTATGGGATTTCTGGTGTGATAATCACGTCAGAAATCCCACATTATCTCCCAAAATACATTATGCACAAATTTTACCGTTAGACGCACAAAATTGCACAATCAAACACTGCTCGACAAAATGAGAAAACCGTGGAAGTTCCAAAATGTGATTTCTGGCGTGACTCACACATTTTTTTTTATTATTTACACGAAACTATTCTATTCCATCCCAGTTTTTTCATTTCAGTTTTGGGTAGCTCACCATAGTTTGCCCTTATTTCTGCCAACTCAAAGCATCAAGAACTATTTCCGGCTTAGAAAGCTTTACTCAAATTTGAACATACATCTTGCGCTGGCCACTTGGTCAGCAATCTCTTAATTACGTACCATCTCAAAACATCAATCGCTATTTCCGGCTCAGTATGGGTTTGGAAGTTGAAGACGATTTTTACATAAATTTATGTGAGGCAATATCGATGCAGGAAAATTATGCCAATCCTAGCATACGGCTGCCACTAGGGAGCTCACCATAGTTTGTCCTTATCATTACCAACTCAAAACATAAAAAACCATTTCCGGCCTAGAAAGTTCATAAGAGATGTAAATTTTTATTTACCTTCACCCGAGATTTTGGAACCTGGCCATTTACTCAAATATGAACATACGGCTGGTGGTGGCCACTTGATCAGCTTACTTACTATAACCTCAATTTCTGCGATGAAAAACTAGGACAACTTGACATGCTTTACAATTCCTATCCTTGCCTCTTGTTATATAAACGGGCTGTAATCCGGGCATTATCTGGGACACTTATCCCGTACTTAATGCTACACTCCAATCAGCCAATCAATGAATCGTGAACTTGCCACGTATTCCTTTAAAATATGAGATCGTGTGTGGTACTAAATAAAAAGGACTTGGCAAAGGGATCACAGAAATGAAACACATTTTTCCACAAAATATGACTACAGAACGCAAGTAAAAAAATACTACGTGTTTATAGGAATACTGATAAGATTTATCAGGAAAAATAAATAAATTTTCTTTTCCTTAGTATGTGTGTGTTTGTATAAACTTTTACGATTTAGTAGTTGCTTAGTTTCCATTTCATTTAAAATAAAATAAAATTTTATTTCATTTTGTTGGAAGAAATATTGTCGCAGCAACGTACAATATTTACGTTAGGAAAATTGGTTAGAGCAATTTAAGGTTTTTGTGTATATTTACGGTTAAAATATGTCTAAGCCCATTTATCCCGTATTTTGTGTGTTACACACATGTATTTTGCGCACATTGGATATACAACATCCTAGAGGCAATATGGCATATCATTTTTCATTCAATTTAGAGGATAATATTGTTATGTTGTCCTCGATTATACCTATACCTCATTGTCGCTTCAGCATTATAAAGGATACATAGTCTATATATTCAATTGGGTTATAGCGGTACATTTATAATTTCTCAGGCTTACACACACTCCTATTATATAGCATTAAATAGTATAATGGCATAAATTACATTGGCACATAACCATAAATATATCGACATACATAAAAAAGCTTTTGTTATTGCATATAACCGACATACATGCTTCAGCATACATATATTCATACATAACTGTAATCACGTATAATTTAATTGGTTTTTATTATTATTTTTATCATCATGAAATTGCGAACAAGAACTGTACGAAAACTGGATACATAAAAAATACAAATGTGAGCAAACATAATTATCATAAATTATTTGAAATGAAAAAGTTTTTATTTTATATTGCTTTAATGTATTTTTCATTAAGTCAGTTAATTTGATTTTAAATAGCAATAGCAATTTACAACATACCCAAAGGTTTAATCCAATAAACACTTGTTAAGGCGATTATGACTGTATGCTTTGATCACTTTGCAAAGTCAGTTACTAATTCGCATTAATTTCCAAAATTCAACCAACCAATTTTTTCTAAAACTCCATAAAGAGCGCTTTTTTCAGAAACTATTAATCCTTTTTGAGAGCTCCTTGTGATTTCTACAAAATGGTAAGACCTCCAGAATAACGTTCATAATATTTAATTTTGTAAAGTCCTTAAAAACCGACTTAATTTTTGAGGGGCCATTACTGCCGTTAAAATGATAGTTGTAGATTTTCCACCTTCAGCTGGAAGGTAATATTTTTCTGTTCTATTTTTCTGGGTAGGAACCCAGAAAGATTTCCCACTCAATGCTACATTGAGCCGATTGTGCAAACCGAGAACTCTAGCCCAACTCCCAAAATCGCTCGGTTGCACTGGCAAACTACCAGAGTTTGAACCAAGGTAGCGATGACGTTGACCTACACCGAGAGAGCTACAGCTAAAAAACTAGAACCGAGCAACCTCGAAAGCCGGACAATTGCAAACGTAATGATTAATGAATCGTCCTCTTCGAGGCAGTCGTCACCCGTCGAGTAGTAAGCCATTTAAGCTTTGCTTGCTGATAAACGAATTTTATGATAGCTTTTTTACCATTAGTGAAATCAAGGGAGCTTTTGGTTCGAGCCCAGACAATTCCAATAGAAAACCTGCTTTTGCTAAGGAGTCAACAGTCATATTACCCTCAACACCACAATGTAGCCGATACTCACATGACCGTAACGTTATTGTTAGAACTAAGAAGGCTAATGAAGTGGTTGCAGTTCTTGACCAACATGAAAACGGTCCAAGGATATTTCAACGTGTTAAGAACAGCTTTACTATCTGTACATATAAGAATATTTTTGTCCGAAATAGCGAGCTTATAGGAACATCAATCGCACAAGGCGTGAGTGCTATCAACTCCACCTGAAACACATTGCAGTATGTACCTACTTACCAGTTGATCTAAGATCCAGTATAGGGTTGGGGGTTGCAAAACCCGCACCAAATTCAAAGTGAAAACCGTTAGCGAAAACTACCAGCAACTCAGACAGGTTGTTAAAATTCTGGGACTACCTTAATTCTCTCGATGAGGTAACTACCGAGAAAGACCCGTCGAAGCAAAATTCGGACAACAATTTGTCGGTAACAATCGAGTCAAGAGTGTTCCAGGCTCCAATGCACCTCAGTCAAAAGCCAGCCAAACAGGCTATTCTACCTTGTAGGTTGTTAAGTATCACTATATCGGAGTTTGGGTTGACCACAGGCCACTGAACAAAAGCAGCACAATATAGCATAGATAAGCGATTTATAAATGAAGATCAGCATTTTGGGAGTCAGTCTCCAGGATTTCCCAAATCCCCTTCTACATTTTCAAAGTATGGCAGTAGGTTTTTGCAGTCTCTGCATTGAAGAAGCGGCCAACTTGCCAATATTTCTTCCTCTCGTAAAGACCAGTAAACTGGTTTTAGACGGATTAACGTGCAAACCCTTCTTAATGCACCATACTTCCAGATTTCTTCAGTTTAACTAGAAATTTACCAATAACTAGAAGCCATAAGAGAGGTGACAAAACACTACTCTGAGGGTAACCTTTCGAAAGTCTTACTGAAACAATAAGACCATTAAGTTTGGCATCAGCAACGCGAAACCTAAGCACGGATTCAATTCAATGATGGAAGAAAACGACGTGATATCGAAAGCACCCGCAATATATAGAAAAGTGCCTACGAGGAACTCTTTATTGTTTAACGATCTTTCAATCCTAGTAATAATTTGATGTAGGGCAGTTTCACATGATTTGCCAACTATGTCGACAATCCTTTCAAAAGCTTTCAGAAAGGTCGAGAACAGACTAATAGGCCGATATGCCTTGGAGTCAGTATAATCTGATCTACCAGGTTTAGGAACGTAAGCTACTCTACTTCTGTTCCACGATTGTGGAACAGTCCCAAAAGCAAAGAATGCTTAGAAGAGTAGAAGCAAATGACCCTGGATGAGAGGAAAACCATGCAGTAATTCTGGAAGAAAGGTGCCATCAGGACGACGAACCTTATATGGTGCAACCAAGTGAGAGTGACCTCGTTGTGGGCTTAGTCCCAACCAGCAGGGTGAAAGATACCGTACAGCGTTCCGGATGCATCAGAATCAGAGCCGATAATGACGCATCTAGAAAAATGAACTAAAAGCAGTAGCTCCCCAATTCCAGTAGGAGCTGAAAATCAAGCCTGCAGGAATAATTTTTCACTAGAGTCCTATGCAGTTGGGCTATGCCAGAAGGACTGTTAATATCTTCACAGAATATATTCCAAGAAGTTCTGTGGACACATATTAAACGTTTTCTTTATTTTTTCTGAGCTACTAAAAAATTAGCCCAATCAATCTGAAGGGTAAACCTTTTAGCTGTTTTCTTGAGTTTCCTTATAGTTTTAGTTAGCTTTGTAAAATCATAACACTAGAAAGGTTTAGCCTGAGTCTTTTGTTTGGTAATAAGAGTTATAACTGTTTATTGAGAAAAACAAATGTCGTGGGACTCTGAGAACATTGTTCCCAATTATTTTACGAACTTCATCGATAATTTCATGAATTTATCGTTTTATACGCATTCTTCTAAAAATAATGAAAATTTACCATCTACAATTTGGACTACCACAATTTGGCCTAATCAGCTGAAAACGCTAAGTTTCCTTAAAAATGAATTGGATATGCTTGATGACGAGTGTGTAAAACACATCGAAATATATGGCTGTAGCATGGTGGGTTTTTGCTCATTATTACGGCACTGAAACGGGGTTGCGTTTGCTTACAATAAAGGCTAAACCAGTTTCATAGATTTGCCACTATCCACTTTGCACCCCTTGAGGCTTTGTTTCTCGCAGCTCAGTTGGTAAAGAGTTAGTATCAAAAATGGGGAAACGAGACTATATACAACTAGAAACCCCGCCTCTAATAAAGCGGCTGGTAAACCCTTGACCAACTCTTAACAAGCAAAATGTCTAAGCAGCCAAATTTCCGTAAAATCTCGAAAATTACCAGTGTATAATTAATAATTGTTAATAAATCTTCTAAAATAACTAAAATTACAATGAAGCATAACCACTAGTATGTTTGGAAAGGGGACAATCAAACCCATCTAAATTGATGTGTGGCATTCCAATAAAAAGCATTTAGCGGTTATAAGGATTTTCTAGAAATTATATGTAACTCATGTAATGAAATGCGAATGGGATTGTTCACACATACTGCCAATTAACAAAAACCTAAGAGATTTTTAGACATAGCCACTAGTATAAACAAACCTTAGTGTTCCCCCTAAAGTCTCTCGTAATTGGTATGTGTCATTCGAGTTAAAAAGGTTGGGCTCCATCGCAAGATAAGTGATCATAAATTATTCTGAAGAGTAGCCCCAACGAGCGGTGTGTCGATTAGGCTATTACCTGAGGTTAACTCCTTTGGCGCGAAATTTTCGTTCTTACGTAGTAATTTATATAATTGCATGATTTGAGATGCAACATTTTTCGTCAAAAGGACGTCATCAAAATAGGGACAGAAATTTGGGACTCGGCGAACTTTGCAGAGCAAATGAAAGATAATTTTCCAGGAGCACAATTTTCTTTGTACTTTGATAATTTTACTGGGCCAAACTTAATATTTGCTTTGCGTGTAAACAGATTACAAAACATTCAAATTAAGGACAACAAAACGCTAAACAAAAAGCCGAGAGGATACTCCGAAAATTTCGTTGACAAATGTAATGAGCTAATATGGACTCGAAGGAAGGACAACCAAACAGTGTCACTTCTTTCGAACTGTTTTGGTCAAAACCCAGTTGGCACAGCACGTCGGTATGTCCATTCCGAAAAAAAAAATCAAATGGAAATACCTCAACCAAACGTTGCCAAGAAATATAACAGAAACAAGGGCGGCGTTGATTTGTTGGATCGCCATATTGCAAATTACCGGATAAATATCCGAGGGAAGAAGTTCTATTTGCCAATAGTATTGTGGATGTTCGATGTGGTTGTGGCCAATTCGTGGACTTTAGCAAAAAATTGTGGCGTCAAATTGGATCAATTAGATTTTCGGCGGCAATTAGCGGAAGCGCTGCTAACACGCCATGGAAAATTATCTTCTAAAGAAAAATCTACAAAAAAAAAACGGATTTTCTATCGAAAGGAGTACATACTTGTGAAAAAGGAACAACAAGAATGTGCTGCAAACATTGCCAGTCGCAAACAATATACATTTGTTCTACGTGTAAAATTGCATTACACACAAAGTGTTCTGCAGATTTTCATAGTTTATTACATTGAAATTACCGAAAATTGCTTGTGATTTAAGAAATTACAGAGCGTGAAATAAATATTTAATATTTTTTGAACTGTTCTGTTTTAATAAATAAATATAGAAATCAAAAATATGTTATTAAATGACAAAAGTTGCGTTTACGCAACACCCCATATCTTAGAAACCAACATCTCTGCCGCCATTTTTATTTTATTTTATGATAAGTATAATCTAACTAAGACAAAAGAACCTAAAAATAACCAAAATAAAGGAAAAAAAACCTTTGTCACAAATGGGTTAACTCGATGTTCTCTGGACCCTCTTCGATGGTTGATTCAAGTGCTCTTTCGATTCCAATCTGTACGTTTTTAATTTATCTTTGCAACGCGGTTCATTTCCACAGCTCCGAAAAATATTTTACGTAATTATCATACACAGTTATGATTGAGACACAGCATGGCTTCCAAACGGGTAGAAGTACCGTACTAATTAAGCTCCTTTTATCTCTAAATGCATCAGCGCTTTTGAAAATGGTTATCAGGTATTTTCTTATGGTTTTATCTTTGCAATCTGTTCTGGGGCCGAGTCACTCCCAACTCTTTCGTGGTTCGCTTTTCACGTCCTACCTTACGCATTGCCTGCCAAATAGAGCACGTACGGCTCTATGTCCGATTTTCGTAGGACCATCTACACATTGCATAGCTCTATGTCAGCCTATAGTACTGACATGGACGATGAGTCGGCCCATGAGTTCTGTACTCCGGCAAGGGTCATAGTTGTGTTCATTTTCATCACCCATCGTAATCAAATGATGAAAAATCTATATTGCATACTGACTTTAACCCCTGTGCTATTTGATCGGTAGGCTATCAGGCTGATGTTATTTTTCCTGATTTAAGCAAGATTCCTCATAGAGTCATTCTAAGAAAGCATATAGCTTCATGCTTGACTTTTATGCTGACTTAATTTTTGACTTTTGTATGAGTAACCAAGAATAACAAGTTCATTGCTGATCTGCTTTGTCCATACCAGTTATATAGCAGTATCCAGAGTGACACAGGTCTCTCATTTGGATCCTCTTAGTTTCATCGTTTCTATTAATGATCTACCATTAGTTATCACAAATTCCTTCTTAGACTGCTTTGCAGTACTGATGACTGTAAAATATCGCGAGTCGGTTCTTTCACGTTAAGCTGAACATTGCCCTTGGACCACCTAGATAAATTTGCTTTGTGACGCAACCACAATGACCTCGAGCTTACACGCTTAATGATAAGCGACTTACAAGAAACCATTCTAAGTGCGATTTGGTTATAAATCTCGAGGAGAAGCTAGACTAGAGCAATATGCTCGTGTGACTGAGGGTTTTCAAAAATAATATGCACTACTTATGTTAGACCGGCACTTGAGTATGCAACTCCGATTTGGTCTCCTTATCACGGAGTACACATAATGAGGTTCGAAGCAGTACAGAATCAAATTTTACGATTCGCGTTATATCACTTACCACGGTCAGACACGCAAAGACTTCCTAGCTTCGAATGTCTGCTTAATTTTTTTCAGATGCCATCACTGAATGAACGCCGTGCCATTGCCGATATAATATTTATGCATTAGCTTTTCTGCTGTAAAATCTGAAGTAGTTAACTCAAACTCGGTCAACTTTGAACTCCAAGACAGTAAACCTACGATTAAGAGGAAGCTTTGATATATTGGCCTATCTCGATATGACGATCAAGGCTCTTGTATCGAATTTTTTAAGTTTTAATAACACTGCTAATAGTGTATAAGTTAAACTTTTTCCGTTATAAAAACTAATGTGGCTTAATAGCCACTTACTTTATTTTCTAATTAGAGATTACACACGTTTTCCTAAATACAATTCTTTTTATAACCTATGCAACAATAACTTACGTACTAAGCATTTTACATTAAAAAAATATGCAATTTGTGGATTTGTCGACGGTGTGATTTTTCTATGGGAATGGAATGTATGGGATATATGACACGTCTGACACGTTGTGCCTTGCGTGATAGGATCATCGCCTTGAGTTACGGTACACGAGAAGTTCGTTATGTTAAACTTATATCTGTACGGATATTCTACTACACTAAACCAAATAGCAAAAATCTCAGAAATTGACTAGCATAGGTTGAAACCTTAGGAATACGCAGCAATACTGTAAAATACAGGGCGTCCGCCGGGAAGGTATACTACTTTGTTTTGCCGCCATTTAGGCGAATATTAGTATTGACAGTTCATACTTGACAGTCGTGAAGTAGACACGTGGCAAATTCTTCCACAAGACCATTTACGCCGCCGTACATATGCCAATAGGATGTTACAGCTCGCCCATCACAACTCCGATTTTCATGAAAAAATCATAATGAGTGACGAGGCACATTTTCATTTAAATGGATATGTGAATAAACAGAATAGTCGGTTCACCACCGGTTATCAGTCACCTTTACATCCATTAAAAGTGACAGTCTGGTGTGCAATTTGGTCAGGAGGAATCATTGGACCTTACTTCTTTGAAAATGGAAACGGCGTAACGGTAACTGTGAATGGGGAGCGATATCGTGATATGATTGAAAACTTTTTAACGCCACAACTGCATACTTCGGGCTTGATTAACATGTGGTATCAACAAGACGGTGCCACATCGCATACAGCCAGGATTACAATGGAATTACTGCGAGAACTCTTTCCACAACAAGTTATTTGAAAGAAACGCTTGAGCAACTCAAACAAAATATTAGTGATGAAATTAATGACGTACCGCGTGAAATGTGTGAGAATGTAATGAAAAATGTGCTCAAAAGGGCTCGCATTTGTGAGGCTAACAGAGGCGGACATTTATCTGATATTGTATTCCATACATAATTGCCGACATTTATCAATATAAGATCCATTCTCTTTCATTTAATCAAAAATCATAAACAAACGAAGTAGTATACCTTCCCGGCGGACACCCTGTATTTAAATCTGTAAGCCCGATCACGATATGACGATCATGCCTTTGCGTCGAATTTATGAAGTTTTACCAATACATCAATAAACAATAAATGTTTGAGATAATATCTTACTTTGATCTACTTACATAAGTTTTTTATGTTTTCATCCTAACGCACAGAACCGGGAATCAAAAATTGAAGATTCATACGTCCCTGCGGTACTCTCTGACTAACTTTAAATGAATTGGACGAGTAGTTGATGCGAGGAAAAAGAAATTCTGATTATAGCCAATTTCACTACATGCCACGTTGAATGATTGGCGACGTAAAAGTAAATAATATCAGCGTGTGTTCTGCAGGTGAAAAACGGTTAAGCTTCGGTCGCGCAGCAGGATAATAAACTATTTTAGAAAAACCAACAAGTTATGAACCATATTCAATGACGTTGAATTACAAGTACTTCGTCGCGTGCATCACAACAAAGCCCATGGAAATTATACATGGACTGTACGCTTTAAAATTGTTAATTGTTGTTTTCTGCTAGCTTATTAAAACTTAACTAGAAAGTTCACTTTATATTACAATGGCCCCCAAAAGGGAGAGGATCGGCCTTCTCATAGAAATGTAAGGAATCATGTCCGGCCTAAGAAATTTAAAATATAAATCTCGGGCATGTGCACAATATGTTGAACTTAATGACGATTAATATAATGACTCACGGGGGCTTTAAGAACATCGCTGTTGATATGGATAACCAAATTAGTCGAAGTTCAAAAACGGCTTGATTAGTTGTCGTGGATGTTCATGATTTATGAAGTAACACAAAATAAAATCGATCAGTTTATAATCTCAAAGTGATACTCTTCCATCATATCAAACGTTTCAACCTATACTGAGGTTTCAAAAGAAGATAACTATCAAATCCTTGCCGATTTTAAAAATGATTTGCAAATTTCACCAATATTCAAACCACACGGCGAGTTTTCTTACACGTGTTTAATAAAATTATTACAGAGGACAGACATGGTTAAGCAATATGCTAGTTTAATTTAAAGAATCCGCGGTACAGTTTCAATCAAGATCAAATCACATCCGGAAATCATTTTTAAATCTTAAGTTTACCATATAGAGTTCCTGTCAAATCGTAGGTATTTCCGATCGCTCCATTCCCTTTGATTAAAAATGACTTCTATTGTTGAACAAGACGCAATAAGATCCATTACAGTCGTTTCCTGATCCTCGTAAATCCCCTTTGTATATTTTTTTTATTCCTTTTTAAAAATAGAAAATTTTTGGAACCCAATCTGAGAAACTCTAAGCCAATTTTGAATAATTCTAAACTCATCACACAATTGATTCTTCGAAACCCTTCTCACCCATTTTTATAAAAATAGTTTGATCCTAAAAACCACTAAACGAATGTTCCCAACATTACCGGAATGAAATAATTTCTAAATAAATCCTAAGTAAAAAAATCTAATTAGTAAATATACACCAAAAATGAACATTTAGGCGAAACTATAATTTACATAAGGATTTTCTTTCGCAACAAAAATGATTTTGGGAGGCGGTCATCGATTTCACTAAAAAACTTTCTAAAAAGTAAGAACTCTCTTGTCCTAAGATACTTTAAAGAGGTTACAACTCTTGAGATAGGTGTTTTCACTTTGTACTAGACCCAATCCAACTAGAAAACGTGAGTTTTCCGGAAAAATTAGTTAACCACTGGGTTTAATATTCAAAAGATTTAGAGGTAATAACCCTCTATCCTAAGATACTTGTAAGAGGTTACAACTCTTGGGATAGGTGTTTTCACTTTGTTCTAGACCCAATCCAACTAGAAAACATGAGTTTTCCGGAAAAATTAGGGGAACACTGGGTTTAGTATTCAAAAGTTGTAGTTGTAAAAACCCTCTATCCTAAGATGATTCTAAGAGGTTACAATTCTTGGGATAGGTGTTTTCACTTTGTTCTAGACCAAATCCAACTAGAAAACATGAGTTTTCCGGAAAAATTAGGGGAACACTGGGTTTAATATTCAACAGTTGTAGTTGTAAAAATCCTCTAACCTAAGATTCTTCTAAGAGGTTACAACTCTTGATCTAGGTGTTTTCACTTTGTTCTAGACCCAATCCAACTAGAAAACATGAGTTTTCCGGAAAAATTAGAAGAACACTGGGTTTAATATTCAACAGTTGTAGTTGTAAAAATCCCCTAACCTAAGATACTTCTAAGAGGTTACAACTCTTGATCTAGGTGTTTTCACTTTGTACTAGACCCAATCCAACTAGAAAACATGAGTTTTCCGGAAAAATTAGGGGAGCACGGGGTTTAATATTCAAAAGTTGTAGTTGTAAAACCCTCTATCCTAAGATACTTCTAAGAGGTTACAACTCTTGGGATAGGTGTTTTCACTTTGTACTAGACACAATCCAACTAGAAAACATGAGTTTTCCGGAAAAATTAGAGGAATACTGGGTTTAATATTCAAAAGATTTAGAGGTAATAACCCTCTATCCTAGGATACTTCTAAGAGATTACAACTCTTGTGATATGTGTTTTCACTTTGTTCTAGACCCAATCCAACTAGAAAACGTGAGTTTTCCGGAAAAATTAGAAGAACACTGGGTTTAATATTCAAAAGTTGTATTTGTAAAAACCCTCTAACCTAAGATACTTCTAAGAGGTTACAACTCTTGGGATAGGTGTTTTCACTTTGTTCTAGACCCAATCCAACTAGAAAACGTGAGTTTTCCGGAAAAATTAGAAGAACACTGGGTTTAATATTCAAAAGTTGTAGTTGTAAAACCCTCTATCCTAAGATACTTCTAAGAGGTTACAACTCTTGGGATAGGTGTTTTCAATTTGTACTAGACCCAATCCAACTAGAAAACATGAGTTTTCCGGAAAAATTAGGGGAACACTGGGTTTAATATTCAAAAGCTGTAGAGGTAATAACCCTCTATCCTAAGATACTTCTAAGAGATTACAACTCTTGGGATAGGTGTTTTCACTTTGTACTAAACCCATTCCAACTAGAAAACATGAGTTTTCCGGAAAAAATTAGAAGAACACTGGGTTTAATATTCAAAAGTTGTATTTGTAAAAACCCTCTAACCTAAGATACTTCTAAGAGGTTACAACTCTTGGGATAGGTGTTTTCACTTTGTTCTAGACCCAATCCAACTAGAAAACGTGAGTTTTCCGGAAAAATTAGAAGAACACTGGGTTTAATATTCAAAAGTTGTAGTTGTAAAACCCTCTATCCTAAGATACTTCTAAGAGGTTACAACTCTTGGGATAGGTGTTTTCACTTTGTACTAGACCCAATCCAACTAGAAAACATGAGTTTTCCGGAAAAATTAGGGGAACACTGGGTTTAATATTCAAAAGATTTAGATGTAATAACCCTCGATCCTAACATGATTCTAAGAGGTTACAACTCTTGGGATAGGTGTTTTCACTTCTTTCTAGACCCAATCCAACTAGAAAACATGAGTTTTCCAGAAAAATTAGGGGAGCACGGGGTTTAATATTCAAAAGTTGTATTTGTAAATCCCTCTATCATGAGATACTTCTAAGAGGTTATAACTCTTGGGATAGGTGTTTTCACTTTGTTCTAGGCCCAATCCAACTAGAAAACATGAGTTTTCCGGAAAAAATTAGAAGAACACTGGGTTTAATATTCAAAAGTTGTATTTGTAAAAACCCTCTAACCTAAGATACTTCTAAGAGGTTACAACTCTTGGGATAGGTGTTTTCACTTTGTACTAGACCCAATCCAACTAGAAAACATGAGTTTTCCGGAAAAATTAGGGGAGCACGGGGTTTAATATTCAATAGTTGTATTTGTAAATCCCTCTATCATAAGATACTTCTAAGAGGTTACAACTCTTGGGATAGGTGTTTTCACTTTGTTCTAGGCCCAATCCAACTAGAAAACATGAGTTTTCCTGAAAAATTAGAGGAACACTTGGTTTAATATTGTGTTCTACTCATGTTTTCTAGTTTGGTCTAGTACAAAGTGAAAACACCTATCCCAAGAGTTGTAATATTATAGAAGTATCCTAGGACATAGGGTTATTTCTTTGATTTGTACCTCTAAAATTTTCGAATATATCAGTTCGAAACCCAGTGATCTCCTAATATTTCCGAAAAATTTATGTTTTCTAGTTGGATTGGTTTTAGTACAAAGTGAATACACCTATCCCAAGAGTTGTAATTTCTTAGAAGTATCTTAGGACAGAGGGTTTTTACTTCAATTTTTGCCTCAAAAACTTTTGAATATTAAACCCAGTTTTCCCTTAATTTGTCCGGAAAATTCATGATTTCTAGTCTAGTACAAAGTAAAAACACCTAGTTTTTGAAATTTTAAATTTATTAGTAAAAACAATTATTCAAAATTGCATATTTAACTAGCTTCGCCTAAATGTTTTTTGATGCATATTTACACGATTTTTACTTAGGATTTATTTAGGAATTATTTCATTCCGGTATACAGGGGTGTGAAATATTTCCTAAACCTTTTCTAAATTTGTTTTAACTTAGGATAAAGTTGGGAAATATTTGATGCGCATCCAAAATTAAGGCTCTTCACTATTGATTCCTGGTCCCCGACATAATTTTCGACCTAAAATTTCCAAAAAAATGTGTCCACCGGAGGACCTCCTAACCGTATTTTCCCGAAATTAGGGCACGCACGATTTGTAAAAAAATTGGTGCAAGGGGCTTTTCGAGCACCAGGAGTCGATTTCGATGGTTGCTAATTTTGGGAAAATCCTTTCAGGGGATCAGTATTTAAAATGGTATATATTTATCAGTCACTTGTACTTGTACAATAAGTACACCGTGTTTCGTGTTATCTTGGATATTCGGTTTCCTTTAAAATAATGAAGAAACCAAACGACTTGAAGTAAAACTCTTGTAACAAACGCAACCACCAATAGCCTTAAAGCACATACTCGTACTCATATGCGTAGTATTTACGATACGGAGAAAAGCAAGCAACCAAACAAAAGGAAAATCAAGATTGTATATACTTTATTCATGGTCATACGTACGAGATTCGTATCTCTTGTTACTTTATATTACATTTTCCATCTAAATCCAATCTTCTCTACAATATGGACTGATCTGAGTTGTTTTTTATTTAGATACGTGGAAACGAAAAATCAAATTATGTTAAATGTTGTTGAACTAATGTGTGATACAGTTATAATTTTCCAAACAAAAAATTTCATTTTATTTCTTTATATTTCAGACCGTACATAAGCTTTGCTCGAACATCGTATAACGGCATATCGTTTAGGAATTGTTGTCTTTAAAATGAAAAAAACCTTGAATAATTTAAAAGGTTGATTCTGAATTTTTAGGGGAGCTTTCTTCGTGTATATGTACCATACATCAGTAAATACGAACGGTACGATGTTCACTGTTCAGTGAGAAAAGAAGAAGGTTCTAGAAAATTGTTTCATGAAAGACGCAATTTGAATGTAAAGGTAAGTATTATTATAGGTATAGAGCATATAAGAGCTCGAACAAGAAACTGCCAACGTAAAATTAGCTCGTTTAATTTCAATTTAATTCAACTTAAAGGAAATCCTCTAAATGCTCGTACGATTAGCATTATCGATTTAGAAAAAAAAAACAAAATTTATATCCGTTTTGAGCACATAAGGGGAAAACGCCACTATGCCAAAAATAGAGAATGCCCAGGTAAACAGGAAATGCAAATTATAATGAATACAATAACAAATCGGATACCAAATGTTTTGAAATATTTACAAGCAAAACAGCAGCAGCAAAACAAGATAAAATCTGGTACATAATTTATGATGTTACATACAGACCGCATACTGGTACATATAATATGCAGACTCTATTATTTCTCATTATACCTACCCTCCCGATTCATTCGTTTCAGTTGTACGAGCTGAAGTTTCGTTATTGCATTGATTATTTTTTTCTTCCTTTTGCGATATCCTTTATTAAAAGTAAGTTGCAAGGAAAATGATGATGGAATATGAAGACGTGATGTGGTGATGATACCACCCAGATTAAAGAAAAATTTATCATAATTAACATAACTTTGCATGTTTTAGAATACCAGAAACGTTTTATTGGAAAGGGTCTTAATAATAAACCAATTCAAGGTAATGTATTCGAACCGAATAAGGCTTTTTAAATAGTTTAAGGTTTTATAAGTAATGCAACATCTCATACCAATAATCATTGTAATTAGAAAGGATTTTGATACAACAGTTTATTAATTGAATTTGAAACAGACAGGTTGTTTTGTACCATTGTTCTGCATTCTAAAAGGAATTTGGAAATATCGTCGTTACTTAAAACGTGATGTGCAGGAAATTGGGATGATCGTTGAGATGAGTCGGAGTAGCATGATCATACTTGTGCGGTATAACATTTGTGATGTGCACGTGGGACGTTTCCTCGTTGATTACGACACTTCCTATATCACAGAATATACTACAGGAACGACAGTTAAAAACCATAGTTTTTTTGACTATGCCCCTAAAGCAGTACCTGCGCACGTCAATAGATGGCTCTAATTAAAAATACGTAGACAATAAAACTTTTTTGAAGTGTAAAACTAAATTCTCCCTCCTCGACTATTTATCAAATTGTTTGTAGCTGCGCCTCACGTTGTCTATTGTCATCAACCATTTCTCCTAATAAATGAAAATTAAAATTAGTATATCAGATTACTTTATATCAAATTAAATTACGCCTTAATTTATGTATCGTAGATTACTTACGTTATTAAGATTCAAACCATAACATTGTTTAATATTGTAAATTTTATTTTCGGTGTATATGCCGCTTATGACAACATAAAAATGTAAAATAAATAATTTGTTTTGTAATAAAATTCAGTCTAAGTCCAATTGGTGCCGTGATCGTTTCATAAAAATAATTTAATAATTTCATTTGTGTGTTTAAATTTCATATACAATTTTTTTTTAGTACAACCTTAGTTCGTTTATTTATAAAACCGTCAGCGATTTTTTACTGGTCCTCCGAGCAGGATAGTGTTAGTTACAGTGTTTAAGTACATCAAGTACAGTGACAACGGACCGGTGTGAAGTTTTTAACGAAAAGTGTAGCTACACAAATTAATGAAAAGTGTAGTTACACAAATTAACGTAAAGTGTAACTTCTAAAAAGTGTAGAAATTAAAAGTGTAAATAATACACCTACTAAAAAAAGACCGCCAAAAATGTGTACTTCATGCAAATACCGGGATCAAATTTTATCATAATAATTCTAGTCTAAAAGTTGGGGTTATTACAAGTAAAAAAATTAATTCTTTAAATGTTTGTAAAGTATATACATATCCGAAACTATGGTTGATTAAAAAAAAACCAGAGATGATTCCAATTGTTGGCATATAACGACCAATAGTAAATAACTTAAGCTGTTCAAAACAGTTAACTAAATTAAAATAAATTGTTTTGAAATGGTTTCACACAAGAATTAGGATACAAATTTCATAAAAATTCAAATTCCGGAAAACTCAGAGATGTTACCAAGTGTGGGCATATATTTTCTGAAAGTGGATGAATCGTCCTGTTCAAAACAGTTAACCACGTCAAAATAAAAAGATTTGGGATTGATTTTTAACAATTTGCAAATATTTCGCTCATAAAAATCGCTCCCTGATCTGATAGTATTTGGTGGGGAACGCCAAAGATACATATTAACTTTTCTACAAATACACGTGCTATGGTATTTGCTTCTTGATTAGGCATCGGAAAAGCCATGGGAAATTTAGTCAAATCATCTTGAACAGTTAGAATATATTTATTTTCTTGATACGATATAGGCAGAGGACCCACAATGTCCAAAAATATTTTTTCAAATGGAGCTGAGAAAGTAGAAGTGATCTGCATCGGTACTTTATTTATTTTGTTACATTTTTTTTTTGGCATAACTCACAAGAGCGTATACATTTTTTAATTCTCGAATATAAATGTTTGAAATAATAATATCATTTCAGTCTATCGGCGGTACGAAATACTCCTTGATGACCTCCGACTGGACTTGAATGAAACTCTTGAATTATTTTCTCTATTTCAGCATCATCGGTTAATTGTATTATGTTAGTATTGTCATTGTCAAGTTTGATATTAGGATTGAGAGTTGATTGATCTAATTTCGTTTCATTTAATTGCTTTTGTTGTGATCGAGTAACAACACGCAATGCTGGATCGGTGTTATTAATTTTAATCCTGCTGAGCGCGTCCGCGTTTAGATTCATATTCCCAGGTTTATGGATTATCTTGTAATCGAAATCATCTATCTCTATCGATTATCTCTATCATCACCGTAAACGTATGGCCGGAAATGTTCAACAGCCCATACCATCGCCAAAAGTTCTTTCTCAATGGTCGGATCGTTATTTTCTGCCTTGTTCAGCACCCTACTAGCATACGCAATAGGTAAATCGAAATTATTTTTTTGTTGGGAAAGTACAGCCCTTATGGCCGTATCGCTTGCATCCGTGGTTATAATAAACTGTTCGGAAAAATCTGGGTACTGGAGTATTGGCGGATTTATTAATGCTTTTTTTAATTTAGAAAAGGATTCTTCACAAAAAGCATCCCAAATGAATAGTTGTTCCTTTTTTAATAAATGGGTCAATGGTTTTGCTATTTCTGAGTACTTATTGATGAATCGCCTGTGATATCCAGTTAAACCAAGGAAGGGATTTAATTTGTTTTTGATTTTCAGGTTGAGGATAACTTCGAATGGCAGTAACCTTCGATGGCTCAGGTTTAATTCCATGTTCGGTTACATGATGCCCAAGATAAACAATTTCCTTAGATTATGGTGATCTCTTAGATTATGGCCTGTGATTATAACGTTGTCCAAATACACTAAACATTTAATACCATTTAGTCCACTTAGTGGAACCATAGTTCATACAGCGTTGAAATGTTGCCGGCGCGCCATTCAACCCGAACGGCATTTGCTTGAACTGGAAATGGCCTAAAGACGTGCTAAATGCAGTTTTTTCTTTGTCAGATTCATCTAGGTATATCTGGTGATAACCATTTGCGAGATCTATCGTAGAAAAATATTTTGATTTACCGAGATGGTCCAAAATGTCTGAGATTTTGGGTAACGGAAAAACATCGTTTACCGTGACATTATATAGCCTCCGAAAGTCAACAACAATTCGCCATTTTCTTTGTCCGTCGTTAGTTTTCTTTGGTACTACTATGAGAGGAAAATTCCACGGGCATTTGCTAGTTTCGATTATTTCGTCATCTAGCATTTGAGCAATCTGATTGTTGATTTCACTTTTGGTTGATTCTGGCAATCGATATTGCTTAATGTATATAGAATGTTGATTAGATTCCTCTCGAATTTTATGACGAGTAACATCCGTTGCGGTAAGTTTATCACCCTGCAAATAAAAGATATCGTTGTATTTGCGGCAAATGTTTAAGATCGATTTCTTTTCCTCCGAGTTAAGGTGATCTAGACTAAGCGATGATTGATTTATTTCCAACCGATTACTAATATTATTGGACCATGATCGTAAATGAAAAACTTCAAATTCATCTAAATTTTGTAGCGATAAATCTAAATTTTCTATTTCCACGTCGTAATCGTTCGTATTAACAAGACTTAGAGTAGAAATTATTTTTAGAATTTACAATTGAGTTGGCAATATGAACTCCATTTAAAATTTCTCGCGACTGACAAAAAAATCTGAATTATTAGGAATATTCGGATGAATTGTAAACGTTTTTTCAGCTCGAGCTGGTAATGATACACAAGAATTCGTAGTAAGTTTCAATACAGGGTGTCCGCCGGGAAGGTATACTACATTGTTTGTTTATGATTTTTGATTAAATGAAAGAGAATGGATCTTATATTGATAAATGTTTTATTTAATGTCGGCAATTATGTATGGAATACAATATCAGATAAATGTCCGCCTCTGTCAGCCTCACAAATGCGAGCCCTTTTGAGCACATTTTTCATTACATTCTCACACATTTCACGCGGTATCTCATTAATTTCATCACAAATATTTTGTTTCAGTTGCTCAAGCGTTTCTGGTTTATTTGCATAAGCCTTGCTTTTTAGATATCCCCACAAAAAGAAGTCCGCAGCAGTCAAATCAGGCGACCGTGGAGGCCAATCAACATCACCATTTTTTGAAATAGCTTGTTGTGGAAAGAGTTCTCGCAGTAATTCCATTGTAATCCTGGCTGTATGCGATGTGGCACCGTCTTGTTGATACCACATGTTAATCAAGCCCAAAGTATGCAGTTGTGGCGTTAAAAAGTTTTGAATCATATCACGATATCGCTCCCCATTCACAGTTACCGTTACGCCGTTTTCATTTTCAAAGAAGTAAGGTCCAATGATTCCTCCTGACCAAATTGCACACCAGACTGTCACTTTTAATGGATGTAAAGGTGACTGATGAATAATGTGAGTGTTTTCCTTTGCCCAGAACCGACTATTCTAGTGCGTTTTGTTGGCACGTTGTTTCTCCCAAAAATTTCACGTAACTTTCTCATCGTCACAGTAATCGATGATTGATTTTGATAAAATGTTTTAACGATTAAAACACGATGGTTTATCGAATATTTTTCCATAATAAAATTGACACGTGTCTACTTCACGACTGTCAAGTATGAACTGTCAATACTAATATCCGCCTAAATGGCGGCAAAACAAAGAAGTATACCTTCCCGGCGGACACCCTGTACAATTATTTCGTTTTTGGTTGGAATTTCTAGATGGTAATTAGAATAATCAATCTTACATTTATGTTTTGATAAGAAATCCTTCCCGATAATACCAGCACAAGAAATAGGGAATGAGTTAGAAACAATTTGAAATGAATGTGGGATAAGTAATGAATTTGAAATGTTTATGTTAGCCTCACAACTTGCTACAGTTTCAATTGTTTCTGTAGTAATGCCTTTCACCTTACACTTACGATCGGGATAGCATAAAGTATTTTCCTTGATGAATTCTCGTTTAACTATACTGATATCAGCACCAGTATCTACCAGAAAAAAATAAGAAGTTGATATTAATATATCTAAGTCTAACTGAACGTATTTTTTATCGTAATTATCGGAACTGAAATTAATTGAATAAAGATTTGAATTTAACGAATATGTATTACAGTTTGATTCTAGCATAGAGTTAAAAGAATTAGTGTAAGAAGATTTTGAGTTAAGATCTACTCGTAATTTAGAATCAAGCGGAAAACTGAATTTCGATTCAGTTGCGAGAATATTGGTATTTGATTCCGAACACTCTACTTTGGAATATCTTGGATCCGAACAGGAGTGTTCATTGACTTTATTGGATCGGATCCTAAACCATTTCCCGAAGAAGGTGATTGTTCATTTTTCAAGGTAGATTGGCAAATTTTGTTTCGTGAGTTTACGTATAGACGTTTCCGACATGAACTGATATGATGACCTGGTATTTTGCAATAAGCGCAAATAACACTTCCTTGAACAACGCGTGTATTTGAAAACATACTTATTTGACACATTGTTGTAAGTAGAAAGAGTTCTACTGATATGATTAGAGTTTGGTGTGAACTGGTGTAATTTGTAACATCCTTCAGCAATATGCCCATTCTTCTTGCAGAGTTGGCATCTAACACGAGTATTTGTTAGATTAAAGTTAATGTGGCTACGACTATTAATAATTAACTCCTCTTCACACGCTTGATTTATTGCATCCTGGAGTTTATTGATTCGACAAGCTTTAATAATAATTTTTATAGACTCGTTAAGACCCTCTTGAAAGGCTTTAAGAGCCGTCTTTGAAGTTAAATTTAAGATAGTGGTTGATGCTTTTCCTCCTTCTTGGTCTATGCACACCTCGTTCAGTTCTGATAACAATTTATCGACTCGACCGGCATATGCAGTTACGCTTTCATTTCGTTGTTGATGAATATTTATTAATTCAATTTGTAGTTGTTGACTGGACACTGGATCGCGAGTACTGGAATTTATTTTTCAATTCAAGTTTCAAATTTTCCCAAGAGTCAAATTTTGTATATTTTATAATGTCGTGTGCTTTAGAAAAAAGTTTAGTTTTAAACAAATTTAAAAAAATTTCACTTTCGGTAGCTGCTAATTGATTATAAACTACGTCACAACAGGATAGAAATTTATGGAATTGATCAGAATTACCATCAAAATCGGGAATTAATTTAAGCGCTGGTTCAACGTTGAATTTAGACATACTTTTGAAGTGATTTTCCACGCTGTCAGAAAGAATTAATTTTGTATCTATGGACTCAAGAATTTTTAATTGTTCGCCCGCATTTAGAGGCAAAGATCGTCGTTTTTTATTTATAATACGCGTGCGTAATTTTAATTCGTTAATATTGGCGATTTATTAACCATAATGTATACGTACTATGTTGGGTTGATAATAAAATTTAACGGCAATAAAATAATAAAAATAGAACAAACAATCAAAATTCTATATTTTCATTCATATTCTATGGTAATAAGATTTTCAATTAAATTTGAGAGAAATAAAGATTTGAACACTAACCTTGAATAATTATTATATTGCAGTAATGAATATAATTATTGCATTGATGATAATGTACTGCTTGTCCGTTTTATGACATAATCCTTTAAAAAATAATTGTTGATAGCCTTGTTTAAGAAATTTGTTGTAGAATTGATGACGTGGTATATTATAATTGTTCACAATGATGACCTGGTTTTAATTAACGCTGATACGGATGATCTGGATCAATTATATGAGTTGAAATGATGTATGTTGATTCCAATGGATTTTTTTACAATCGCGTTGATAATACATTACATAGCACAAATAATACTGATGATGTTCCAGTTGAGGTTTTAAGATGTAATGAGATTTGATCAAATCAAATTTTTTTGTTGTTTGATGATGATTCGTGATGTTAAATAGATGAAATGGCAAAATGTAAAACGTTTGCCAGTTATGTTAAAATGATAATTTTAATATTTTAGAATTGCATGTGGATATTTGGTAACTGATGTTGTTTAAATACAACGTTATAATTGATGATTTTTTTTGATGCACCGTACATACAATTGCATTGCAACTTAAGAAACTGATGATTCACTGCGCACATTTTTATTTCAGCGCAATATTTTTGAATCGTTACTTATATTTTACGGCTACATATTTATACACAACTTAAGATAGTTTCAATTATAAATACTGAGTTTTATGATTCAGTAGACTACATTTGGTAATATTACTTATTTTACCATAGCAAGAAATAGTTTATATATTTTTTGACGGGTTTCACGTTACACCACTTTTCACATTCACAGAACTGTTTTTCGAAATTACTTGATAGCAAGCATGAGGTTGCTGATTATAACTCACAATTGAGATTTTTATTTTGATTTTTATATTTATTATTTATATTTTATTTAAGTCAAATAGAAATTTACAAGGTGAATAAGATTTAAGATTTTGCTCGGTTTGTTGAGCAAATATCCCACCGCTGCCACCAATTTTTGTTGTACACCATGTAAATTTATTAAATTTTATTTATTAGAATTCCATTTAATTTATTTAGTTTTAAACATTTATTTCAATTAATTTATTTTTATTTACTAGACAATACTATTGTCCGATCTAGCCACTTGTTAATTTCAAAATAATCTCTCCCGTTTTCAAAATTTCAAACCCTTATATAACTTTTGAGGAGTAGTATATAACATTATGTAAATATGAGGTCGACTAATACATTTATAGAAATATTATACTTATTCAAAAGTAATTAAGTATTTATAATTAATATTAACAATTATATATGTTTATGTACTAAAAGCGAGTTACAGAATTTAAATATACAGTGCTACACTGATAATATATAACACCCGGTCAAATATCAGAGTACGAAGAATTGGAAGATAGATATTTTGCTGTTCAAGAAAAATTAATGCGATCATTACGTACAAAACAGGTTGCTACAAATACAGCACCTCCTCGATCCGTTATGCCTCCAGCGTTCTCAGCAATGTTCGACCAACAAAGGCCATTCTTTGAAAACTTGAATACAACAACCGCTCAATTGGCAGACAAGCATCAACGATAGAATTTGCAAAATTTGATGGTATCTATAAAAATTGGCCTGCCTTTGAAGATTCGTTTGTATCTTCCATTCATAACAATCAACAAATTAAAGTTACTTAAGGGTCTTCTGACGAAAGGTCCTGCATCACTGATCAAAAATTTGAGCGAAACAGAGGCAAATTATACAGAAGCCTGGAGTAAATTGAAATCATGCTACGACAAGAAAAGAAAACTGTTGACATCACCACATTTCTCGATTTATCATCAGCAATGAGTGGGAAGGCATCTGATATTCGTTCACTTCGTTCGGGAAAACCGTTCTTCAAAACAATGACGTTAAATTCAAATGTGTCCTTGTGCCCATGCTGTAATGCAAATCATCTTTTTCATTGTATGAAATTCCGAAGTTTGGATGTCAGACTTAGACGAAATTTAGTTAATCAATCGGGAGCTTGTTACAATTGTCTGCGTATGAATCATTCAGTAAATGAATGCCCTGATTTGTCCATTTGTCCATTAGATCTAAATCACAACTAAAAATTCTTATGTTCAAATCAACTAGAATAATTCTTATATTATCGACATTTTATTTTCGCGTGATGTAAGATGAAACCTATGTTTTCCGTGGGAATCCAACTAGACCGCGTGTTAAGTTATATATTGTAATCGAGCACCGGTCGCGTTTTTCCGCTTTCAATTTTATTTGGGGGTGTCTTTTTTTTGTAATTTTACTTATGAAAAATAAAATGAATTATTAAATTTTTGTTTGGACCAAGTCCTAAGTTGGGAGAGTGCGTTTCATTTCGTGTCGGTTCCACGTTTACAGGCTGGGCTTGCCACTCGCTTCCATCCCCTTGGCACGACATTCAAATGGTCGGAGTGGTGAGTCCAGTATATGTGTTGTCACTTCGGGGACGACCGTGAAAACTACACTGTCTCTCCGTGGCACTCCGGCAGTCTCTAGCTGTCAGAGTGTGTAATGTGGGAGATTCTCTAGATGTCTCTCCGGGTGAAGAGGCTTTGTCTGTTGGGGAGACGTCCCTACACTCTTATGCTGCTTCGTTGTGGCTGGCTATCGGCATTTAGGGGTCGATGGGTCATTTGGAGGGTCTTTTCAGCAAACATCTTCCTTGTCATTCGGAGAGATCCGGTCGTTCCTGGGTGGGCACACCCGATTATAATTATTTTATTTTATGGTTCCTCAAATTTCGGCTGACGTGATTCTGGTATAATTTAATTTCAGTATTTATTTTTGTTCTGTTCCACGGTGTAGGCCAGGAGTAGCAAGCCTCAGTTTTGCCACGACCCAAAACTCTGAGATCTAGTCGGCAAAATCACCGTGAGGGAGGCCTCTGCATACTTTGAAGAAACTAAGGAGTGGGTTTTGAACCATCCCATAACAACCCATACTTCTGCAGAACTCGTTCAGTAATAGGAATGAAGCTTAATCGAGCTCACACATTGCAGTATTCAAAATAATGCAGGTCATTCCCAGGAAGCAGGAATTGATCCCAATATGTATGCTTACAATTTACTATTGCTGGAAGCCTTCTTTCATAAGGGTCCCTTTGACCGTTATAAAATTTATTATTATCATTATTATCTATTATTATTATTATTTAGACATACATAAATTTTGTGAACCACGCATTTCGTTTGAGCATAAAAGCTCATTTATACGGACGTGCGAGGTTCATAGGAACCAAACACGTATGCCATTATAATTTTTCGCGTCATTTTTGCTAAAACTTTCCTTGTATTCGTGTTCCTTCAACGTGAAATTCAATACATTTTTGAGCTTCAGTGTTTCTGGTGGCTCAATATTATCCGTTTCTGATCTCAGTTCAACATTTGAGTTAATCAACAATGTAAAATTTTTAAAATTATTAAAATCAAATATTGAAAATTTTCTTTTCGCAGAGAAATTATAAAGTTCTTGAGTGCCCCAAGTTAAACTTTGCCTAAACCTGCCATATACTTTCTCACCCTTGCACGTTCAGGTTACAATTGAAGGATCGTATCATTCCTAGTGAGTTTGCCTGGCCCTGAAGGTCTTCTTAAATATTTCAACTCTAAATTTTTTTATGATTTTGTCTGCCTTTCATTCATTTTGCATTAACACACTTTACGAAAATTTAAATCTTTTAATAGGTGTTATGATTCTAAGCACACCATGGTGCACTACACATCGATATAAGCTGCATATGTACAAGACAACAAGTAATGTTAATAAGGAAAATTGTCTCAAAACAATAAAAAAATTTAAGTCTCGAATTTTTTACGATTCTTCTTAACCGGCATAAGCAATAAAATAAAATATTTCGAAATTGAGTCGAGTTCAAATTCTCAGGTTTTATTGGTTATTTTTTATTGGTCTACATTTTTTTTTGCATGCGAGTAATTTAATGTTGATTTGATGTGATACTGAACAAAAAACATCTACATAATGAATATTTATATGCGGAATATTTATGTTACTCGCGAGTTTTGCTGCCAGAACCCTGGATATTGATCGCAAATTTTTTAAATTACACAATTCATGAATCTACTTTTGTTATCCTTAGCATATATCTTCGGTACAAAAGTTATAAAAATATTACATAATTGAAATTCTATTTGATTTGAATTTCAATTCAAAATAATGAAGGTAAAACTTTCTTGTTTGGATACCGCCTATTGTTGTATCAAAGTATTGTAAATGTTCTTCTGCCAGATGGAGGTTCATTTGTATTCATGATGCTTTCATTATTATGAATTATTGCTTATTTTTTGGTGTTTTTTATTGGAATATGTTTATTTTATTGTGGTTTGCGTCTTAAACAGTATTATTAGCTTTTAAAGCAAATTGAAAGAATTACAGGAGTTTTATTTTGGGATTTTTTGTGAATGTTGTTTTATTTAATTCTCCTCAAAAGCCGCTGAGTTAGTTGTAACAGCGGTCGAAACTTTTACATTTAATTTAATCGAATGCGGGAAACGGGATTCGTTCAGAACAGCATAATCTAAAATTTAAAATTCACCGGACAAGTGGTGCAGTGGTTAAGGCTTCGGCACTTGGACCGGGAGGTACTGAGTTCAAATCCCACCAGAGGCTGGATGCAAAGCGAATTTTCGTCATTGATTATGATCCGTGATGTTAATAAACACAACTAAGACCCCTCTGTTGGAGTGCAGAAATCAGCGCCGACCCACCCTTCATGTCAGGTTGATATGGATATGGAACTTGCAATGTGCAGGTGGTATACTGTAATTGTGTGAATGAGGGTGGTGTGTGCGTAAATGAAAAGGCTGGTATTAATTGACCTTCAAAGGACATTAAATCAACTGGACAATTAATACTTTCTTTTTAAAAAATAAAAAAATAAAATAAAAAAATTACATTTTTCAAAACGGCATATTTAAAAACTGCATAAGGTACTAAACAGCATTTTCCAAAACTGCATATTTCAAAATGGCATAAGGGTTAAAACAGCATTTTTCAAAACGGCATATTTCAAAAAAGCATTTTTCAGAATGGGATTTTTAAAAACTGCATACATATTTCAAAACGACATAGATAGAAAACGACAATTTTCAAAATGGCATTTTCCAAAATGACATTTTTCAAAGCTGCATATTTTAAAACAAAAATTTTCAAAATGACATTTTTAAAAATTGAATATTTTAAAACGGCATAGGTACAAACCGGAATTTTTCAAAATGGCATTTTCCAAAATGGCATTTTTCAAAAGGACAATTTTTTAAAACTGCGCAAGGTAGAATGGAATGTTTTAATCGATTATGAATCTGTAATTATATTTTCATTAATTTCTGGAATATGACCAACAGGTACGCTTATTTATTAACGGAACATGATGAAATTTGACAAGAAGGAAATTTTTGAACAATCGTTAAATTAAATTCAAGGATAAAGCCAAATGGAAAGGAACTTCTCTATCTCTTAGTCGATTAAAATCAAATTTCGCATGTTCCTATGGTAGTTACACTCCTCATGATATGAAATTGATTATGCCAAATTTCTTATAAAAAACGAAGTGTTGTAAAACAAGTTATTGTTCAAGAATTTTTGGAATTACGCCTTTACGCTTTCTATTGCTGCAATTCGAGTTGTACTTGAATGTTGAACGAAATTTTGAAAGGGATCGGTTCACTGTTCCTAAGAAAAATTCCAACTAACTTAAATTCCAAAGCCACACTATTACAAACAAATTTAATTTCATTTTACAAATTACCATAACATAAAAATAAAAATTCTAAATTCAAATATTGTTAATTCCAAAATTTATTTATTAAGAAATTCAAATTTACAAAATTCCATTATTTCATTAGTTTAGCAAAAATTCTTAATTATATCATTTGTTTATTTTAAATTAATTTAATTGTTTTAACAAATTAATACGCAAACATTATCCCAGTTGTTTACCCGACAGAATACCGCTTGTCGTGATTACTACAAGCAGTGTTGGATTTCTTTGGAAAACCGAACCGTTCCCATACTGAAACGGTTTTACCAAATTACAATATATCGTTGACTACCACTTTATCGTTGATTTCTGAAACTATTTTGGAATTTGGTATTTTGTTTAGGAATTTAGGTTTTTGTTTTTTTTATTTATTTAATGGAATTTTGTTTATTAGAATTTAGATTTTGGAGTTCCGAGCCCCTTCTGAAATTGGGAACGGAAAATTATTATGAGAATAATTTTTTTTAAATATTTGTATATGTGTTAATAATATTTGAAATATTTTACACGGTGATTAAAGTAAACGGATGTCAAAAATAATAAGACCAGCGAAATATAAAATAAATAAATTACAAGCAGAAAGGAAAAAAATAATAATAATAATAAACAATTTTTAAATTACAAAATATAACAATAAAAAAATTATAAGAAGCAATTAAATATAATTAGCATACATACGCTTTGTGATAAAGTAAATTTTCTTTGGGCGCGAAAGTTGTGTAATTTACGTGTGATTGCGATGGATTATGTTAAGCACTGCGTCGCATTTTACGAGCATTTTACTCAAGCAATTACATAAAAATTTTCTATATTTACAGCAAAAGGTTTCAAACAATGTTCAAGAAATGAGCCAGACCGAAATGAGTGCATTAAAGACAGACTTCAAATTCTGATCAAAACAACTGATCAAGGATTTTCGAAAATTGGATTTCCGCCATTGGACCCATTTGCAATTCACAACACCGCATTCAATGTTAAACGTCGGGGATTTGAAGGCCGCATTGAAATCAAAGAGGGGAATCTTTATGGTCTAAGCAATTCATTAATCAAAAATGTTGAATCATCATTCGGATCTGCGAGGAACGTACAAAGGTAGCGTACTGGTAAATAAGCACGACACGCTCCCAAGGGTGAAATGGCGTATTGTGGGTGATATTATTGTGGTAAACGAACTCGAGTATGTAAATGTAACGAAATTCGATATAACACCAACCGTACAAAATTTTAAATTTTTCGCCACCGGATTAGTTCCTATACCATTCCTAAGTAAATTTACATAATTATTAAGATAATCCTATACTGATTTTTATATTTTTATTTTAGACAACATTGTAGTAAATTTGGTTAACAAAAATTGGCAGGGTCAGTACAAAAAACTGTTCAAGGATTCAAAAAGCGAATGGGAACCTTTGTTTGTAGATATGGTAAATAAATTATTCTTAGAAGTTCCCTACGATGAGTTATTCCCACCTTCAGTGTAACTTAATGTTCAACGGTTATCAAATGAACATAATTTAATCCAATTTAATATGATTAAAGCAAGATTAAGAAATAAATAAAAATCTTAATAAATACAAAAATTGCGTTTGAATTACCTTGCGTATAACCAAAACAACTAATAAAAATTACATACGGACGTCTGACCTTGGGGTTAGTTGCCCATCAACGCACACCAATCTCATTATTCGTATTATGGATCATCTCTCGCCGGTTCAGGCCAAACTGTATGCAGAAGCTAAAACAATAAAACAGAAGTTAAATTTCAAATATTTGTGGTGTAAACAAGGAAAAATCTTACTGAGGAAGGATAGTGACTCTATTGTTTTTCACATTAACTTGATGAACGATATCAACTATATTGAAAAAACATTTCTTGGCCGACTTACTGCTACGGCCGATCATGGTGCTGATGGTATCTGTTGTGTTATCCTCAACTCCGTATTGTTGTCATGTAAATATAATAATATTTTTAGTTTTTCACTATTTTAAATTTTCATTTTATTATGGTCAATATTTACTTACATTTTATTTGTATAGTATATTATACACTTTAAAAGTTATTAATCTTATCAATACAATATTTGTATTGTTTACATATGAAATGTCATTCACAAATGTTTCAGATCTTTTTGATGTAATTTTTGGTGTTGTTCGCATCGATCTTAATTGGTCGAATATTTTCATATATTGGACGTTGTTTTATCATCGGGTAATTATTATACGAATTATAATTCTGTTCTCAAGTTCTTTGGTTTATTCAATGTTGAATTTCATTAAATTGGTACTAGTTAACTTTTACGGTTTGGGATTTTTTATGTTTTTAACTAATGTTATTAATGACTGGATTTTACTGTTTATTTCATTTTATTGGCTATGAGTAAGTTTAGTAGTATTCTAAAACAATATTGTCACAATGACTATTTTGATAATGTTGATGATTTTAAAATGAATTCAAACGGTGATTTTGGAAATAACACTCAACGATTGATAACTCTCCAAATTAATATTCGTGGGATGAATGACATTAATAAATTTGACAACCTATTAGAGTTCATTGATAATTTACAATCTGATCTTTTATTCAGAGTCACAATATGATGTCGTAAACTATCAACAATTATAGTAGTATATTTTCATGTAGAAATGATAGATCAGGGGGAGCTCTTGCGTTATACATCAGAAATGACATTGAATATTGTCCAATGAAAAATGATTATGGCTTATACCCATTTCACTTCATACAAATTCAGCTACCGCGATTTCTTGGTACTAATGTTTGTGCCATTTATCGCCCACCTGGCTCTGATGTTAATTGTTTTTTATCACTTTAGAGAGTTTTCTCTCCGATAACTGCTTCTTGTTAACAAAACAGACGATTATGTAACTGATTATATAAATCTGCTAATGAGCTATGGTTAGCTACGCAGCTAAGTACATTGAGTAAAAAAATTGTTAATTTTGATAAATTAAATGATGAGTTTAATAACTTTCTGCTTTCTATGCCATTGTGAACGTTCAGTATCCAAACAGCACTTGACAATTAATTGTAAAGAAATACAATGAACTAAATAATAAGTATACGAATATAATAAGTGTTAAAGCTAAATTAAAAAATACTGTATGCCCTTGGATTACATATGATATTTGCCAAATATTTCGTAAGAAAAACCAAGTGCTAAAAAGATGTAAACAGAATTCCAATAACTCTGATCTTAAAGTGGAATTAGGACGCCTAAGTAAATTACTCAAATCAAAAAAATATTTCGCAAAGAAACATTATTTTAATCAAATGTTTGTTGATTTAAACCAAAGGGATCTATGGAAAAGTATTAAATTGTTTCTTAATAAAAATCACAAAACAGTTCAGTTTGATTCAATTTTATTTAACGGGCGGCGTTATAATGATACTGGTGATATAGTTAACTTTTTCAATGACTATTTTGTTAAAGTAGGTAGTTTAATTAGTGAATCTATCAACTCCGACAGAGATATACATAAATTCGGAACCATTTATTGGAACCCTGATTCTATGTATTTTTCGGCAGTTACAGCTGCTGAAGTTTACAATATTATTTATTCACTTAATGATAGTAAAGGTTGTGGTCCAGACAAAATTAATAACTATGTGGTTAAAAGTAGAGCAGATTTTTCTCAAAACTTTTGCCAGAAATTGTTAATGAATGTTTCTTAACTGGTATTTATCCTAATTGTTTAAAGGTTGCGAAAGTTATTCCCGTTTTTAAAAATGGTGATAGTTTAGCAATTAATAATTACAGACCTAAATTACTCTTCTCCCGATTGGTAAATTTTCTTGACTCAAATAACTTTTTCTATTCACACCAATATGGTTTTAGAAAGGAAGCTGGCACGGAATTAGCTCTTGTTGAAATTTAAAATATGATCTTTACAGCTTTTGATAACAAAAAATATGTGGGAGCGCTTTTCTTAGACTTACAGAAAGCTTTTGATTGTATTGATCATGAATTGTTACTTAACAAATTATATATTTATGGTATACGGGGTGTTCCTTATAACTTGCTGAGAAGCTATTTATCAAATAGAAAACAGTATGCCATGGTAAATGAAGTTAAAAGTAATATGTTGGATATTAAATGTGGTGTTCCACAAGGCAGTGTTCTGGGAACACTTTTATTCTTAATCTTCATTAATGATATCTCTTATTTACCATTAAATGGTAAACTTAGAATTTTTGCAGATGATACTGCTTTATTCTATGAAACCTTAGATGCCAGTGGGATAATGAACGACAAGAATCACGATCTCGATATATTATTAGAATACTTCAAATCTAATTTAATCTCACTTAATATATCTAAAACTAAACACATGATATTTCATTCCCATATAAATCAATAGTTACGGTCCATCCACTTAGAGTGAATAACAATATGATTGAAAGAGTTAATTCATTTAAATATTTAGGAATAACTTTTGACGTTCATATGTGTTGGCAGGATCATATTAATTATATAAGTAACAAAATTGCTCCACTTGTAGGTCTTCTTAGGAAATTATCGTATTTTGTTCCTAGACGGGTGTTGTTAATGATTTATTTCTCGTTTATTCAGTCATGAATCTGCTACGGCCTAGTTACATATGGAACAGCCACTGCGACTAGGCTAAATAAAATTCAAGTAATGCAGAACAAAAGTGTAAAATCAGTTTATAGATTGCCATTTCTGTTTCCAAGTAAGGAACGATATTGTAATGCGAATTATTTAATCTTACCCATTAACGTGTTACACTGTGATTTCAAATATCGTTATATATGTATAAAACATTACATACTCGTATATCTTCAGTTTTATCTAATGTTAAATTTTCATCATATTTATAAAACTAGAAATTGCGACAGAATTAATTACCATAACATAAAGACTGAATTTAGTAGAAAGTCGACTATCTTCTTGGGATCGTTTATTTATAATCAAATACCTAATAATTTAAAAAAATCTGAAACATTTTTGAAATTTAAGAATAGTATTAAAAAGTATTTTAAGTCAAATATTGAATTGTATTTTTAATTTTAGGCAATTTATGTATTATCATTATTGTTTTGTTTTGATATTGTTATTTTCTTATTACTTTTTATATTTTAATAGTTTATTTTGCTGTACATACTACGCAGATTATTCTTGAAAGGACAGTAAATCCACTGAATAATCTAGTAGTTGTGTTATAACTGAGTATATAAATAAATAAATAAATAAAATACTAATCTCACCCATTTATTTTGTAAACATTTGATTTTATCCTCCAAATTTTTCGATAACGTCTATTTGAACTAGAAAACTATAAGTTAGCAACCTCGTACTGAAAAAGCAATGATACCAAGCTACAAAAACAATATTCTACATTTTCTACGAATTGTCTACCAGTTATCGACATTTTATACGCAAAAATCTACAGTCTACACTATTTTCAACACCAACATGTAGATATTTCCGTGACAACTCTCAAAAATAACTGAAAATATTGTATAATTAATACAAATATTTTTTTATAAGGTTAATACACATCGTAAGTATCAATCAAACATCAATTCTCATCATTTTTATTCATTTACACTTCCATCTGTTTCCGTCTTGAACAAGCTCTAAATAAAGGTTTTCTGACATCTAGCCAAATTTCAATTTGAAAAATAATTTAAAGGTGTAAACTATTTTTATAGTGAAATAATTACGTGAATCTATATATTTTAAAATCTGTAGCTTTCTAATCTGTCAAACAATATATTAACTTACTATTGAAGAACAAAGTTCATTGATAACTCGGAATCTGCAAGAAGTGGTTATTGATCAACGAAGATAAGATCAATGCACTTTAAAGAGCGAGATACTCAGATACTACCATCGCGTGGAAGCCGCACATAAGGTTAAATCAGACAATGAACGATTTAAGGTTACTATCCTACTGACATTTCGTGTCAAATTATATTAGGTTATAATCGGTTGGAGTGCCATTGGATAAACTTAAATTTGTTAAATGGACCAAATATCAACTTTAAAGTATATACACTGGATGTGTATAAACTAACATCATTGATGATACAGCACGATGCCAAGAAGGCTGTCGAAAAATTGTGAAGCTAATTTTATTATACTTCTCTCGGGACTTTTGTATCCTCCTACAGGCTTATAGATGAAGATTATCAAAAGACACAATTTGGTGGTGTTAATGAATGAAACTTATTTACGTTCTCTGTTCAATACCTGTCTATGTTAGGATACGAGAAAAGGATTTATTTTATTTAAGTATTATTTTCACTACTTACATTTGGGGCTTGAAATTCGAGGTAATACGTACAGTGGAGTTCGGTGGTAATATTACTTATCTTAAGTACGAATAAAATGCCCAACGTAATTTTTAAAAACATTTTTTTATATAATTTCATTATTCCCTTTAGCATCAATCATTTATTTTTTCCTGTCCTGTCCGGAAAGTAAGTGCACTTTACTTATTTACTGATCTATCAGTTCCACCGATTCGTGTAATACTTGCCTGAACACTTCAAGTCAAAAATGTCATTCCTTAGTTTCAGTTTCGCACATCAATTTAAAAAAAACAATTCTTCGGACATTTTATTTGTATGCTTTGTTAGTGTAGCTTCACTTTGGCGAGAGCGTATTCTAAATATTCGCTGAATATTCGATTCAGCGATTTATGTTACAAACTTTATTTTCCAAACCATTAATTTCTCCAGCAATTCACTAATTCCACTCGTTCACTTCTCACTAATTCACTGTTACTGTTCACTACTGTACACTTTTAACTGTTCGCTTTATTTTTCGCACTGTTTAACATTTTACTTTTTAACTTACACTGTTCACTGTTTAAATTACAACTGTTTAGTTGTAATTTAACCAGCGAAGAGTACAAGTTAAGTAGCAACTCGTGAAACAGCATGAAAAATAAAAATAAATAGTGAAAATGAATTAGTGAGCATTAATAAAGAGTGAAATTAGAGAATTGCTGAAGAAATTATAGGTGTTGGAAAATAAAGTTTGTAACGAATTCGGGGGCTCTCAAGAAAATCGTGTTTGGAAACTTCGTCGTATGAACACATTTTCGTACAAATTTCCGTTTATCCAATGAATTCTAACATAGTATTTGACACGACTGGCAAGTAACTCCCACGGAGCTTTCATATTATTTAAATAGACATGTATGTTGGCAAAAAGGATAATAACCTTACATTTAAAATAATATAGATAATGCAGATTTTACAGCAATCGTTCATTGTCTGATCTAACCCCTTTGAGAAAATCAGTGAATTTTACTCATCGGCACAAAATACATTGGTGGCATTTCTCACTTTTTAAGAACTGAAATTCTAGCACGCGATATTGACGAGTGTACCAAACTTTTAAATGTTCTGGTTGGATGTATTTTCGATTCAACCACAATTCCGAAGTTCGTCCGAAGTTCTTAAAACTTGGATGGGATATGTCGGCAGGAATATGTCACGATACGATGGCGTCGAATATCGATATTGGGCTGACGATTGTACGGTAAAACGAGAAATCGACCGTTAAAACGGGGTTATCATAAATAATTATGGCTCATTCTTAATTTTGACTGTGCGATATATGAAAACGGACATGTTTGACCAAGTGTATTTGTGTTCACAGAGGTTTGCAGATATGTGGGAGAGAATATGTTATTTGCTTGATAGAGCCATAAATAAAAATAAAACAAATCCGCAAGACCATTACCATAATAAGGGGATACGAGTGATCCACGAACCGTTCTGATATCCATTGGTTTCAATAGAGCGGTATATGTAAACGGCCATGTTTGACCCTGTGTATCTCTGTTCAAGAAGGGTTTGAAGATATAACAAAATATGATATTTTCATGATAGGGGATTACCAGACGTGGAGGATAAGCATCATATACAAGCCATTTTCAGGCATTGTATATCAGCAGGCACTGTATATCTTATTTGCTTGAGAAGGGCCATCAATAAAGTTTATCCGTAAGGCCATTACCATACGATGGGGATAAGGGTTTAATTTTAATAATTATTAAATTATTAATTTTTTATAATTTTGTATAAAATAAGCTTATGTAATTTATATGTAAAACTGTGTAAATTACATCGTGTAACACACTGTTAGTAACTATTGATTTTAGTTTATGTTCTTATGTATGACTTTTGATTTACAAGACAATTTGCTTAAACAGGGTTTTTCAATAACGGCATAACAATTTTGTATTTAAATAAAACACGGAATAATTGAGGTATTGGGCTGCAATTTATTCCAGGTGCAGTACACATGTTACATTTAACTATATATAATTCGATCTTGTTCATATAACCACCGCGATGATCACTTGTTTGGAGCCAATTTTCCATCACAATTTCACACGTGTTGGCCAAAACGTTGGAAATTTCGCGTTCGATATTGTCGTTGAGTTCCTATATAACGTTGTTGCCTTGTTGGCATGGTAATCGTGGTAATGGAACCTCAAAAAAAATGAAATGGCGTCAAATCGCATGAACGAGGTGACGATTCGACCGGTCCATTTCTCGAGATTACACGGTTACCGAACTTCCCCTACAATAGATCAATTGTTTGACCAGCTGTGTGGCATGTAGCACCATCTTGTTGGAAACACATATCACTGATGACAAGTCCATTCAATAGCGAACTCCATTGACCTCCATTAACCGCCGTAACATGGCGATAATTTTCATTGACGAAAAAATATGGTCCAATCACAACTTCAAGATCAAATCCACAACATACGGTCACTTTTGTGGTTGTAATGGAGTCTCTTGAAACACATGTAGGTTTGTTGCTGCCCTCTGACGCATATGACTATAAAGCTTATAGACAACCTTACCTATTGACAAACCCATTAAGCCAAAAATTAGCTGCATCGCTGAAGATGATTTTTCGATGAAATTCAGAATTGTTTTCAAACTTTAGCAGAGCCAAATCGGAAAAGTTTCGGTTCGTCAAATGATCAAGACTCGGCTTCGGTTAATTTGGTCCTTACGGCCAAATCTGTGAACGGCGTGGAATCGACTGATTTGACTCGTTTTGAGTTGAAGCGGTTACGGCTGCGAAATCTTTGTTACTTCGACCGGTGCTTTATCTTACTGGCACAGGAACGTAGTAAATATTTAGTGAATAGTGAATATTTTGACTCGCATTTATCCACTATAGGATACACAGCCTGTCTGGTGGGACGATTCATATGACCGAAAATTGGTGTAAGCGCTCTTAAAGTTGCGACCACCGACTCAGAATTGCAGTAGTATTTTTTAATAATTTCCAAACGTTGCTCAAAAACGTTCAAGTGTAACGAGTGTAACCTATGTTTAATTTAGAGGCTAAATTGGATCTTCGTGTAAGTGAAGATGGTATCGGTGTTTGCAGAAATCATAGTTACCTTTAAATTTGTCGCAAAGATAAAGGCATGATGCTTTAGCCATGAATTATATTATATAACACAGAACATCGTCATATTTTATACTGAGTTGAATTTCTGTTTTTGGAAAAAAACACATTACACGATACGACGATGTGTGGGTAAGACATTTTACTAACGTTCAAACAACGGTAAGCCTTTTAAATTAACTTTAAATTCATTTTCAGATTAATCCTTTTATGATATGTGTGTGTGTTTATTGTTTGCAACATTCCCATTTCTTCGACTCTAATATCCAATTTCGAATTCCAATTGACGCAACACGTATCCTCCTTTATAACCTTAGTTAGTCGTATATATGTTGTTATTATAGAGAGGACGAGGGTATATTACAAAATAGTTTTAGTTTATAGTTTCCAAAAAAAACAAAGTTTGTTTTACCAATCGTCGTACCGAAATAAAAAAAAATCTGTTGTTACTGAAGAAAGTTTATTTAAATTAGGTTCGAAAACTTTATATAGCAGACTGTTTAAGTAAATTGAATTTAAATTATTAATAAGATTTTTCTTTTTTATCGTTTCAGGTATAACTTCATTTTCAATTATTTTCAATATCGGTTGGTATGTACATATGTGTGATGATATTTAGAATTCCTAATTGTACCAACAACAATGCGCAATAAAGAAAATCGAAGCACTAAATTATTTATTGTTTCCAATACAGTGGGTAGGTAGAACAATATACATAAATACCAAACCAAATTATTAAAAACCAAAACCGCATGGTTTTTTTGTTGACATTTGTTGAGAAGAAAAAATAATTGAATCGAAAATTTATTCAATAAATTTATAATTTTCTTTAATAATTTTGTCTTATGTTTTGCCGCTAAATAGAAAATTGTACACTAGGAAAAACTAAGTAAATAAAACAAAAAATAATAATTAATTTTTTAACAATTAAAAAATTTTTCCTGTAAAGTTGTAAATTGCCGTTGGCACCTAACGTTAAATTTAAATTAGTTCTCGGTTTGTTTTGCTGAAATCAATTTTTTGGGTGAAAAATTTGAATTAAGAAAATGTCTGAACAGACAAAATCAAATATTTATCATTTCTTTTTAAACAAAAATTTTATCTTACATAAATACGAGTAGTTAGGGCTGTATTAATTTTTCGAAATACTTACAAAGTTCAACATTTTTAACTTTAAAGTGTGCTTGCTAATATTTGAAGAGCTTGTGATTAAACAGAAGAGTTAATAAATACGGGTTTAGTTTTGGAAAACAGTTTCTTTCTTCTTCCTTATTTGAAACTAAACATTTGTCAAAAAAAAATTGAGGGGTGTACTAAATATGTTGTCGCCAACACCCGACTTTATTTTACAGTACATGTATCTAAATCACGAATACACTGTACTTGATTACAAAGGCAACTTAAATGTATGTCACAATTCTAAACAACATTTTCTTTTTGGTTATGGAGGAAAGGTACTAAACTTCTTTTCTTCTAGCTTAATTTAGAATATTTTTGTTCTTACTAGGTTTGTAGTCTGTGCGGCATTTTTCATAATATTTGCAAACGAAATAGCTCCTAGGAAAGCAGTTACTTCCGGTGGGTCGATTTTGACTTAATTTTACTGGGATCTCGTAAATCGTAAGGATGAAGTTTTATATAAATAAGTCATTCCTTCTGAGCTGTAGGGAGGACACAGGCCGACAGAGAGATTCCATTTCGAAAATCGCTTTTTCGGACTTGTAGTGTTGCTAATAAAATTGAATTATGTGAATTTGCAGCTGTTATTTTGCAAGATATAACCAATAAAATTCAAAAGTTCAGCGAAAGTATGTGTGGTTCCTTACACCAACCATTAGAGAAAACTTCGTCATGGGCAATCGCAACAGGAGCTACTAGACAAGTAGAAATATGTTCAAAGTAGTTAAAGGAAACTAAAAAATATAAAAACAATTTGTTACAATTTATTTTCCCCATTTCACGAAGTTACAGCTAAATTACTGATTTTCATAATTGCAAATACTTTAAAATGTAATTGAAAAAAATATTATTTCAACCCCAGTTTCATCATACAATGAGGTTCATCCCAATCAATTTACAATTGGTTTAGTTTAATTCAAACTGGTTATTTTCTAGTATCACATTCTGAACTCATACTGCAATCCCATTTTCATCATACATACTGAATTTTATTCCGGTTCTTTTAAAAATGGTTTAATCCTATTCAAATTATCCAACTAATATAGCACGGAATTGTTTAAAGCTTTTTCGCTATTTGTGCTGAACCAAATTAGACACAAATTAAGTTTTGTAACTAATCCAAATGTATTGCAAGAAGGCTCACTTTCAGGGATCTTGACCCACAGCACAAATACATTTTTAAAACCCTAATGTTAGAAAACGGCCCTATTACAGGACTTCTTCCAAAAATCTATATATTTTGGTGGACGAGATACTCAATTTCAACATAATTGGTCACTAAATATATAAGTTTTTCTCAGACGTTACAGAGTCCGCAAAAAATATCATTTCCTCTAATATTTTGGAGAAGTTATTTCAACCGATATTCTTGCAAATTTTATTTAGAATCTTTCAGTTTATAATCGCTTTTCTCATAAATGATGTTATTTTCAAAATACTGCAAAAAACGAAAAAGCTCTTAAGGAAGCTGTCAATTTCGGAGAACTAATTTCATCCAAAAATGACTGGAATCTATCAATTTATAGAAAAAAATTAAGTATCACCCGAACCAGTCAATTCCTCTAAGCTGTATAGACCACACAAACATTAAGTCTGCGTGGCACCACACACACAACTAATAGTTTGAAAACCAGACTTTTACGACTTTGGTATATCTGAAAAACTTTCTAGGTCATAATTTCTAATGATTATTAATCTTAAATGCAAATAAAAATTTTAAACTGATGGCCCCAGTGCTTCTTCTAAAATGGTAGTAGAATTGTTTACAAATCGTTTACGATTAAAAAACATTTTACTGTTCCCGTTAAGCTGCAATTCGTGGGCGGACTGGTGTTGAACAAAAATTCACCACACTTTTCGTATTCTTGTTTAAATGTATTGTCACGTACTGAGCCGAATTGTGACAATTCTATGAATATGAGTTGAATACGAATTGAATATGAATTGAACATGAATTTCATATAATTTGAGTATGAATTGAATATGAATTGAACATGAATTGAATATGAACTGAATATGAATTGAATATGAAATGAATATGAATTGAATATGAATTGAATATGAATTGAATATGAATTGAATATGAATTGAATATGAATTGAATATGAATTGAATATGAATTGAATATGAATTGAATATGAAGTGAATATGAAATAAATATGAATTGAATATGAATTGAATATGAATTGAATATGAATTGAACATGAATTGAATATGAAAAGAATTTGTGTTGGATAAGAATTGAATATGAATTGAATACGAATTGGATACGAATTGGATATGTATTGAATATGAATTGAATATGAATTGGATATGAATTGTAATTGAGTTGAATTTAAAATGAATATGAATTTAATTTGAATTGAATATGAATTGAATATGAATTGAATATGAATTGAATATGAATTGGATATAAATTGAATATGAAATGAATATGAATTGAATATGAATTAAATATGAATTGAATATGAATTGAATATGAATTGAATATGAATTGAATATGAATTGAATATGAATTGAATATGAATTGAATATGAATTGAATATGAATTGAATATGAATTGAATATGAATTGAATATGAATTGAATATGAATTGAATATGAATTGAATATGAATTGAATATGAATTGAATATGAATTGGATATGAAATAAATATGAATTGAATATGAATTGAATATGAATTGAATATGAATTGAATATGAATTGACTATGAATTGTATAGGAATTGAATATTAATTGAATGTGAAATCATATACAATTCATATTCAATTCATATTCAATTCATATTCAATTCATATTCAATTCATAGTCAATTCATATTCAATTCATATTCAATTCATATTCAATTCATATTCAATTCGTATTCAATTCATATTCAATTCATATTAAATTCATATTAAATACATATTCAATTCATATTCAAGTCATAATCAATTCATATTCAATTCAAATTCAATTCATAGTCAATTCAAATTCAATTCATACTCAACTCATATTCAGTTCATATTAAATTCATATTCAATTCAAATTCAATTCATATTCATTTTAAATTCAACTCAAATACAATTCATATTCAATTCATATTCAATTCATATTCAATTCATACTCAATTCACATTCAATTCATATTCAGCTCATATTTAATTCATATTCAATTCATATTCAATTCATATTCAGTTTATATTCAATTCATATTCAATTCATATTCAATTCACGTTCAATTCATATTCAATTCACATTCAATTCATATTCAATTTATATTCAATTCATATTCAACTCATATTCATTTCATATTCAATTCAAATTCGATTCATATTCAATTCATATTCAATTCAAATTCAATTCAAATTCAATTCATATTCACTTCTTATTCAATTCTTATTCAATTCATATTCAATTCATAATTATTCTTATTCAATTCATATTCAATAAATATTCAATTCATATTCAATTCATATTCAATTCATATTCAATTCATATTCAATTCATAGTCAATTCGTATTCAATTCATATTCCATTCATATTCAATTTATATACAATTCATATTCAATTCATAATTATTCACATTCATTTCATATTCAATTCATATTCAATTCATGTTTAATTCATTTACAATTCATATTCAATTCATATTCAATTCGTGTTCAATATGATTCAATTCATATGCGACTCATATTCAATTCATATTCAATTCAAAATCAATTCATATTCAATTCATATTCAATTCATATTCAATTCATATTCAATTCATATTCAATTCATATTCAATTCATATTCAATTCATATTCAATTCATATTCAATTCATATTCAATTCATATTCAATTCATTTTCAATTCATATTCAATTCATATTCAATTCATATTCAATTCATATTCAATTCATATTCAATTCATATTCAATTCATATTCAATTCATATTCAACTCATATTCAATTCATATTCAATTCATATTCAATTCATATTCAATAAATATTCAATTCATATTCAACTCATATTTAATTCATATTCAATTCATAATCAATTCATATTCAATTCATATTCAATTCATGTTCAATTCATATTCAATTCATAATCAATATGATTCAATTCATGTTCAATATGATTCAATTCATATTCGATTCGTATTCAACTCTTATTCAATTTATATACAATTCATGTTCAATTCATATTTAAGTCATATTCAATATGATTCATAGTTCATATCCAATTCATATTCAATTCATATTCAATTCATATTCAATTCATATTCAATTCATATTTAATTCATATTCAATTCATATTCAATTCATATTCAATTCATATTCAATTCATATTCAACTCATATTCAATTCATATTCAATTCATATTCAATTCATATTCAACTCATATTCAATTCATATTCAATTCATATTCAATTCATATTCAATTCATATGAAATTCATGTTCAATTCATATTCTATTCATATTCAATTCATATTCAATTCATATTCAATTCATATTCAATTCATATTCAATTCATATTCAATTCATATTCAATTCATATTCAATTCATATTCAATTCATATTCAATTCATATTCAATTCATATTCAATTCATATTCAATTCATATTCAATTCATATTCAATTCATATTCAATTCATATTCAATTCATATTCAATTCATATTCGATTCATATTCAATTCATATTCAATGCATATTCAATTCATATTCAATTTGTAGTCAATACATATTCAATTAATATTGAATTTATATTCAATTCATATTCAATTCATATTCAATATGATTCAATTCATATTCAATATGATTCAATTCATATTCAATTCATATTCAATTCATATTTAAATCATATTCAATTCATATTCAATTCATATTCAATTCATATTCAATTCATATTCAATTCATATTCAATTCATATTCAATTCATATTCAATTCATATTCAATTCATATTCAATTCATATTCAATTCATATTCAATTCATATTCAATTCATATTCAATTCATATTCAATTCATATTCAATTCATATTCAATTCATATTCAATTCATATTCAATTCATATTCAATTCATATTCAATTCATATTCAATTCATATTCAATTCATATTCAATTCATATTCAATTCATATTCAATTCATATTCAATTCATATTCAATTCATATTCAATTCATATTCAATTCATATTCAATTCATATTCAATTCATATTCAATTCATATTCAATTCATATTCAATTCATATTCAATTCATATTCAATTCATATTCAATTCATATTCAATTCATATTCAATTCATATTCAATTCTTATTCAATATGATTCAATTCATATTCAATATGATTCAATTCATATTCAATTCATATTCAATTCATATTTAAATCATATTCAATTCATATTCAATTCATATTCAATTCATATTCAATTCATATTCAATTCATATTCAATTCATATTCAATTCATATTCAATTCATATTCAATTCATATTCAATTCATATTCAATTCATATTCAATTCATATTCAATTCATATTCAATTCATATTCAATTCATATTCAATTCATATTCATCTCGTATTCAATTCATATTCAATTCATACTCAATTCATATTCAATTCATATTCAATATGTTTCAATTCATATTCGATTCATATTCAACTCTTATTCAATTTATATACAATTCTTGTTCAATTCATATTTAATTTATATTCAATTCATACTCAATTCATATTCAATTCATATTCAATTCATATTCAATTCATATTCAATTCATATTCAATTCATATTCAATTCATACTCAATTCATATTCGATTCATATTCAATTCATATTCAATTCATATTCAATTCATATTCAATTCATATTCAATTCAAATTCAATTCATATTCAATTCATATTCAATTCATATTCAATTCATATTCAATTCATATTCAATTCATATTCAATTCATATTCAATTCATATTCAATTCATATTCAATTCATATTCAATTCATATTCAATTCATATTCAATTCATATTCGATTCATATTCAATTCATATTCGATTCATATTCAATTCATATTCAACTTTGAGGTTTTTCGGTTTTGTCTCACGTTGAATGAAATCGTTTTTATTTTACATTCGATATAGAGCGATACTTCACTTTATTGAACTTGGAATTCAGTTTCTCCTTTAGTTAATACGAATTACGTATAGATTGGCGTTGCCCGGAAGCATCAGTGATTTATGTGAATACTGTTACACAAACGACGAATGTTCTTTTAGATGACACCAACATGAGTTTGGGCTAAACGAAAACTATGTACTAATAAAGGATTTTATAGCAGTTGCTTCACGTTTTCTTGTTCTATCGTGTCGATTACATTCAGGCATTTAATAGAACCATTAAACTATCTTGGGATTTTGCTGGTTTGAAAGAAATTGCTAGTCTTGTTTGTCGCTCGTGTTATATCTACACAACGTGAGACTATTCTAAAAAAGTTGCGTTCATTTAATTTTCATACAATTTAGTTTACGACGTTAGCTCCATAAAGTTTTGTATAACTTTGGACCAAGCCATTTATTTTTCAATAATAAAAATTAGAAACTTATATTAGGAAGCAACCAAAATTTAAAACTCGATGCTTGTGTAACACCGAAAAATCTTCAGCTTTCTCATTCTTTTTATTATATGCCATTTATATACTTTACGGTGTTCTATATAGTTCGAGCAATATACAGCTAATTCTTGTATAAAAAAATATTACATTGCAGAAAAGCTAGAAGAACCTAGCTAGAGAGAAAAAACAAATAAAAATCCAACAAAAAGCACAAAAAAAGTTAAATAAACTTTATTGTTTAGCATTAAGTATACGTTGTTGTTTTTGTGGGTGTTATTACTTTTATTGTAAGAGGTTGAAAATGTACCTATATTTTCCTATACGTATATAGCATTCACGGTTCTGTGGTTGAATAAAAATCGCAAGAACATAGCGCGCAAATACAAAAGAAAATAAACTTTTCCGTTATGGTAAGTTAGAGTTGAATAATTTCTCATGATCGTTCAACATAAAACTTAAAATTTTCTTTATATAAAATTTTTTTCCCCGTTTTTGCTTGGAAACAAAATGAATAGAATTTTCTTGCTAAAAATGTTTTTTGCTGAGTGTTTAGTTATGTGCCATAGGATTACGAAAGAAATGTGTCATGATTGTATAATCTATGTATTATACCAAGGTAGAAAGTATTATTTTAACGTCTATAGCGTGATTTTTATCTTAAATAATTCGTTTTGGTGCTCCATAGTACTCACTCTTGCGGTTTACATATTTTTACCATACACGGGAGGTCGGGTGAATCTTTCTCGCTATAAACACCTATGTATGTATATTCGTATACGCATGAAATGAAGGTAAAACAATGATTGCCACAATTTTAGATGGAATTACCTTAAATCCTTTTCGTATGGATATCACATTGTTAGTTTTATGACATTGATACTAAGTTTATCGTACACAATTTGTAGGTATTTGCCGGGTGTTGTTTTATTATTGCTGCTATGTCATATTAATGCTGCGGTGAAAATAAAAATCTTAACCAGTTCACATGTGACAGAGTTTGTGTTTTTCCATGGATTGGTTTCCACCAATTTGCTCATAATTTCTTTAACAAAATGACATTCCAAGCAAACCCAATGAATTTCAGGTGAATAAAAAATTCATGCTTTTCTTCAAATTTAGCAAGGCTAAACCTAAACTAACCCCTTGCCGTTTTTCCAGACAAAATCAAAAAAGATCGTTAAAATTTTAATCAATTGTCAAAATCTATGAAGTTTTAAATGAATTCGCTTTTAAATTTGATAAAAGCATTGTCCAGTTTCACCGTAATAAACGATAAAATTTTTGATCAATTTCCTGCTTCAAATGGAACCAAATTTGTAGGGATTTTATACCCCATTTGTTCATAATTTGTGCAGCAATTTGTCTTTTTGAAATTTAGATTTTGCATGAATGTTACCGAAAAAATCATAGGGTAAGGGTTAAAATCACAGACCAAACTAACTAACATATTCTCACCCGGTACAGCTTGTTTTACGAAAGAAAGTAGATCTTATCTTGTGATCAATACATGACTTACATGTGCCACTCAATTTTAAACTCCACTCGTTCTTGGCAAAGTGTTATGTTTTTTGTTTAAAGATAGCAAACTTCTTTCTGTAGTCTAATCAAATGCTCCTTTAAAAATTTGGACTAAACTCGATTTTGACAAAGCATTTGGCTCCTCCAACTGAGAGCTACCAGAACTTGAACAGATTAATTGGTAGAAAATACATTTTAGTTCGCAAAACAAACAAATATTTAGAAGGCCTACATATTCCTATAAAAAGTAAATGGCCAGAGATGTCATAACGAGGAAATGAAAAATTATTATGAGAGTCATTTAAATTTTGTTTTAAAATATTTAACTAATATTAGCAAACAAGAAAAATTGAATACATACAATAATTAAGATTTAATTATTTTGAATTAGATTAGATTATATTAGATTATTACAACGCAGGGCAGCGCTTAAGCTGGAATCCTATAACTAACACAGCCCGTAGCAGATGAACAAACATTCCTATCAATAACGCAGCAACTGAACATACTACGAATGACACCTCCTAAACCTGTGAGGGTTTTTATAACTAAAGGACTAGAAAGTGTTATAGGGTCCAATTTTGAAAATTCCATCAACTTACAATCCAGTGTTTTTTCTTCTTTAAACTGAGCCTCCGCTACTTCAACTTTTTAGTGAATTTTTTTATGTTAGGTCCTTCGTGAGTTAGTTGAACTCCATCTTTCCTCTCGCCATAAAAATGAGGAGGAGTAACGTATGTGTTTTATCAGCTGGATTTGTATATATCCAACCCAACTTAAATTATAGCCACCCAACTACAATAAGTTTGTAAAGATCCAATTTAATTTTTTTGTGTTTCGTGTTTTATTCATTTATTTATTACAATTAAATACGAACCTAATCTAAAATATAGAATGAGTCAAAACTCCGCTCCTCACTTGATTTTCATCGCCAAACATAGTTGAAATACCTTCCTAACCGAAGTTCAAGCTTTTCTAAGCTCTCACTTTAAAGTTGATACTTGCGAGCTTTTGTTATAACATAGTAAATGAAAATGTGCTACAACTCAACTTTAATTCATTTTATAAAAATTAACTCAAAAGCATTAATTTTGTCTTCATTACAATCTTTGCGTCTGTAGCCGGCTTCATTTTATTTGCTCAAATTCCTCTAATTCAATGATCGTCGCTCGAATAATCGCTGGAACTCGTTTATGACCGATCGAGGTTCGCAAATCCAATCCCGTTGATTGCGCGTCTGACGGTGTTGTACCCGTATTACTACACAGCAATCCGTTGTGGTGGACAGATCATGTTTAGCAACGAGAAGATCTCAGTCAATGGGCACACTGGTGCAACCGACTTCGTCGGGTCAAATCGACAGCTGGCATTTCTGCATCAGCATAGCATTAGAGATGTAAATCCTGAGATACTTCAAGATGATACCACCTGAAACTTTGTTCCTCCTGCTTCTTCTCATTTCAGCGGCTTCTGGGAAGCAGGTGTAAAATCAGAACAGCATTATTTACGTCGCATCACTCGCGAAACTCTGCTCACGTTCGAGCACGTTCGTTCATTGTGTCCCATGTCAAATGATCGAGATGACTACTGAATCTTCACTCCAGGGTACTTTTTAATTAGCGGGACTCTAATCACGACACCTGAACCAACCGAACCGTCTCAACCGTTACCAGCAACTTTAGAAAAAGTATCACCACTTCTAGAGAATTTGGTAGATGGAATATCTTTCCTGCCTAATTGGTGTTCATTAAAGAGGAATCCATACCACCTACGAAATGGTTACTCGGCAGGATTATCGATACGCATCGAGGATGTGATGAACGAGTTCGAGTCGTCTTATTGAGATGTCAAAATGCTTTAAAGAAGCGACCAGTGAGGCTGTGCCTGCTGCCTATCCCAAAGAACTACAACAACAAATTGACATGTCCATAAAAAAATCTTCACTTTACTCTAACCTCTATTCGAGCAGCACCCCACGGATAAATCAACTAAACCCCCATAAAGTGTACAACTAATTCTTGCCTCGTTTTGGATTATTGTAACAGCCTTATAAAATTGAATTCGTAAAAGCTATCTCACTTGGAACACCTGTCATTTTCTGAGCCATTCACATTCGTCTAAATTGGCATATTGAAGAAGTAGCTAAGTTTCAATATATGAAAATATTTAACTATGGCTTTCGCTAGTACTTTCCGAGGCAAGTAATTCTAGTTCCACCCATGATATTTCCAATATTGATTTAGTTTAAAAAAGAATCCGTAGAATCCCTAAATTCAACGACCAAATGGCATAGTGATTAAAGCTTTGGCGTTTGGATCGGGAGGTACCGGGTTCGAATCCCGATAGAGGCAGGATGCAAAGGGAATTTTCATCAACAAATTACGATTTGGGATGAGAAGGAACACATCTATGACCCTCTGTCGGAGTGCGGGGCTCACGGGCCGACCCATCTTCCATGCCAGTATAGGCTGGCATGGAGCTATGCAATGTGCAGATGGTAATAAAATCGGACCTATATCCGTACGTCCTCGAATTGGCCAATACAGGCGTAAAGGTAAGGACGTAAATAAGCGAACCGCGACAGAGTAGGGAGAGCTTCGGCCCCAGAACAGATCAGGAAAAAAAAAAAAAAAAAAGAATCTCTAAATTCTTTTTCGTTTGCAAATATATCTATTGCCGATTTGCATTCTGCAATTTGGGAAGTAAAATCGCAATCCACTGGTCTAGATATGGTTAGTTTAAAGTTTGTTAAGCGTATTTTTCCTAATGTATCAAGACACTTGTTACATATTTTTAATTTTAGTTTAACGACCTCTTTTTATCCTGCTCAGTGGAAGTGGAGTAAAATTATTCCTGTTCCTAAAATTAGCAATCCTTCTGAGCTTTCGCATTTTCGACCTATTAGTATTTTAAGTTCTCTGTCCAAAGCGTTACAGAATTTTGTGATGATATCCGTCGTAGTATGAGTAAAAGAGAAATGACTTGCCTTACTTGGTTGGATTTTTCTAAAGCGTTCGATTCAATTAATGACCAAATTTTGTTTAATAAGCTTATTTCGAACTTTTATTTTTCTCTCTCTGCTGCTAAATTGATTTTAGACTATATTTCTGGTCGCTTTCAGGCAGCCTTTTTTGACAATTCGTTTTACCTGTTACTTCTTACCTGTCTCTTCTGGCGTTCCTCAGGGGTCGGTTCTTGGTCCTTTACTATTCTCAATGTACATTAATGACGTTGCATGTTCGATTCGCCAGTTTTCTTTTCATATTTTTGCTGATGATGTGCAAATTTATAGGAGTAGTCGCCTTGACTCGGTAAGAATTTATAATTGGTCACTATCTAACCGGCCCGCTCTTAATGCTAATACATCTCAGTCATTATAATTTATAAAAAAATCTATAGATACTTCCTCTTTTCCTGGAATTTTCCTCGGTGATTCTTTAATTCCATTCTCTAATACAGTTAGAAATTTAGGGTTAATTTTCAATAAAACTCTTACTTGGGGTGATCAATTGATTAAGGTTAGCAAAACGGTTTTTGGAATGCTTAGATGTTTGTATAAAATTTATGGAGTTACTGATAGTAATTTTAAAAAGCGTAAGTTCCTCTCGCACCTTCTTCCACATTTTCTATTTGGGGACGTTGTTTTGTATTACAACTAACAGTTGAATATCTGTTAATTTAGCAACATGTTATCTTATATACAAAAAAGTGTTAGATACGTTTCATATTACGTCTAACATGCTGATTACGTTCGCTATGTGCGTTGATACTGTTGTTAACTCCTCCCTCCTTTAAGATCCACGTCCCGTGGGTCATAGGTTTAGTCTGACAGGTTGAAATTGAATCCCTGGTTGACTGCTGGGAATTTCGTATGGTTGGATTTGCATCATCCGTCTCCGGCGTTTGGCCCTTACTTTGTTGATAAACATCGCGAGGATTAAACCGCAAATGAAAAATATAATACCAGAATCGATTATCGCTGCTTCCTCGTTATCATCAAATAATTCTTGTGGCTGTTCAATGTTTTCCAGATATAGCAGGACTGTGCAGATATCCCGAATCAATTCTGATGCCGTTATCTGTAATGTTTGTCCGTAATACCGATGGCAGGATTTGGAATGTTTTTTCTTCTTTGTTAGTAAATGTAGAATTATTAATTTTAATTGTTTCGTTGTTGTTTTGCACCAGAAAACTTCCTTCCAAATATTTACTGGTGTTGTTGTAAGAAATATTTCCGTTGAAGTTGCTTAAAAATATCGCGTTTCCGTCCAATCTTTCGATGATTTGATTTTTGTTGAACTGGAATTCGCATCTAGCATCGGCACCCTTTATGAGTTGGTTAATGCAATGATCTTCCTTTAGCTCTTTCGAGCAATTTGATTCGCAAATGGTTGTGTCGCGGAATAGTTAGCATTTCTGAACAATTCCAAATATCTGATTCTGGTTGAGTAGAATTTCGTTGACTTCCAAGTGTATTTGCTTGTTTTTGTCTATCGTTATGGTTGTAGTCTTCCTTATGATGATATGGTTGTAGTCTTCTTCGCCTGTTTTGGGTATTGATATAATGTACAGAATTTTGGAGTTGTTGATCATCATCATCGGTTCTGCATACTCAATTGCTTCAATTTCGTTGGAGTATGGAAGTGTTTCTACTTTCGTTACTAGACGATTAATCTCCATTTTGTCCAACAAATTAGTATTGATGAGGGATTGGCCTTTGCCACTTGTGCTGCTTCGTAGCTTTCCAGCTTGAAACTTCTACTGATGATTTTTCCATTTCCTTGTTTCAATGTTACTAATGGACTCTTGTATTCGTAGATGCTCGTTGACATTGATTGACCCAAAAGCCAAGTGCTGGAATTTAAAGATTATTGTATTAGGTTTTTGATTTGAGCTTTGTGAATCCGTCTTCCGGATGTAGTTGTAACTGTGACATTATTGTCTTTAGTCACGGGTTCCTTCGAAACCTTGGTTTATCTTTTGATTTAATTTGCTTCATGGCGGTGTAGATTGTATCACCGAGTTCGAATGCTTTAAGTTCGCTTCTATTTGAGTGTTCCCTTGTTATTTTTGTTTCCTGTGTTTTTTTCAGTATTTCTAACAGATCCTCGTTGATTTTATTTTTGAAGTCTGCTAGATTGTGGTAGTTGATTCGTTGTAGTCGGCCCAAAAATACGTCGCTAGGGTTTTGCTGACTGACCTAGTGTATGGAATTATTGTAGCGATCTACTGCTTTGTTGATCTCTTTCACCGTTAAATCTTTGTATTTGTCCTGTAAGCATCTCACGATTTCAATCATTGTTGAATGAACTCTTTCGATAGTACCATTTACCTCACTTCGTTGTGAAGGTGTTAAATAGATTTCGACTCCCAAGGTTTTCAGGTAGTCTATGATGATTGGACTTACTAGGCTTCGCTCGTTGCCCATAACGATTAGTCTTGGTAGCGTGATTTACTTTTAATACCGAACAATTTTGCGAATTTCGAGAACTTGTCAACGCACGATAGAAATTTTTCGTTTTTAATTTCCATGATATCCACGTGAAATATTTCCGCTGGGTAGTTTGGAATCGGCGTTTTCTGAAGTAGGATAGGCCTTGGGTGTCTGTCGTACTTTTTGATATTACAATTATTACAACTTTGTGTGTACTTCTTGATCAAACTTGACATGTGAGGAAAGTAGTGTTGTAAGAAATATTTCCGTTGAAGTTGCTTAAAAATATCGTGTTTCCGTCCAACCTTTCGATGATTTGATTTTTGTTGAACTGGAATTCGCATCTAGCATCGGCACCCTTTATGAGTTGGTTAATGCAATGATCTTCCTTTAGCTCTTTCGAGCAATTTGATTCGCAAATGGTTGTTTCGCGGAATAGTTAGCATTTCTGAACAATTCCAAATATCTGATTCTGGTTGAGTAGAGTTTCGTTGACTTCCAAGTGTATTTGCTTGTTTTTGTCTATCGTTATGGTTGTAGTCTTCCTTATGATGATATGGTTGTAGTCTTCTTCGCCTGTTTTGGGTATTGATATAATGTACAGAATTTTGGAGTTGTTGATCATCATCATCGGTTCTGCATACTCAATTGCTTCAATTTCGTTGGAGTATGGAAGTGTTTCTACTTTCGTTACTAGACGATTAATCTCCATTTTGTCCAACAAATTAGTATTGATGAGGGATTGGCCTTTGCCACTTGTGCTGCTTCGTAGCTTTCCAGCTTGAAACTTCTACTGATGATTTTTCCATTTCCTTGTTTCAATGTTACTAATGGACTCTTGTATTCGTAGATGCTCGTTGACATTGATTGACCCAAAAGCCAAGTGCTGGAATTTAAAGATTATTGTATTAGGTTTTTGATTTGAGCTTTGTGAATCCGTCTTCCGGATGTAGTTGTAACTGTGACATTATTGTCTTTAGTCACGGGTTCCTTCGAAACCTTGGTTTATCTTTTGATTTAATTTGCTTCATGGCGGTGTAGATTGTATCACCGAGTTCGAATGCTTTAGGTTCGCTTCTATTTGAGTGTTCCCTTGTTATTTTTGTTTCCTGTGATTTTTTCAGTCTTTCTATCAGATCCTCGTTGATTTTGTTTTTTCAAGTCTGCTAGATTATGGTAGTTGATTCGTTGTATTCGGCCCAAAAATACGTCGCTATGTTTTTGCTGACAGACCCAGTGTATGGAATTATTGTAGCGATCTACTGCTTTGTTGATCTCTTTCACCGTTAAATCTTTGTATTTGTCCTGTAAGCATCTCACGATTTCAATCATTGTTGAATGCACTCTTTCGATAGTACCATTTACCTCACTTCGTTGTGAAGGTGTTAAATAGATTTCGACTCCCAAGGTTTTCAGGTAGTCTATGATGATTGGACTTACTAGGCTTCGCTCGTTGTTCATTACGATTAGTCTTGGTAGCATGATTTACTTTTAATACCGAAAAATTTTGCGAATTTCGAGAACTTGTCAACGCACGATAGAAATGTTTCGTTTTTAATTTCCATGATATCCACGAAAGTAGTAACGTTCCAAAATTTGATTCTTATTCTCGAGATGGTTTCGATGTGTTAGTCTGTGTTCCTCTTTTATGATTGCGAATTTGTTCTCTTCGTTACCAATGTGGTCAACTATCCTTTGAGTGAGCCGTAATTTGCATCTGGAAAAGCATTCTTTATAAATCTCTTGTAGGACCTGGATGTATTCCTCGGGTATTTTTATTCCGTTAATTATGGTTGGATTTAACCTTTCCCGTAGTATTTTGAATATGCTCCCTTTATTTATTTCCAGTAGACTGATGTAGTGTCTGTTATATCCTGGGTGGGGTTCTTCGTATGCGTAGATGTTTTTGCCTTTCTTAGTTATGAGATGGTTCTTGAATGCATTAAATGGTGCATCGCAGAATTGGATCAATTCTGTGGTATCTTCCTCCGCGCTATGCACTGTTCCGGTTGAAAATGTATTAGCTTCCAATTCTAGCCTTGATAAGGCAACGGCGACCTTATTAGTGCAACCAGGTTTATAGATAAGCTCGTAATTATACTCTTCTAGCCGAGCTTTCCACCTTTTCCTGTTTAGCATTATTATTTCTGTTGCCCAATGTGAATGTTAAAGGTTGGTGATTCGTTAGAATTTTGATTTTTTTTGCCCCATATAAATAATTTCGAAGGTTATTCAATGCCCAGATGATGGCCAGCATTTCCTTTTCATTGGCCGCCTAATTTTCTTCAGTTGTATTTAATGATCTGGATATAGGTTATAGGTCTATCTTTGCCGATTTCGCCCTGTGATAACACCGCGCTAATTGCAATGGACGAGGCATCGGTAGTTAGAATAAGCCGTTTTTTTGAAGTCCGGAAAATTAAATATCTCTGATAATGTCAGTAGCTCTTTAATGTGTCGAAATGCTTCGATTTCCTTCTCGTTCATGTTTATTTTGATCTTCTTGGACTGGTTTGCTTTGGTTTGTGCGTTTTCCTCTCTAGTTAGGTTAGTTAGTGGTTTCGCTATTTTCGCGAAGTCGTCGAATAAAACGTCTATAATAAGAAGCTAACCCGAGGAACGATTTTAAATCCTTCAAATTGTCGGGTTTCTTGAGGTTTCGAATAGCAATAATTTTTTTGGGGTCCGGCTTGATACCCTTGTTTGTAATAAGGAATCCGAGAATTTCCGTTTGAGTTTTAAACATTCCGTTTTATCCAGGTTAACTCGTAAATTGGTCTTTTCCAATTTCGCAAAAACTCTTCTGATATCCGATAAATGTTCTTCTTCAGTTCTCCCTCCGAATATTATGATATCGTCGATATATACATAGCATATCTCGCCGATAAGTTCTTTTAAAACGGCGTCTATCATCCTCTGGAATATTGCTGGAGCGTTTTTTAGGCCGAAAGGGAGTCTTAAGAACTCATACTTCCCATTCATCGTTGAAAACGATGTTTTTGGTATGTCGGTTTTTTTCATCTTTATTTGATGAAATCCTGAAGTTAGATCAATGGTGGTAAAATATTTTGAATCTCCGAGGTTTGCGATTGTGTTACTTATATCAGGAATTGGATATGCATCCGAGGTTGTTACTGCGTTTAGTCTTTTGAAATCTATTACCAATCTATACTTTTTCGTTTGTGAAGCGTCCATTTTCTTTTCAACAATCCAAATCGGTGGGTTATACGGGCTTTTGGAGGGTCTTCCGCTAGAAGTGCGCCGATTTGATTTTCCACTTCTTGTCTCATATGGTGTGGACACGGATAGGACTTCGTGTATATTGGTTACTCCGTCGTTGTTTTTATTTCGGCTCTTATTTCGGTGGTGATTGTTTCCGTATTGTTTACAGGTCCGAATAGTGCTTGAAATGTTGATACAACTTCCTGGAGTTTTTGTCTGGTTTCTGGTAGTAGATGGTTGTCACGAAGTTCCATATTGTTGACCTGATGAGATGTTTTTTCATTGAGTTGATGTTTGGCCATATAGTTAGAATGTTACTTCTGCGATCAATAATTGCTCCTAATTCCCGCAGCGTATCGTCACCAATTATTCCACCGAAGGTTTTTAATCCCGACAAAACGAAAAAATCAATTGTTTTGTTTAAACCTATACTTCTGAAAAATTGTCCTCGAACTTTTTTGTTAATCTCAATATATCCAGCTGCTGAACTAATTTTAAATTTAAAGTTGGTCGGTATGGCGGTTTTGGCTAACTCCGGTTTTACAAAATTTTTGTTAGCCCCGGTGTCAATTAAAAATTTAAGGATGTCGCCGCTTTTTTGTTTATATTTTGTGTATGGTATGCTAGAGAGGCATCCATCATAAAATTTAATTCCGGAGTTTCTTCAATTCACGAGTTCGTTGTAGTCGTCCTCCTCTTCCTGTTGAGTTTCCAAGTGATGTGCTCTCTGCAATTTCCGTGGTTCATTGTGGTTTGAGATTTCCCGTTTGAACGCCTGGTTATTTTGATGATTTGTTATTTGTCTTGCCTGTACCGATGGATCAATACTCATCGGTACTGGTGGTTTCAAATTGATCGGTCTAGGCGGAACTGAATTGTTTTGATGATGAATGTTGTAAGCAATGTTTGGATTGTTTTGATGTTGAATATTATACGCCATGTTCTTCTGTGGTAATGGCATCGGGTTAAAGCTCCTTTGTGAATTGTATCGAAGTTTTGGAAGAATTTGATTTATGGGTGCAGTTACCGAATTGTTAAAATTTCTCATATGAATTTGTTAGCATGTTTGCCAGATCCCCATTTAATCCTCTGATGAACACGTCCAGTGCTCGATTCCGGTAGGTCTCGACGAGAACGTTGATTGCATCAGGTGTGTAGTCTTCCGTTTTTATTTTGTTAACGATGAGTGAAAACTGGTGGTTTACATTGGCGTAAAACTCGTCTAAGCCCATGTTTCGTTGGGTTAGATTGCCTAATTGATGTTCTAGAGTCCGCACGTCTCTTTTGTCCGCGTAGTGCAGAGACAAGCATTTTTTATTGACGTCCAATCATTGTCGAATATATGTTGAAATGAGTGCTGAGTCCGCGTTCCCTCTTATCTTTTGTCTCACGCTTTGCAAAATTGCTCGATATATGGATTTGTCACGCATTATCTCGTAGTCGCTCAGTATGTTTTCCACATTGCGCACCCAGGAGACGTATTGGGTGGGATTACCATCAAAGTGTTGTAATTCCTTGACACTATCGGGTAATTTGATGATATCCTTCAAGTCCTGCTCCGTTTTAGGCCTTGTTAGTGTTGTTGCTGCTATGTGTACTGTTGAGGTTTCTAATTTGTCAAACCGTCTGTTAATTTGTTTAAAGGTTTCTTCACTGCATGCGATGCCGGTCAGTTTATGAGGTGAAATATATTCCTTATATATTTGAAATATTTGGGATTCATCAAATTCTCTACATTTAATGTGGTATCTAATTATTTTTTAAAAATAATTTTGCAGGTAGTTTCCAAGTTATCGAATTGGTTATTCAACTCAAATATGATCTGGGTTGGTATTTTGGAATTACTACTCAAGGTAGATTCCGTTTCTCTCGACATTAGACTCATTACTAGAATGAACATTAGCCTCTACTTGCTCTGGTTTCATACGAGATAAGGCATCAGCGTTGGTGTTTTTACACCTTTTTTGTACACTATCTCGTAATCGTACTCCTCCAATTTTAACCTTCATCGGACTAACTTTAAATTTGGTTCCTTAAGTGAGAACAACCACGTCAGAGGTTTATGGTCTGTTTCGATTTTAAATTTTCGGCCAAACAAATATGGGCGGAAGTACTTTGCAGCCCAAACTACCGCTAATAACTCCTTTTCGATGGTCGAGTAATTTTGTTCTGCCTGTGTCAGTGTTCTACTGGCATAACAGATTGGTTTATCGAAACCGATATCACCTTGTGACAAAACAGCATCGAAGGCCACATTACTGGCGTCTGTTGTTAGCACAAAATGTCGTTTAAAATCGGGGTATTGCAAGACTGGGTCACAGCACAGTAACATCTTGCATTCCTCGAAACAGTTAATATATTTTGTGTCAAGAATGATCTTTTTATCTTTGCGGAGGCACTCAGTCAAAGATTTGGTTAGGTTAGAAAAATTCTTGATAAATTTCCTATAGTAAAGCTGAGGAATGATTTTATTTGCTTTTCCGTCCTTGGGACAGGGAACCTTTTGATGGCCTCAATCTTTTCGAGATTGGGTTTAGCTCCGTCCGCAATAACTAAGTGTCCAAGGAAGGCTACTTCCTTGTGGAGAAATTCGGATTTATCCAACTGGATCTTCAAGTTAGCTTCTCCTAATTTGGTGAATACTTGGTTTAGGCTCTCGATATGTTCCTGCAGCGAAGTTGAGAAAACTTTAATGTCGTTCATATAGCACAGGCATATCTTGCCTTGCAAATCTATGAGGACGTTATCCATCACACGTTGGAATGTGGATGGTGCATTCTTCAACCCAAAGGGCATACGAATGTATTCGTGAAAGCAGTTTTTGATGTATCTCTGGAGTTAACCTCGATTTGATGAAATCCGGAGGCTAAATCAAGTGTAGTAAAGTACATACACTTACCCAATTTATCGAGAATTTCCGTTATATTCGGTAACGGATACTTATCATCTATCGGTTGCTCGTTAAGCTTTCTATAGTCGACCACCAGTCTCCATTTCGTTTTACCGCTGGCATCGGCTTTCTTCGGTACGATTCATATTGGTGACGACCATGGTTGGAATAGCTTGGTCGAATAATACCTTGATCAAGCATTTTGTCAATTTGCATGCGTACCTCATCATTATGTATGTAAGGGTATCGATAGCTACGAGTGAAGATCGGTTTGTCGTTTGATAAGTTGATTTCATGTTTTACTTGATTTGTAAAACTTAGTTTATGTGAATCTTTAAAGAATATTTTTTCATGAGTTCTGCAAAGTTTTTTGATTGCTTTGGTTTTCTCTGAGTTCAAGTGGGATGTCCTAATCAATTCAGATATGTCTTGTGATTTGTCTGAAATTTCGGACGTGATTGAGGAAAGGTTGACTTCGATTGCAAAATTTTCATTTAATTTTTCTGCCCTAATAGGTTGTTTTTCAGGCATTGTTTTTCTTCAATAGAAAAATTAACGATTTCGACTAGGGAGTTCCTATCTTTGACCTTATAAATTCCTTCGGGAATGACAAGTTTTTCTTGTACATGTACGGGTTGTATATAAACATCTCCGTTTTGTATGCCGATAGGAATCCTAATACTCATTCTTGCTCGAGGTGGAATTCGATAGTCTTTAGATATAAAGTTCGGTTTAAATGATAATGGAATTTGTGTGTTATTGACTTCTAGTGTGGATTTTTTAAAGTCTAGTTTTGATTTTAATTTTTGCATAAGCTCCAGTCCAATTAGGATTTTCCATCGAAGTAATTGTGGAATTTAAATTTCATGCGTTTGAAAAAGGGTTTTAACTTTTACTGGGGGGATTTTCTGAATCCGTGAAGGATGCACATGTTTGGGGTCAATAAATGATCTATTGGCACCAGTGTCTATTAACATTTTTAGATTTGTTTTCGGATTAAGTTTTATATGAACATACGGCAAAAGGAAAGATTGATGAGAGTTAAAATGTACGTATCCGATAGGGTTTCCAAGGCTTGTTCCCGAAAAACCGTATCATCTATTTCTGAATAATGTATTTCGTGATCTCGAGGATCAGCTTGGGGTTCCTCTACTACGTAGTCGAGATTTGGGACGTAGTTTTCATCATCAGCTAATTCATATGGGTGATTCGTTCTGGAATTGGCTCCAGTGGCTTCTTCCATAATGAATAGTTCTTGGCTCTGAAATTTAGGGGTATTATTTCGTTGAAATGGATGTGGGTTATTATATCCAAGATTTAAATTAGAGAACCGTATAGGTTGTGCGAATTTGTTAGGATTTGAAATCGTATCCATTGGTTCTGGTTTTTGATATTAAAATTTGAGGGGGAAGGGTTTGTGATTATAGTATTGGTTATTTGGTCTCCCCGAAGCTTGTGGAATTTGTAATCTAGGCTGGAAAATGTTTTGATGCTGTCTTACGGGTGTGTTTAATGTTTGATAGTTAATCGCCCTAGGTGGTAATTGGGGTTTTTGAACTGCAAGAACTTTGGGTTTCTTGTAATGCATGTTTTGCTCTTTCATACAAAGATAAAATTCATCATTTATGGTTTTTGGTTGCCATGCACGTATCATGGATCCCATGGTGTGAGTATTGTCGTCTGAATGCCAATTACTCTTGAGAAATACCTTTCGATTGTTTCGCTACCCTGGTAAATCAAATGCAAGTCTCGAATGAGGCTTGTTTCATTTCGCTTATCAGCGTAATGATTTATAAGATTTTCCTTTATTGTTTCCCATGATAATGGGGTACCTTACATTGTTAACATTTCGTCAGCTTCCCCAGATATTTTATTCCAAATAGCACGGATAAAAGATTTGGGAATCGTACAATGTGTGACGATTTCCTTCAAAACGAGGTAGATCCTTAATGGAGTCCGGTATTTTTAAGCTATTCACTAAACTATTTACTATTTCTAATTAAGACATTTTTTTTGTTTGTTTTTAATTGTTCAGAATTATCCGTAACTTTCTCTTTTAATTTTATGTTATTTATCTTTTCGATTAAAAGATAAATTTCATCAATTTTCGCGAAATGGGTGTTTTTTTAAGAGGTTGCCGATTTTTTTTTTGAATAAAACACATATAAAATTATGAAATGACCAAAATTTTTTTTTATTTGGTAGATAATTTTTTGGCATTTAACATTTAAACACAATTTCTGGCATATGGCTACCACGACTATTTTTCACAAATGTCATTCTGGAGGTCCAATTTTCCAGCACTTTTTCAAGCATTTGAGGGCGTATGTCAGCAATGACACGTTGAATATTGGTTTCCAAAGCGTCAATCGATTGAGGTTTATCCACATAAACCAATGACTTCACGTATCCCCACAAAAAGTAATCGAGTGGCGTCAAATCGCACGAACGCGGAGGCCAATTCACCGGACCATTTCTCGAAATAATGTTGTCGTTGAAAGTTTCTTTCAATAAGTCGATTGTTTCACGTGCTGTATGGCAAGTGGCACCATCTTGTTGAAACCACATTTCATTCATATCCATATCTTCAAGATTTGACAACAAAAACTCATTTAACATGGTTCTGTATCGATTTCCATTCACGGTAACGCGTCGTCCTTCCTCATTTTTAAAGAAATATGGACCGATGATCCCACCAGCCCATAGACCGCACCAAACAGTACATTTATCAGGATGCATTGGTAATTCTAGAACGGCGTGTGGATTATCTTTGCTCCAAATGCGACAATTTTGTTTGTTGACGTATCCATTTAACCAAAAATGCGCCTCATCACTGAAGAGAATTTTACGGTAAAAAAATGGATCTTCGTTCAATTGATTTAACGACCAATCACTGAATTCACGGCGCAAACGATGGTCGTGTGGCTTTAATTCTTGCACCAATTGAATTTTGTATGGCACCAAACCCAAATCTTTACGTAAAATTTTCCATAAAGTCGATGGACAAAGTCCAATTTGCTGAGCACGACGACGAATCGATAAATTGTCGTTTTCTTCGACACTGGCCTCAACGACAGCAATATTTTCTTCTGTACGAACTCTTCTCATTCTTGTCGGTGGCTTGGCATCCAAAAGAGTGAATGTAGACCGAAATTTGGTAATTACGTTCTTTATGGTGGTCTCTGACGGACGATTATGTGCACCATAAAATTCACGAAGTGCTCTATAAACATTTTTAATTGAACACTGATTTTGAAAATAAATTTCCACGATTTGAAAACGTTGTTCTGGAGTTAACCTATTCATAATGATTTGCCAAACAATACTGAGTAGAAATGCCACTTTGAGCTGTCAAAACAACTGTCATAAAATAAAACGACATCTATCGGAAAAACAAACCTCCTAAAAAAACACCCGTAGTATTAATTAATTTAACGGTAGTGAAGAATTTCCAAAAACTTTCCTAAATTTAAAATCGTTTGATAGTATTAGTGAATCTTTCAATTATTGCTTATAATAGCATTCAACAAAATAATTGAAAATAACAATTAAAAAATTATTAGTTATAATTATTAACAATCGAGAGCTTTAATAAAGAAAATCATTGCTAAAAAATATTAAACAACCAAACAATAAAAATAATAATAAAAAATTAACTTAATCAATTTTATTCTAAAATTATTATTTAAACTAAATCGTCAACGAAGAACTTAAACAACACGTAGTTAAATTGAATCGTTTTGCGTTCATAATTTTGCTTTCCTAAACTACTTTAGAATTCCAAGGCATCAATTACCGAATATTTGTAGACAGATATTGGTCAGTTTAAGCTCTGCATAAAGTTTCAGGAAAATCCCTTGGGGATTTGGGGCTAAAACTTGACTAAAACCTCAAGAGTTAAACTTTAGATCAATTGAATCGTTTTCCGTTCATAATTTTGCTTTCCTAAACTACTTTAGAATTCGAAGGCATCAATAAGCGAATATTTGTAGATAGATATTGATCAGTTTAAGCTCTGCGGTAAAGTTTCAGGAAAATTTCTTGGTGATTTGGGGGTAAAACTTGACTAAAACCTCAAGAGTTGAACTGTAGATCAATTGAATCGTTTTCCGTTCATAATTTTGCTTTCCTAAACTACTTTAGAATTCGAAGGCATCAATAAGCGAATATTTGTAGATAGATATTGGTCAGTTTAAACTATGCATAAAGTTTCAGGAAAATCCATTGGGGATTTGGGGCTAAAATTTGATTAAAACCTCAAGAATTGAACTGTAGATCTCATAATTTTCCAGCAAAGTCATGCACGGAAAACGATTCAATTGATCTACAATTCAACTCTTGAGGTTTTAATCAAATTTTAGCCCCAAATCCCCAATGGATTTTCCTGAAACTTTATGCAGAGTTTAAACTGACCAATATTGATGCCTTCGAATTCTAAAGTAGTTTAGGATAAGCATTAATTGAAAGATTCACTAATACTATCAAACGATTTTAAATTTAGGAAAGTTTTAGGAAACTTTTCACTACCGTATATAGGCCTGTGAATTTTTTGCTGAACTATTCCTAATTTTTGTTTTTTATTTTCTAGGAATTGTTTAGGAAAAAGTTCAGGCGCATATTAATTTATTGTTCTCGTAAACCGCGAGATTACTATTACTCATGAGCCGTGAGTGGATGGGTGCGAGATGTATTTATTTAGATGGGATGGATAAAATGAACATAAATGTATCACTTACCCGATGATGATCAGAAGAACGGTGAACAGTTGCATTACGATGTAGGTCTAGTAGACCAGAATGATGTCGTGATGTTGCTCTGATATACCGTCAGGACTATTTCACTTTTATTATTAAACAATATTGGCTTTCGTATTAACACGGCACCAATAAACCGTTGGTGCTAACTTATGTTAAACCGACGTCAAATACATTTACTTTTCGATTTTCGATATTCACTGAATCTACTTTACGGATATTTAAAAATATCCACTACCGAACTGCGCCAATTATATTTTACGAAGTGGCAGTTGTGGAAAAAAATATTCACTTCTCTTTTTTATTCTGTTAAATACAGGGTGTCCACCGTCAAGGTATACTACTTTGTTTTGCCGCCATTTAAGCGAATATTAGTATTGACAGTTCATACTTGACAGTCGTGAAGTAGACACGTGGCAAATTCTTCCACAAGACCATTTACGCCGCCGTACATATGCCAATAGGATGTTACAGCTCGCCCATGACAACCCCGATTTTCATGAAAAAATCATAATGAGTGACGAGGCACATTTTCATTTAAATGGATATGTGAATAAATAGAATAGTCAGTTCTGGGCAATGGAAAACACTCACATTATTCATCAGTCAGGTCCTTTACATCCATTAAAAGTGACAATCTGATGTGCAATTTGGTCAGGAGGAATCATTGGACCTTACTTCTTTGAAAATGAAAACGGCGTAACGGTAACTGTGAATAGGGAGCGATATCGTGATATAATTGAAAACTTTTTAACGCCACAACTGCATACTTTGGGCTTGATTAACATGTGGTATCAACAAGACGGTGCCACATCGCATACAGCCAGGATTACAATGGAATTACTGCGAGAACTCTTTCCACAACAAGTTATTTCAAAAAATGGTGATGTTGATTGGCCTCCACGGTCGCCTGATTTGACTGCTCCGGACTTCTTTTTGTGGGGATATCTAAACAGCAAGGCTTATGCAAACAAACCAGAAACGCTTGAGCAACTCAAACAAAATATTCGTGATGAAATTAATGAAGTACCGCGTGAAATGTGTGAGAATGTAATGAAAAATGTGCTCAAAAGGGCTCGCATTTGTGAGGCTAACAGAGGCGGACATTTATCTGATATTGTATTCCATACATAATTGCCGACATTTATCAATATAAGATCCATTCTCTTTCATTTAATCAAAAATCATAAACAAACAAAGTAGTATACCTTCCCGGCGGACACCCTGTATAATTAATTTATTTGTGTAATGTACGTTTTACGTCTTCTAAATCAAAATACAATCTAATTAAATCTTAATATTAATTTTACATTTAGGTAAATTTGTGTTGTGCAAAAATGCAAAATGTGAATTTTGCATAAAAAATGTACTTATTATATTTCTTGTAAATTTTTTATAGAATTGCAAAATGTGAAATGTGCAGTTTGCTTTTTTTTTGAAAATTGAGCTTATTAAAATTTCTTGTTAACAATTTTTATAAACTAAATGAAAAATAAATGTGCTAAATTAACTTAGTGGTATCCTAATGCTTTTGACAGAAAATATTAGGTTGGCATTTGGGTTGTGACGTCGTTGGATGACGTAACTCGCACTTGAATGGCAATACATGTTTAGTACTATTTTTATTATAATATTTTTATATTTATTTATATTGTTTTTGTACGTAGTTTGAGCTTGAGCTCAACAGCCAATTCGAGGACGTACGGATATAGGTCCGATTTTATCATCATCTGCACATTGCATAGCAAATGATTGCCAGCCTATACTGGCATGTAAGATGTGTTATGTATTTATTAAATGAAAAAATCTGTTTTTATTTTTAACAAATATCTTTTATTTTAATCTTTACAACGTTGTGTCTTCTACTCAACTGAGCTCTACTCTCACTCTATTTTATAATCATTCTTTTCATTCACTTGCAACTATACATAATACGTTTTATGTAAATGGTGATTATATTATATACAACACCTTCCTCTTCAATTTCTTATTATTTCTTGAAATATATAAAAATTACACACGTAACTTTTTTTATTCATGTTACGACAAAATTACATTTATAATCAATAAAATAAAATTAATTTTTAAGAATACTTTCTTCAAAATTTCTTCTTATCATTTTTTTTTTTTAATATTTTTGAATCGTTCATAATCTTGAAGTTTAACTGGAGGTCGTATGACACGATTTGATCGTCTTAAAACTAGTTTTTCATTACTTTGACTTTCATTTACAATATCCTGATTATGCTCTTCAATCTTCGCCGCAAGTTTTTGAATAATTTTACCTCTAAGCCAAAATTTTCCCCTTAGATACAATATATTATCATTTACTTCGAAAGGCTTTCTAAATCTTGTATTTCTATTGTAATATTGTTGTGACTTGAAATTGATATATTTTAGCTTATCCTTAATACTATTTTGTGCATTCGGAATTAAAAGATTCTCTTTAATAGGCAACTTTGTTCTAGTTCTTCGACCCATTATTAATTGAACTGGTGTAACATTAATATAACTCAACGGCGTATTTCTGTAATTTAGTAATGCTGAAGGCCAATCAGTGGATTTCTTCAATATTTTCTTTGCCGTCTGCACTCCTCTTTCAGCAAGGCCATTTGAACGAGGATAATTTAGCGATGATGTGGTTATTTGAAAGTTCCACTCGACAGCAAACTGTCTCATTTCATAACACACAAACGGTTGATTATCGCTTACCAACATATTTGGAATTCCAAATGTTGCAAATACTAACTTTAATTTTGAAATAACTTCTGATGACGTTTTATTCTTTAATACTATTATCTCTAACCACTTACTATAATAATCTACCAATATTAGATAACAACTAACCCCTATTTCACAAATGTCAACGGCAACTTTCTCAAACGGTCTCTTAGGTATTTCATGACTAACTAAGGGTTGTTTCACGTTATTATTCCTAAAAGTCTCACGTATGTGACAATTAACCACTAAATTTTCTATCTCATTGTCTAAACCAAGCCAATATAACCTTGATCTCGCCCGTTGTTTGCTTTTAACTATCCCAAAATGCCCTTCATGAATCTTTTGTAACATCTCTTTTCTTAGTCTTTGAGGTACTATTACTCTATCACCAAAAAATAATAAACTGTTTTCGATATAAATGTCATTTCTATTTTTATAATAAACCATTTCCATTTCTGACAATTTTTTCCTTATTGGCCATCCATTCATGCAGTAATTTTTTATTTGATTCAACACGGGATCATTTTCGGCTTCCTGCTCTTTGGTTAAATTTATAGTGTGAATTACTTTAGTTAGATCCTCCTCAAAATTCTGATCCACCGTCTCCGTGCTTGATAAAAGATCAGCAATGTACATATATCTTCCCGGAACATATTTAAGCTTAAATGTATATAATAATAATTTCATTCTAATCCTTTGTAATCTCGAGCTCTGGGAACTCGTTATATTTTTATTAAAACACCAATTGGTCTGTTTGTATTAGAAATGGTCTACCATAAATGAAATCATGAAACTTCCTACATGCGTATACGACTGCCAATAATTCTTTCTCTATCTGAGAGTATTTTATTTCCGTTTCCGATAAACTACGAGACGCATAATATAATGGTTTCCCTTCCTGCATGAGACACGATCCTATTCCTTTTTGCGACGCATCCATTTGTATTACAATCTCTTTTTCCTTATTAAAAATACTTAAAACTGGTGAAGTTACTAACAAATTCTTAATTCTGTTTAAGGCTTCTGTATGACTGCTTAACCAAACAAATTCATTGTTCTTTTTCAACAATTCTCTTAAGGGACTCAAAACTGCCGCTAAATTCGGTAAAAAGGACCGCATATAATTTATTATACCTAGAATACTCTGTAACTCTTTCTTATTCTGAAGATTTTTTATTGCCTCTATTGCTTTTATACGAGACGGATCTCCACTAATTCCATTCTTTGAAAAAATGTGACCTAAGTAAGAAACACTATAGACTTTATACTGTAAAATTTTCTCATTGAATTTGATATTCCATAACCTTGCCGTATCTATCACTTTCTTAAAGATTTCGTCATGTTCTTTTTCGTTGCTTGCCGCTATTAAGAGGTCGTCTATATATATATTATTACTCCTTTGATCCTTCCAAAAATATCAACATTAATTTTCTGAAACAATTGTGGAGCTATGGCCAATCCAAAACGCAATCTTTCAAACTTGTATACTCCAAAAATCGTATTAAAACAACACAGCTTACTAGACTCACTATCTAACTGAACGTGCCAAAACCCATTCTTCATGTCTAAAACACTAAATATCGATTTATTGGTTAAACTAACCGTTATCTCTTCTAAAGTAAGAATGTTAAAATATTCCTGAATAATTACCTCTATTAATTCCTTTGGATCTAAACATAACCGTATGTTTTATCAGCTTTTTCGACTATTACTAAGTTATTAATCCATTCAATCGGCTCGTTCACTTTTGAAATAATATGATCTTGTTCTAATTCATTCAAAGTTTGTTTTAAGCTCTCTTTCAATATAACTGGTACCCTTCGAGCTGGTTTTATGACTGGAATTACGTTCGATTTTATTCTGATGGTATATTTTTTATTAATACATCCAATCCCTGAGAAAACATCTAAATTATTAATTATTATTATTATTATTACTGTCGAGGAAACGAAACATAATTTGGATTTTTTAAAAATGTGTCCAATATTAACCAGGATGTTTTCCTCCGACTTCAAAATAAATTCATTTTTGGATGTATAAATGAAGAAATTAAAGAAACCATAAAAACTGTCGAGGAAACGAAACATAATTTGGATTTACTCCGGCAACATATCGAAGATGTTCTTCCTGTTATTGAGTATGGCGAGTTTTTTACAAAGGCTAAAGAATTTTTCAATTATCATTTTAATGAAATCAAGGTAAGGCAAAAGATCAAATTTGATAAAATTTTATTAGATAGTTTAAATGAATTGTCTGGAAATTTAATAAACACGGTTGATAAATAGTTAGTGAACATCTCCAATATAGATCTTCCTTTTCATGTCAAAATTATTTTAAGTTTTAAGTTAAATTTTGTCCTCATTCAATTGGTGATTCAGTGCCGTACTTCAAAATTATTTCTGATGTCGAAAGTGCAATTTTTCATTTGAACGATAATGATCGTTATACTATTCGGAACCGTTTTGTAAATATTTTAACAAATTTTAAATAGAAATCAAATTCAAATATATTAACCCCTTTTGAAAATCGTATTTTAAGTTATGTTAAACAGTCAAAATCTTTTTTAAAAGCTAATCCAAATAGTGTGGTAACTCGAGCGGACAAAGGTAACGTAACTGTCATAACATCGCGAAGTGATTATGTTACAAAAATGGAAAGTTTACTTAACGATAACACAACATATGTAGAATTACCAAAAGATAATTCAGTTCCGACTCAGAAATCAATAAACAATATGGTTAAAGATTGGAAAAATTCCGGTAATGTGGATGAAAAAACTAGAAAAATGTTAACTAAATATAATTCGGTGATTCCAAAATTATATGGTTTACCTAAAATTCACAAACCTGGTATTCCATATAGACCAATTATTAGTTCAATTAATGGTCCAACACATAGTTTATCGTCATTTTTAGGTAATATTTTAAAATTTAGTGTTGGTAATACTAGTTCTAATATTATAAATTCGGAAGATTTTAAACAAAAAATTCAGAATGTCACACTTCCACAAAATTACCTCTTAGTTTCTTTGGATGTTACATCTTTATTCACTAATGTTGATAATAAACGTGTTACCAACATTGTGAAAGAAAACTGGAGGAGTATAAAACAAAATTCAAAAACTAAATTGACTAAAGTTCAATTTATTTCGGCATTACAAATTGTTTTGACTAATTCTGATTTTTCTTTTGGCAATAAAATTTATAAACAAACTTTTGGTTCTCCTATGGGTTCTCCAATTAGTCCCATAATCGCAAATTTAATGATGGAATTTTTGGAAAAAATGGGTTTAAATTCTTTGGATTTTCAACCTTTGTTTTATTTTCGTTATGTAGACGATATTATTACAGCAATCCCTGAAAACAAAATTGAAATTTTCCTGGAGGTTTTTAACTCTTTAGATAATAGAATCAAATTTACTGTTGAAAAAGAAATTGATCACAAAATTCCATTTTTAGATTTACTTTTGATTCATGAACCGGATGGAAAAATTTCTTTTGACTGGTACCACAAAAATACTTGGTCTGGTCGTTATCTAAATTTTACCTCTTGGCTTCCTATTTCTTACAAAATTAATACAATACAAATTTTAACTTAAAAAATTCTAAAATTGTCCGACACTAAATTTCATTACAATAATTTTAAACTTTTGGAAAACACTTTGATAAATAATCATTATCCTAAAAAATTAATAACTAAAATGATTTGGAAACAGAGAAATTATTACCAAAATTATAGAATAAATCCTGAAATTGAAAGTACAAATTATTTATCATTACCTTACATAAAAAATCTTTTCGAAAAATTAAAACATTTATTTAAAAATTATAATTTCAAAATTATTGGTCGTTCAGCTACCAATTTAAATGATATTTTGTTTTCAAAATTAAAAGATCCGATCCTATTAAAGAAAGAGTCCAATTTGGTCTATCAAATAAAATGTAACGATTGTAACGTAATTTACACGGGACAAACAAAACAGTTTTTACGAGAACGATTTTTTCAACATATACGTGGTGCCACGGGAAGTTCGAATCAAATAAGTGCACTTTCGGAACATATTAGAAATACCAACCATAACATTATTTTGGAAGATGTAAACATTTTAGAAAAACAACCAAATTTCAGAAAAAGATCTATTTTGGAAATGCTACATATAAAATCCTGTTCAAATTCTATTAACAAAATTACCGATTACGCTTATATTGGAAATTCATACGATCTATTTTTATAATTTGATTTTTTGCTTTTACAAACAATTATTTTCATTTTAAGTTTTTTAAAGTCAAATTTTATTTTGTAAAGTGTTTTTTCTGTAGATACGAAATTTGTTGCCTAGCTAAAATAAAAAATATATTTTTCTAGTAGCTAACGATATCTACAGAAAAATAGCTACATTTTAGATAGCCTTGATTTCGTTTTTATTTTGTATAGAAAATATTTTTTTGGAAAATTGTTTTATTATTCTTTTGAGAATGGAACCGAAAAGGTTCCGAAAGCTAAAGAAATAATAAAGTTAGTTTTTAAAATTGAGCTAATTACTGTTAACTTTAATTTATAATAAAAAAGCTCATTAAACAATTTTAAGTTATCTAAATTATTCTTCACAACGTCATACTGCGACCTAACCGAATCTATTCTGCCAATAAGTTTTAATAATTCAATGGTTTTTAATCCTAATATAGGTTGTGACCCTTCATCCTCCACAATAAAAAATTCCTGTATTCCCTTCATCCCCTTGAAATTTATCAATAAATTCACTTTCCCTATTGGTCGAACCACATGACCACCAAACGCCTCTAACACCACTGAAGTTCTTTCAATTATTTTGTTTTTATTCATACTCTCAAATATTGTGCGCGTAATTACATTAATGTGTGCACCCGTATCAATTTTAAAAGTTATTATTTTTCCTTCGACTTCCATTTTTTCAAACCACATTTCCCTACTTTTCTTTTCACCAAGTAACGAATCTACAACAAAATTATCATTCAAATTATTTCCGAATACACTTACATTTGAATCAATACTGTTCTTATTTTCGATAGTTTTAACGTCCATTCTTTTACGGTAACACGCCTGGGATTCCACCCAAACATGTTTCTTTTTACACTTTTTACAAAAAAATAATTTTAAACTATAATTAAAATATTAGTTGTTGCTTTGTTAATTTGTTGACCTGTGCTGATGCACCACCTTTTATTGCCTTTATGTGCTTCTGATTTATTTCCTGTGTGCGACATATCTCCACTGCCTTTATTTTCGTTAGATCATCCATGGTCAGTAGTTTTTCTTGCAACTTTACGTGACGTATACCCAATACAATTTTATCCCGTAAATGCGATTCATCGTTAAATTCACACGACTTATACATCTCCAAAATATCCGTTAGGAAATTATCAAAGGGCTCTCCTTCTTTCTGTATTCTCTTATAGAATACGTATCGCTGATATATCACCTTTTTTTTTGGGTTGCAAAATTCATGAAATTTTTTTAGTACTTCCTCTAACCCCACTTTTTCATCAAACATAAAATTATTGTATGTGGCTATTACTTCCGGACCGCCATTCCGGAATTCATTTCCGGAATTCCGGAATTCTTATACCATTATTCATTCTCGGTTTTTATTTTTCGGTTTTTCTATTTATTCTCAACTTTTTTTCTTTTCAATACGTATGAAATTATTAATTTTATTTATTTATGTTATTATAACACCAATGATTAATTACATTTCCTTCTTTTCTTTTTTTTTATATTCTATTTAGGCTGCGCCATCTTATGTATTTAAATATCTTTTATTTTAATCTTTACTACGTTGTGTCTTCTACTCAACTGAGCTCTACTCTCACTCTATTTCATAGTCATTATTTTCATTCACTTGCAACTATACATAATACGTTTTATGTAAATGGTGATTACATGTATATACAACAAGATGGGTCGGCCCACGAGTTTTGCACTTCGACAGGGGGTCATAGATGTGTTCCATTTCATCACAGATCGTAATCTGTTGATGAAAATTTTCTTTGCATCCTGCCTCTATCGGGATTTGAACTTAAATTGCAGACGTTAAATGGGCCGCCCGTTAGGTGAAAAGGTCACAGTCCTCAAAGCTCTCCTGTAAGTTAACCCTCATATTTAAAGAAAACATTATACCAATTAACGAATTAAAAATCAGAGAAACACACGCATCAAGATAATCAAATGTATATTTTACTAATGTGATTTGCTGATTAAAGTGTTCATATAAAATTTCGTAAGAAATTCAGCAACAGAGTAGAATTAATAAGCACCAAGTAATCAACAATTAGAAGTTATGTATCAAAAATCAAAACGTATAAGCAAATATAAGAATATGGCTGTGCGGTATACATAATGATTTACAAGCGCCATAAATACAGATGCCATTTTAGTATACACATGGTATACACGGATTGATGTCATACATTTATGTATGTAGTACGAAATAAATGGAATATACCATCTACCACATAAAATTCTGCTTTGAATATTAAACAAATCAGTTATTTACGTCTTGTGTATTTCTAGGTATACAGGATATGTATACTTTGTAATTTATTTATGCAGAACAATAATAAGATTATTTTCAATTAACAAAAGGGAATTCATTTGATATATTATGATTGTTTTAAGTATCACTCTGGTTTGTATACGTACCATATTATGTCTATATTGATTTAAGATTAATTTGTTCGAACCAAATCGAAAATCATGAAAATAAATCGATTTTCCAAATCTCTCGTCTTGCTATTGCTCATGTTGTAAAACCTCTTTGCAAATTGATACATGATATAAATTCTCAGTATGATATTTCATTTTATTGCTAGATAAACCTATATTTAAATAAAAAAGTCTAGAATTTTAATTAATTAAATGAAAATGTATGTACATACGAGTAAAAGTAGTTTACTTGAAATGTGTGTACCTGTGTTCAGCAACAACTCTGCAGGCATACGATTCCATATTTATTCTAAGTATTCATGTAAGAGACGAGAAAAAATTAATTTTAAATAAATCACATATGGAAACTGCAATCATCAACATAAAATTAAAAATATTCACGTTTAGTGTGTGATAAACGATTAATTTTCATCACACCGTGCCACAAAGCAAAAACTCTCATACATTCTTATTGTATGAATTAAGAAAATGTTTCGCTCTGTAATTAAAAAACGTTCGATATTTTAATTAAACTTAGTCACGAAAGGGAAACAAACACAAACTTTTCAAAAATGAAATATTTAAAACAGAAAGCTTACGCGAAAATAGTGAAAATTAAACATTTTATGATTTTATATTGTGCTTTGTGCTCATTTAAATTAAAATTAATTAATTTACAATGTTGCTTATTTTGGTTGGTTAATAAAAAATAAAAAGCATCATATCCAATTAAAAATTCATTTAAAACATAAATATAAACGTTAATTAAAAAAATTAAAACTTTGTATTTTCACTTTTTTTTACAAATTAGGCTTGAAATTGTGTATTTTAGGACGTGAATTATTTTTGTTTGTTTGACCTAAAAACTTGATTTAATTATTTCAATTTTGGTTTATGTCGGTTCTGAAATGGGCAATTTGGGAGCTTTACGCTTTTTTATTGAACATTTACATTTTATTTTTCGTGAAAACCGTTTGAATTAACTAATTACAAAACATAGCGGGATTTATGAGAACTCCGGCAAAACCTTGTTTGGTAATGTTTTGGGTGATCGTTTGTATTGTAAAATCCTTTTCATCACTACGTATAACTAAAGACCGACTTTTGAATAAAATGCCTATCTCACCAATTATAGTGAGATGTCTCATTTTTGGTAGACTACTCGTATGATTCGGGTGTCATTCAAATATGTTACCACAAAAAACTTTAGCAAAATAAAAGAATTATAGTTTGAATAAACATTGTTCACGTTAAATTGTTCCAACCACTCTAAAGCAGTGATTGCAAATTTGCAAGTCTTAATTTCCCCAAAAATCCGGAAACCGGTTTTAAATTCGGTTTTTTTTTAAATAAAAATAAATTATTTTTTTTTCTCCTTTATTAATTACAACTGAGACTATGCTCATCTAGCAATTTATCTTTCACATTTACAAATTTTATATTTCTTAAATAATTCTGATTTGTTGGGGTGAAACCCAATGGTTAGTCCCAAAATTAATTAAACCTATTTAAAATACTAACTTTAATTTGGTATGTTTACTAGGTCAAGTGGCCTCGCACTTTCAAGTCTTCTTTCAATGACAGGGTTATCTATCATATGGCGAAAATAGGGGTTTCCATGTTCCTGGAGCCATATTTCGTGTTTGGCGGCCTGCTTTTTTATTTTATCTTTGCTGTATTCCATCTGTAAGTCCCTGTGAAGGTCTTCATTTCTTGTGTACCATGGAGCATTTACGATGCTACGCAGAACCTTATCTTGAAACGTCCGTATCATTTTGGCGTTTGTTTGCTTAGTACATCACCAGAGTTGAATACCGTAGGTCCATATCGGCTTCAGTATTTTCCGATATAGCAGCAGCTTGTTGTATATTGTAAGCTCAGAGCCCTTACCTATGGGCCAATACATTTTTCCGTACTTGATATTAAGTTCTTTTTATTTCTTTTTGACGTGCTCTCTCCACTTGAGGTTGGCATCGAGAGTCATTCCCAGATATTTAGCTTTGTTTGCATATGACACCGGTCGTGAGTTAACTACTATCGGTAAATGGGAATCCTCTTGATATGTAGAGTTAATATGCGTGAATTTTGTCTCATTAAGCTTGAATCTCCAGCGCTTCGTCCAGTTACAAACCGCATTGGTAGTCTTCTGGAGTTTGCTCGTTGCATCAACGACATTACTTCCAATGGCCATGATTGCTGTGTCATCTGCAAAGGTGGCTATGGTTCCTTCATCTGTTGTTGGAATATTCCTTATATATAATAAATACAGGATTGGTGCTAAGACACTCCCCTGTGGGACACAGGCAGAGATTTTCTTTAGTTCGGAGTATAAATAAAATCTTAGTATGGCATAGAATTGCCTCAGCAGATCTCATAGGAGCACACTTTTTTGCTCTCTAACGTTCTTTCAATAACGTCGGTGATTCTATGCACCTGTTCAATTGTGGAGTGCTTCTCCCTGAATCCAAATTGATGTGGAGGAATTAGTTGTCGGTCCTCAATTATTGATTTGAGTCTTTTTAGTACTAATTTTTCAAAGAATTTTCACATAATTGGCTGCAATGAAATTGGCCTGTATGGTTTTTTATCGTTAGGTGGTTTATCAGGTTTTGCTATCATGATTACTTCTGCTACTTTTCATTGCCACGGAACATATTTTAACCGAAAGCTTGCATTGATTATGTGTAAGAGCTTACGAAATATTTTATCTGGTAGAGCCTTGATTATTTGGCAAGTAATCAAGTCATATCCTGGGGCTTTTTTAACATTCATGTTGCTTTTCACTTCTTCTATTAATTCTTTGAGAGTTACTGGGCGTATATCAAAACTGGCGGATTGACATTATATTTTCATTGGCCGTTTGCCTTGGTAGTGGTTGGAAGATATCCTCGAGATACTCCACAAACAGATCAGCGTTTTCTTTAAGACCTCTTGCCCAGGTTCCATCCTCCTTTTTAAGTGAAGACACTTGCATTTTGAGTCTTTTGAGTACCTTCGTCGCCTTCCACGTGAATAATAAGAATTTTTTTCATCTGTTAGGCTAACTAGATATCTGTTAATTGATGCATTTTGAACTTCTTTGAGAAGAGATTTGAGACTGTTAACTTAATTGTTAAGAATTGTTTTGTTCTCCGGTGTTCTAGTTATTTGCCAGGTTTTACGTGCCCGTCGTTTTTGTCTTACCAACTCTCTAACTTCCATTGGGTAGGATATGTTAAGCTTCTTCTTATTTTGTATAATGGGGGTACTTGCCAAAGCAGCATAGTGGATTGCTTCATTGAGTTGTTCTAATTCATCTTCCAACTGGTGGGGATTTCTTATCGGCACCTGAAGATTAATTTTTTCCTCCAATACCTCACGAAAGAGATTTTTATATTTTTATATTTTTATATTTTTATATTTTTATATTTTTATATTTTTATATTTATATATTTTTATATTTTTATATTTTTATATTTTTATATTTTTATATTTTTATATTTTTATATTTTTATATTTTTATATTTTTATATTTTTATATTTTTATATTTTTATATTTTTATATTTTTATATTTTTATATTTTTATATTTTTATATTTTTATATTTTTATATTTTTATATTTTTATATTTTTATATTTTTATATTTTTATATTTTTATATTTTTATATTTTTATATTTTTATATTTTTATATTTTTATATTTTTATATTTTTATATTTTTATATTTTTATATTTTTATATTTTTATATTTTTATATTTTTATATTTTTATATTTTTATATTTTTATATTTTTATATTTTTATATTTTTATATTTTTATATTTTTATATTTTTATATTTTTATATTTTTATATTTTTATATTTTTATATTTTTATATTTTTATATTTTTATATTTTTATATTTTTATATTTTTATATTTTTATATTTTTATATTTTTATATTTTTATATTTTTATATTTTTATATTTGTATATTGTTATATTTTTATATTTCATATTTCTATATTTTTATATTTTTATATTTTTATATTTTTATATTTTTATATTTTTATATTTTTATATTTTTATATTTTTATATTTTTATATTTTTATATTTTTATATTTTTATATTTTTATATTTTTATATTTTTATATTTTTATATTTTTATATTTTTATATTTTTATATTTTTATATTTTTATATTTTTATATTTTTATATTTTTATATTTTTATATTTTTATATTTTTATATTTTTATATTTTTATATTTTTATATTTTTATATTTTTATATTTTTATATTTTTATATTTTTATATTTTTATATTTTTATATTTTTATATTTTTATATTTTTATATTTTTATATTTTCATATTTTTATATTTTTATATTTTTATATTTTTATATTTTTATATTTTTATATTTTTATATTTTTATATTTTTATATTTTTATATTTTTATATTTTTATATTTTTATATTTTTATATTTTTATATTTTTATATTTTTATATTTTTATATTTTTATATTTTTATATTTTTATATTTTTATATTTTTTTTTTTATATTTTTATATTTTTATATTTTTATATTTCTATATTTTTATATTTTTATATTTTTATATTTTTATATTTTTATATTTTTATATTTTGATATTTTTATATTTTTATATTTTTATATTTTTATATTTTTATATTTTTATATTTTTATATTTTTATATTTTTATATTTTCATATTTTTATATTTTTATATTTGTATAGTTGTATATTATATTTTAATGTTTCTATATTTTTAAATTTTTTAATTTTGTTTTATATTTTTAAATTTTTATATTTGTATATTGTTATATTTTTATATTTCATATTTCTATATTTTTATATTTTTATATTTTTATATTTTGATATTTTTATATTTTTATATTTTTATATTTTTATATTTTTATATTTTCATATTTTTATATTTTTATATTTTTATATTTTTATATTTTTATATTTTTATATTTTTATATTTTTATATTTTTTAATTTTTATATTTTTATATTTTTATATTTTTATATTTTTATATTTTTATATTTTTATATTTTTATATTTTTATATTTTTATATTTTTATATTTTTATATTTTTATATTTTTATATTTTTATATTTTTATATTTTTATATTGTTATATTGTTATATTTTTATATTTTTATATTTTTATATTTTTATATTTTTATATTTTTATATTTTTATATTTTTTAATTTTTATATTTTTATATTTTTATATTTTTATATTTTTATATTTTTATATTTTTATATTTTTATATTTTTATATTTTTATATTTTTATATTTTTATATTTTTATATTTTTATATTGTTATATTTTTATATTTTTATATTTTTATATTTTTATATTTTTATATTTTTATATTTTTATATTTTTATATTTTTATATTTTTATATTTTTATATTTTTATATTTTTATATTTTTATATTTTTATATTTTTATATTTTTATATTTTTATATTTTTATATTTTTATATTTTTATATTTTTATATTTTTATATTTTTATATTTTTATATTTTTATATTTTTATATTTTTATATTTTTATATTTTTATATTTTTATATTTTTATATTTTTATATTTTTATATTTTTATATTTTTATATTTTTATATTTTTATATTTTTATATTTTTATATTTTTATATTTTTATATTTTTATATTTTTATATTTTTATATTTTTATATTTTTATATTTTTATATTTTTATATTTTTATATTTTTATATTTTTATATTTTTATATTTTTATATTTTTATATTTTTATATTTTTATATTTTTATATTTTTATATTTTTATATTTTTATATTTTTATATTTTTATATTTTTATATTTTTATTAAAAATATATTTTTATATTTTTATATTTTTATATTTATATATTTTTATATTTTTATATTTTTATATTTTTATATTTTTATATTTTTATATTTTTATATTTTCATATTTTTATATTTTTATATTTTTATATTTTTATATTTTTATATTTTTATATTTTTATATTTTTATATTTTTATATTTTTATATTTTTATATTTTTATATTTTTATATTTTTATATTTTTATATTTTTATATTTTTATATTTTTATATTTTTATATTTTTATATTTTTATATTTTTATATTTTTATATTTTTATATTTTTATATTTTTATATTTTTATATTTTTATAATTTTATATTTTTATATTTTCATATTTTTATATTTGTATAGTTGTATATTATATTTATATGTTTCTATATTTTTTATATTTTTTCATTTTTATGATAAATATGTTTTACATTTTATATTTGTATGTTTTAATATTTTTTAAATTTATATTTCTATATTCTTATATTTCTATATTTTTTTATTTTTTAATTTTTATAGTTTTATATTTTTATATTTTTATAGTTGTATGTTATGTTTTTTTGTTGCTATATTTTTATATTTTTTCATTTTTATGATAAATATGTTTTATAAAGGGTGTTTTTTTAAGAGGTTGCCGATTTTTTTTTTGAATAAAACACATATAAAATTATGAAATGACCAAAATTTTTTTTTATTTGGTAGATAATTTTTTGGCATTTAACATTTAAACACAATTTCTGGCATATGGCTACCACGACTATTTTTCACAAATGTCATTCTGGAGGTCCAATTTTCCAGCACTTTTTCAAGCATTTGAGGGCGTATGTCAGCAATGACACGTTGAATATTGGTTTCCAAAGCGTCAATCGATTGAGGTTTATCCACATAAACCAATGACTTCACGTATCCCCACAAAAAGTAATCGAGTGGCGTCAAATCGCACGAACGCGGAGGCCAATTCACCGGACCATTTCTCGAAATAATGTTGTCGTTGAAAGTTTCTTTCAATAAGTCGATTGTTTCACGTGCTGTATGGCAAGTGGCACCATCTTGTTGAAACCACATTTCATTCATATCCATATCTTCAAGATTTGACAACAAAAACTCATTTAACATGGTTCTGTATCGATTTCCATTCACGGTAACGCGTCGTCCTTCCTCATTTTTAAAGAAATATGGACCGATGATCCCACCAGCCCATAGACCGCACCAAACAGTACATTTATCAGGATGCATTGGTAATTCTAGAACGGCGTGTGGATTATCTTTGCTCCAAATGCGACAATTTTGTTTGTTGACGTATCCATTTAACCAAAAATGCGCCTCATCACTGAAGAGAATTTTACGGTAAAAAAATGGATCTTCGTTCAATTGATTTAACGACCAATCACTGAATTCACGGCGCAAACGATGGTCGTGTGGCTTTAATTCTTGCACCAATTGAATTTTGTATGGCACCAAACCCAAATCTTTACGTAAAATTTTCCATAAAGTCGATGGACAAAGTCCAATTTGCTGAGCACGACGACGAATCGATAAATTGTCGTTTTCTTCGACACTGGCCTCAACGACAGCAATATTTTCTTCTGTACGAACTCTTCTCATTCTTGTCGGTGGCTTGGCATCCAAAAGAGTGAATGTAGACCGAAATTTGGTAATTACGTTCTTTATGGTGGTCTCTGACGGACGATTATGTGCACCATAAAATTCACGAAGTGCTCTATAAACATTTTTAATTGAACACTGATTTTGAAAATAAATTTCCACGATTTGAAAACGTTGTTCTGGAGTTAACCTATTCATAATGATTTGCCAAACAATACTGAGTAGAAATGCCACTTTGAGCTGTCAAAACAACTGTCATAAAATAAAACGACATCTATCGGAAAAGCAAACCTCCTAAAAAAACACCCGTTATTTGTATATTTTTTTAATTTATATTTCTATATTCTTATATTTCTTTATTTTTTTATTTTTATATTTCTATATTTTTTATTTTTTTATTTTTTTATTTTTATATTTTTAAATTTTTGTATTTTTATGGTTTTTTATTTTTATATTTTTACATTTTTATGTTTTTATGTTTTTATATTTTTATATTTTTATATTTTCATATTTTTATATTTTTATATTTTTATATTTTTATATTTTTATATTTTTATATTTTTATATTTTTATATTTTTATATTTTTATATTTTTATATTTTTATATTTTTATATTTTTATATTTTTATATTTTGATATTTTTATATTTTCATATTTTTATATTTTTATATTTTTATATTTTTATATTTTTATATTTTTATATTTTTATATTTTTATATTTTTATATTTTTATATTTTCATATTTTTATATTTGTATAGTTGTATATTATATTTATATGTTTCTATATTTTTTATATTTTTTCATTTTTATGATAAATATGTTTTACATTTTATATTTGTATGTTTTATTATTTTTTAAATTTATATTTCTATATTCTTATATTTCTATATTTTTTTATTTTTTAATTTTTATATTTTTATATTTTTATATTTTTATATTTTTATATTTTCATATTTTTATATTTTTATATTTTTATATTTTTAAATTTTTTATTTTTATATTTTTATATTTTTATATTTTTATATTTTTATATTTTTATATTTTTATATTTTTATATTTTTATATTTTTATATTTTTATATTTTTATATTTTTATATTTTTATATTTTTATATTTTTATATTTTTATATTTTTATATTTTTATATTTTTATATTTTTATATTTTTATATTTTTATATTTTTATATTTTTATATTTTTATATTTTTATATTTTTATATTTGTATATTGTTATATTTTTATATTTCATATTTCTATATTTTTATATTTTTATATTTTTATATTTTTATATTTTTATATTTTTATATTTTTATATTTTTATATTTTTATATTTTTATATTTTTATATTTTTATATTTTTATATTTTTATATTTTTATATTTTTATATTTTGATATTTTTATATTTTTATATTTTTATATTTTTATATTTTTATATTTTTATATTTTTATATTTTCATATTTTTATATTTTTATATTTGTATACTTGTATATTATATTTTAATGTTTCTATATTTTTATATTTTTATATTTTGTTTTATATTTTTAAATTTTTATATTTGTATATTGTTATATTTTTATATTTCATATTTCTATATTTTTATATTTTTATATTTTGATATTTTTATATTTTTATATTTTTATATTTTTATATTTTCATATTTTTATATTTTTATATTTTTATATTTTTATATTTTTATATTTTTATATTTTTATATTTTTTAATTTTTATATTTTTATATTTTTATATTTTTATATTTTTATATTTTTATATTTTTATATTTTTTAATTTTTATATTTTTATATTTTTATATTGTTATATTTTTATATTTTTATATTTTTATATTTTTATATTTTTATATTTTTATATTTTTATATTTTTATATTTTTATATTTTTATATTTTTATATTTTTATATTTTTATATTTTTATATTTTTATATTTTTATATTTTTATATTTTTATATTTTTATATTTTTATTTTTTTATATTTTTATATTTTTATATTTTTATATTTTTATATTTTTATATTTTTATATTTTTATATTTTTATATTTTTATATTTTTATATTTTTATATTTTTATATTTTTATATTTTTATATTTTTATATTTTTATATTTTTATATTTTTATATTTTTATATTTTTATATTTTTATATTTTTATATTTTTATATTTTTATATTTTTATATTTTTATATTTTTATATTTTGATATTTTTGTATTTTTATATTTTTATGTTTTCATATTTTTATGTTTTTATATTTTTATATTTTTATATGTTTCTATTTTTGTCTTATATATTTTGATATTATTATATTTTTATATTTTTTAATTTTATATTTTATGTTTTTGTATTTTTAGATTTTTATGATGTTTTTGTATTTTTATATGTGTCTATTTTTCGATGTTTATGTTTTATACTTACGTGTTTTTATATTTTTATATTTTCATATTTTTATATTTTTATATTTTTATATTTTTATATTTTTATATTTTTATATTTTTATATTTTTATATTTTTATATTTTTATATTTTTATTTTTTTATATTTTTATATTTTTATATTTTTGTATTTTTATATTTTTATATTTTTATATTTTTATATTTTTATATTTTTATATTTTTATATTTTTATATTTTTATATTTTTATATTTTTATATTTTTATATTTTTATATTTTTATATTTTTATATTTTTATATGTTTAATATTTTATATTTTTATATTTTTATATTTTTATATATTTATATTTTTATATTTTTATATTTTTATATTTTTATATTTTTATATTTTTATATTTTTATATTTTTATATTTTTATATTTTTATTTTTTTATATTTTTATATTTTTATATTTTTATATTTTTATATTTTTATATTTTTATATTTTTATATTTTTATATTTTTATATTTTTATATTTTTATATTTTTATATTTTTATATTTTTATATTTTTATATTTTTATATTTTTATATTTTTATATTTTTATATTTTTATATTTTTATATTTTTATATTTTTATATTTTTATATTTTTATATTTTTATATTTTTATATTTTTATATTTGTATAGTATTTTGTATATTATATTTTTTTGTTCCTATGTTTTTTTATTTTTCATTTTTATGATAAATATGTTTTATATTTGTATATTTTTATATTTTTTTAATTTATATTTCTATATTCCTATATTTCTATATTTTTTTATTTTTGTTATTTTTATATTTCTATATTTTATATTTTTATATTTTTATATTTTTTTTTTATATTTTCATATTTTTATATTTATAACTTAATATTTTTATATTTTAAAATTTAGTTTAAAGTTAGTGACGTCTTATTTTTTAAATTGAGCGATTGTCGTGATTTGTTTTTTGTTTTGTATTAATTTTTATTATTGTTAACTATTATGTGATTCGTTGGTGTAATATATTTAATGTTTTGAAGCCGATTTAACAGATATAACTTTGGATATTTTCCAATCATTTATTTAAAAAAAAATTATCAATATGCCAGGAAAACACGTTGGGAATGAACAGAACTGATTTGCCAAAAAATTTCAAAACATCCAGGAAATTTGGTTCAGACGAATATTCTGTATTTTCAAATTAAATCGAAAATAAATACCAAAAACAAATTACAAAATTAATCTTTTTCGATCGTTTTTTATTGAATATGTTATTTAGTTTTCTTTCGGATATCGAATAAAATTGTAGGCATCACACAATAATATGTAAAACCTAAGAAACTTATCAATAATAATACAGTCCATTACAAATTCTTAAAAAATCCAATCCAAAAAATCCATCGATATGTACTGCTCAGCTGCTCACGGTTATGGCAATGCCAGCTCGTTTTGGAAGTAGTCCGGATCGACGATACCGCCAGACCAAAATCCGCACCAAATATTACCTTCCTCGTGTGGATTGGTGAATTGCGACTATTTTGCTTGTTCATATATCTATTCATCCAAATGTGGGCCTTGTCGATAAAGATGATTTTTTGCCGAAATTTGAGTCAACTTGCAACTTCTCCAGAGCCTGATCAGCGAACACACAGCAGATGGATACTTTAGTCCTAACACAAAAATCGCCAAGTTGAAGTCGCAGAAAATCCAAGTTCTTGTGAATCATGAGAAATAGACTGCTTTGGTTTTCCACATACATTCTCACGTAGACCAGCGATTTTTAGACCTTCGTATTTCGGTGACGGGTGCTGTCGACTCTGCAAGTCGGTTCGCTTCTAGAACAGAGCACTAGCACACTTTGTTCAACGCTATTATCTTCAATGGTTATTTGCCTAAATAATTCACAAAAAATTTGACTCATGTTGTTTCAAAACATGGCTGCAATAGCCTAACAAATTTTCGAGGGTTCCAATTGAAAGACCCTTTACAACATCATTTTTATAAAGTATGCTTCTTTGCAAACTCTTGTATTAGACAGAAAATTTTATTTACTTTCTTGTTTGGTTTACTAGAATTTGCATTTAATTTATTTCCATGTACATATGTACAGGCAATATCGTTTCACATACTCGTACATTGTACCAGACGTATCGCGTTAGAACATATCACATTTGAACAAAAAAGCATTCATATTACTGTCAAAACAAATATTAAATATATTAAAATATATACAGAAAAGCCATCAAATTTTCCCATTTTGTCTTAACAAGCGAGAAAAAAAGCTTTTTGAGCTTTCTGTCTGCTTCGTCTCCTCATTATATACTTATATAGGTACATGTTCATCATAAAATATAAACATAAAAAGCTCCATTTGTGTTGTTGGTACTGTTGTCGTTATGCTTCAATAAATATTAATATTTTATGGTGTTGCTGCCATTCGGTGGGTGTGGAAAATTGTGGGGAAAATGCAGCCGGATCGATGGGAAACATCGGTACGCATACATGAATTTGAACATAAAATATTAACAAAAATATTTATCATAATTGGATCGAAACGAGAAAAATTAACATTAATGCTGCGTACATGACATCGGAAATAAAAAGCATCACACTCGCTCCCGCACTCAAAACCAAACTCAAAAAGGTATGTACCTACGCGAGAAAACATCTTTGTTGTATATGTAAATAGAGGATGTGATTAACGTGCCTGAATAATAAAAATGTGCGGAGGATGTAAATTTATAAGATTTATGCTAATTTATTTATTTATTTATTTATGATCCCCTAATGACTCTGTGTAATAATGAATTGATGAATAATTAAAAAGAGGTAAATTTTAAAAACTTATAAATCATTAATTAATTAGCGATATTGATTGATTGAGGGAATTTATCTTTTATGCGAATTTTATTTATTTTTTGTTTATAGGAAAACGGAAAGAGCTCTCAATGGGATTTTAGATAATTGTTATGCAAACATTTATTTTTAAATATTTAACCGTTTATCCCGAGGGAATTAAAAGTTATTGTTTTCATTGATTCAAATTATATTTAAGCCAATTAATATTGCCTAGATAAACTGTTTAATGAATGCGTATATACGCTAAATGCAGTGAGAAAATTTAACGAGATAGCCTGAAAATTGATTGAACTCCATAAACGCTGTTCTATAATCATAAAATATTATTCATTGAATTTTTTATAATTTGTGTATGTAGGCTTCCGTGTTTAATAATAATAATTCCCTTATGAAAAGTTTTATTTATGCACGTTGTTCTAGCGAACAATAATATTTTTTATCTCAACATGGATGCATTTTTAAATTTCCATAGTTTATGGCTTTGGTTACGATAAGGAGAACTTTGAGGCATGTATTACTAACAATGACCAAAGCACTAAAGTTGTTTGTGAAATTTGAAAATCTTGTTTTTTTTAGATTTACCATCCCACAAATGACTATAAGCACCACAAACACACAAAAAGTTAGCTCGAAAGTTTTTTGTGGACTTTTATTTATCATCGTATAATTCAGTTGAGTGTGGCATCATTAAAACGGAAGCCTATCGTTAATCATGATGTACGATTTATATTTTTTGTTGTGTGCTAACTCGATATAGGTACCGAGAAAATAATCGGTAAGACAGATTACAGGTATACAGCTATAATAAAGTGTATCAACATAAAATGAAAAACAATTTTCTTTGTGTTTATTTGAAACCGAATTTTATGAGAATCGGGAGAATTTATGGTTTTCAACGTAAAAAGTTTTTTATTTTTGAATGAGAATGAAAAATAATGTCGGCCTCAATTTTGTTGGCGATTTTTTATACTGTATACGGTTTTTTGTTATTGTGTTCCAAATTATTATTGGAAATAACATACACGTTGCATAACACACTTACTCATTTATATTGGCCGTATTTTGTCATGTTAATGGTATTATTTATGTCCAAAAAGTAATGGAATTTTAGTTTTGTTCTTTCATATTAAAAAACCATGCCAACGGCTTGTTCTATTGTGGAGTAATTTTGCTCCGTAGTCATTAAGGTTCTAGATGCACAGCAGGTTTATCCCGTCTTATCGGAAATATCATAATGATTGGATTCGGCTCAATACATTTTTTTGATAGCTTGGCTTTAATCGGTTGTTCGACTATAACAACGTGTGACTTGTTGAGCTTTAGAACTTTACTCCGGTCCATTACGCCGCTATGATTACATTTGATCATTATCAACCTCTCCTTCCCGCTGTTGCCCCGGACATTGTCCTTGTAGTAAGAGGACACTGTTAAAATAGTTGTTATAAGAATTTTGAGTGAAATAACAAAAACTTATGGAAACAAAAATTTGTTTTTTCCTTATGATAATTAGGAGAAACACACCGTCCTTGTCTTACTACCTACGATTCCAACAACTACCTTGTTCCGTTGTTGCTACATTCCTATTTAAATATTTGTGGTTAAATAAGATGATTGAATTAATAAATTTAAAAGAAACTACAAAATATTAAAATGTAAGAATACGTAATTCGAGAGAATATTTCGAAAAATAAATTTAGAACATACAAATCATAAAGTAAAACTATTTATAAGCAGTTTAATTTTAATAGCCAATAACAAGACATCGCAGAGTTTGTACCAAAATTCCACTATTAGCGGATGATATACTATAGGCTTAACCTTTCAAATAAAAGAGGTTTGATTTCCAAACGGATTAGTCGCGATAGATTTTTTGAGTAAAACTGGTTCATTGAACTCGTTGAATGACACACGTTGAATGACCAATAACCGGACATCGTAGAGTTCGTACCAAAACTGATGACGCTTATGGATTTAATCTTTCAAATAACATCAGTGACATCCCAAAACAGATTGATGTCGGAATCTTCTGGTATCACAGGGATTTCCTAATGCTATTGAAGATAGCCGAAAATTTCAGCCGAAAAAAACGTGCATTATCGACATATTTCGTATCAGGTGGTAGTACTAAATTCTGTTAATATTTGTCTAAAAATACTATTGAAGTTAGCAATAAAGTTTTGCCGAAAAAAATGTTGGAAAATCAATATCACATAATTCGAATGTTTAAGGGTCATACGAGTATGAACTGGCTGAAATTAGACCAATTTGTAAATAGCTGGATCCCAAATTTATAATTTATCGTGTTAGGGGCCAATGGACTTGAGTTGTGTGGCTAACTTTAATAGGGTGTTCACTGTTAGTGCTATAACTCAAATTCATTGGCCTCTAACATGAAAAATTATAAATATGGAATCCAGCTATTTACGAATTGGTCTAATTTCACATGCTGTATAAAATAGCGGAAATTTGCCAGCGAGAAATAAGAGATTTCGCTACTCGCCGCAAATGGCAGCGCCATCACAAAACAGAATTTATTTTGTTATATAATTACCAGCGGAAATTTTTTATTCACTTAGTATCTCTTTTTTCACTAAATAAAACTTCCAAGCGGAATAAAATATTAAAAGTGATCCTTAAAATGAAAAATTGATTGATCTCCGAAGTAAAGGAACATCGGTAAATGAAATCTTGAAATTTAACAATATTCCGTTTTTCCGCCATTCTAAAAAATGACGATGAAATTTGGATAATATATAGTATCGATCAGGGGTCCAAAACTTAGGACAAAATTCCAGGATCTGTTCATGCCGGACTAAACATGGCCATTTCATAACCAACCCTTTTGAAAATTTAAATTTTTTTATTAGTTTATTTTCAGTTTTTGGCCAATATCTCAAAAACTTCCTCTAATAACCAATACTTTCGGTTGTTTTTCTAATAGCTTAGGTCATACTGAAACTACAAGAAAAATTTAGGGAAAATTGATGGATTAGAATTTTCACAATAATTTTTTGATTTTCTGCGGCCATCTCGTAACTTATTTTCAGTTTTTTGCCAATATCTCAAAAACTATCACTAGTATAGTGAAATTATAGTGAAAATTGTAATCCATATATTTACCCTCAAATTTTTATCGTAGCCTCAGTATGATCTAAGAAGCTACTAGAAAAACAACCGAAAGTATTGGTTACTAGTGGAAGTTTTTGAGATATTGGCCAAAAACTGAAAATAAGTTATTTGGCTGCAGAAAATCAAAAAATTATAGTGAAAATTCTAATCCATCAATTTTCCCCAATTTTCCCCTTCCTCGTAGTCTCAGTATCACCTAAGCTATTAGAAAAACAACCGGAAGTATTGGTTACTAGTAAAAGTTTTTGAGATATTGGCCAACAACTGATAATAAATTAATAAAAAAATTTAAATTTTCAAAAGGGTTGGTTATGAAATGGCCATGTTTAGTCCGGCATGAACAGATCCTGGAATTTTGTCCTAAGTTTTGGACCCCTGATCAATACTATTATCCAAATTTCATCGTCATTTTTTAGAATGGCGGAAAAAACGGAATATTGTTAAATTTCAAGACTTCATTTACCGATGTTCCTTTACTTCGGAGATCAATCAATTTTTCATTTTAAGGATCACTTTTAATATTTTATTCCGCTTGGAAGTTTTATTTAGTGGAAAAAGAGATACTAAGTGAATAAAAAATTTCCGCTGGTAATTATATAACAAAATAAATTCTCTTTTGTGGTGGTGCTGCCACTCACTAGCGAAATCCATTATTTTTCGCTGGCAAATTTCCGCTATCTTATACAGCATGTGAAATTAGACCAATTCGTAAATAGCTGGATTCCATATTTATAATTTTTCATGTTAGAGGCCAATGAATTTGAGTTATAGCACTAACAGTGAACACCCTATTAAAGTTAGCCAAAAATGGCTAACCTAAAAATGTCGATAATGTAGATTCAAACTAATCAAATGAAAATGACAGCCGATATTTGTCGTTAACATCTTCATCGAAAACTCCAGCCGAAAAATGCCGATAATTCAGATACAAGTTTTATGTCGGAAATCAATTAATTATATTAGAAATTTTTATTTTGCTGTTCCAAAAAACAACTACAAAAATTAAAACAAGAACTTTTAATTCGAAACATTTAAAACAAATTACCCAAAGCAAATTTTTGTAAGTGGTTTATTCGATGTTTGAAAGGGAGGTAAAATGAGAAATGCAACTATAGTGAAATGTTAAGAAAATATTTCAAATGAAGTGCCTTCTATTGAATATCATTTTAAAAAATCAAGTCAATTTTCATGTTGGGAATCCGGGAAAACTAAATTGAATACATCACAAACACACAAAATTTGAAAATTTCTAAAAATTTACCGTTTAAAGTGTCATTTTCCCGGACTCCCAACATAAAAATTAACCTGAAACATTTTCCAGGTATGAGCATCATTAAGACCTTTTATTCGAATCCATTTCTAGCCATGACACTTTAAACGGTCAATTTATAGAAATTTTCAAATTTTGTGTGTGCGATATATTCAATCGACTGTTCCCGGACTCCCAACATGAAAATTGGCCTGAAATTTTTGAGGTTTTGCTTCCTAAACATTTTGGATTGAAGAAGAAATTACTGTTTAAAACCAAATGTATTTATCTGGTTTAACGACATTTTTAGGCTGGCTATGTATACGAATCATTCTTACCGACTTTTACTAGTGAATAATCCATATTGTTTTTCAATCTGCATTGTCGACTTTTTTGTCTGATACATGTTAGTAGTTACACCCGAATCTGCACTACCGACATTTTCGGCTGATCCTTTAGTTGCTACTGCCAAATCTGCATTGTCGACATTTTTCGGCTGGAGCGAGTCGGCTAACTTTAACAGTATACAGTGAACACCTGTTTACGTGAACAGCTATTTACGAATTGGTCTAACTTCACCCAGTACGAATTACCACTAAACATGCGTCTAGCTTTAACTTTATTTCACTATGTTGCTACATAAAATATGGCCTGATTTTTGGCACACCTGTTCACTGTTAGTGCCATAACTCAAATTCATTGTCCACTAACTAATACGACAAATTATAAATACGGGATCCAGCTATTTACAAATTATTTTTTTGTTTTTTTTCTTAAAGAAAGTATTAATTGTCCAATGGATTTTATGTCCTTTGAAGGTCATTCACGCACACACCACCCATTCTAACTATTACAGTATACCACCTGCGCATTGCAAGCTCCATGTCAACCTGTACATTGACATGAACGATGGGTCGGCGCTGCACTCCATCAAAGCGTCTTAGTTGTGTTTATTAACATCACCGATCGTAATCGATGACGAAAATTCGCTTTGCATCCAGCCTCTGGTGGGATTTGAACCCAGTACCTCCCGGTCCAAGTGCCGAAGCTTTAACCACTGCATCACTTGTCCGGTAATTGGTCTAACTTCATGCAGTTCAAACTCTTATGACCTTTATTTTTCAAATTTTTTTCCGGCTTCAATTTACTGCTTACTTCAATAACATGCAATTTTTGGCTAATATCAACAAAATTTTGTACTATCACGTGATACAAAATATGTCGATAATGCAGGTTTTTTTGGCTGACATTTTCGGCTAATTTCAGTAGCATGATTTCCTATGGATATTTTACGGTTCATCGAAATAAAATTATTATGAGTTACAAAATTTCTTTGATAATTTTATTCGCTATAATGCGAAATTCTGGGAACTTGGGGACCAAGAGGTTGGTCCTATGTGCTATATTATAAAGACATTATATAATGTATACTGAAGTACCACAATTTTTCACGTGGAACAAACAGTCTAAAATGTGAGACCCACGGAAGCGAGGCACTCCAGTCCAAGGATATGACGGCATATTTATGAAAAATACATTATGCCGATTATAAACAGTTCATCCAAAGCAACGCGAATGCTTCTTCTTGTGTTTGTTGTTGGTTAACGTTCCTGAACCGAAGTCCTTCCAATACTTGCGAACAGTCAATGATATTTTGTATGACACGTATCACGATGCGTGTCGCGAATTGCATTTGCTGGAAGATGACAACCATTGGGATCTCACACTTGCAGTCTGAGTGTGGCCTCACCTGTGGCATGATGGGTATAAGGCCGCACCAGTAAAGGTACAATTTTTGTTTTTATTTTAATTTAATTTTTTTTAACTCAATTCAACTTTCATTTTATATTTTCAATTTTCCTCCTTCAATTTCCCGAGTGTATAATAACGGTCGATTGGCGCACGCGCGTGTTGTATATTGTATATTTTAATTTTTTTTCTTACATTTCTCTTTCGAAACCCAATTTGTGAGTGTCGGATTGCACTATATAATAAAACCAACACGGCGAATTATTTCCGACATTCGGTTTATTATGCTCTTACCATCAGCCTTGGTCTATTTTCCACTACTATTTTTTTGTTTGTTTGTTATTGTACTCATGGAAAATCAAATGAATTATTAAATTTTTTGGATCGGTATGTTGAGAGGGAGGTCTCATTTCGTGTCGGTTCCACGTTTACAGGCTGGGCTTGCCACTCCTCATCATCCCCTGACTAGGACATCTATAGGGTCGGAGTGGTGAGTCCAGTTTACGGACGACCGGAAAATCTACACGGCCTCGCCGTGGCACTCCGGCAGTCTGCAGCTGTAGGAATGTGTAATGTGGGAGATCCTTAAGAAGTCTCTCCGGGTGAAGAGGCTTTGTCTGTTGGGGAGACCTCCATAGCCTCTTATGCTGCTTCGTTGTGGCTGGGCATAGGCCTCTAGGAGTTGATGGGTCATTCGGGGGTCTCTTCAGCAGACATCATACTTTTCATTCAGGGAGATCCGATTTAATAATAATTTAAACACTGACTTATTTTTATTTTTGTTCTGTTCCACGGTGTAGGCCAGGAGTATGCAAGCATCGACTTCCCCACGACCCAAAGCGAGTAGGTCTCGCAAACTTAATAACTATGCACATAAATGTTTTTATGCAAATTTTGGATTTCGATTTGTGCGTGGTTTCAATTATATTATTTAGCGCGCAATTGAAAACTAGATTCCACGGTGTTCGATGTTCTTCTGTTCTTCATATCCACTGTGTGAATCCTAATTTATATCGTCATATCAGTCTGTGTTTAAAGATAAAGAAATAAATTTTCACTCGTGTAAATCAATATCCAGCAGTTTACTATACTATTTCGTCTCCTTACAATTCCAGTTTATGTTTTATAGTTGGTTCACATGAATATCTTATCTTGATGGTAATTTTTCTAAATGTACACCTTTAACTTTAGCTATATGCAAAGACTGCACGAGGAAACCAATTAGATTTTTGAAAAATAATTTATTTCGAATAAATTACATACAACTTATACCCGTAACTCGTGCATATACGAGTATCTGTTGCTTGCAAATGATTCACCTAATTGATACACAAATTGCGATAAGAATAAATTATGATGTTAACTTGGGGTGTATCTATGGAGTTGAGCTAATTTTACATTCAGCTTAGAGTAGACGATGTCGTCTATATAAAGGCGATATAATTGTCACATATTGCTGTTTGTCTAAGAACTTTTCCTGTTTTTATTTTTACAAATATTTGGATGTGACGCAACAGGCTGGTGTTCGTTTTCGCAACCCTTCTTATGTACATAAAATCACATAAAAAGAGTATTTGAATTTTAAATTAATCTTAACTCGTCTTAAATGTAAATGTTGATTTTCGACATGTACGAGTCTTAAACCAAGAAAATGTCTAGGCACACAGTTGTATAGCGTGTGTCTTCTAGTGAATAATTTTTTTTACAAATAACATTAGCACAAGTACTCGTATACAAGGTTTTGTATATGTAATTCAAAACAGTAATTACAATGACCGCGTTTGATAAATTACAATAATTAATTATCAAGTACATATGTACCTAACTATGTATAAATGTGTACGTATATATCAGATTATGTTAAACTAATTAAGGATTATACATGTTTTGTATGCTGTAGGATTGAAAATAGAGATAGGGCGAGGTTAATTTAATTAGCAGGTCGTTAGCATTATAAAGGCGCAATAGGCGTATCAATCACAAAATGGAATAAATACTCGTTAACATATTTTTACACAAAATGCTGAAATGTTTACCAAAAGTTTATAAGAGTCAAATTTCTAACACACACGTATATTTGAAAGAAATGCTAAACTTTTAAAAAAGTTGTCTATCTACATTCTACTTCCAATTTAATTAATGTGAATTTTTTTTTAAAAAGAATTTGCATGCAAAGCTATCAATCATCTTTAATTTGGTTGGGTGGTGGTGATGGGATTTGTTGTGTGCTTAAAACACTTTAGCGTAATTAAAATTATGTTGTCAACGTTATGTCAAATGTAAAATCGTTACAAGAAATTTTATTTTGTGCCAACGTACAGCATATCAATACCTTAATAATAATCGCTAATTTTGATTTGTATACAAATGTCAAAGGTGAAGGTCAGCATGACGACTTTAACAATTATTTTGATATTTATTACGATATTTTCAATTGGCCGCATTCGAAATATCCTGCGAAATACATTTTACTGGACAGAGTTTAATCAGTTTAAAAGTTAGTCCCTGCGGTGCGGTTAGTTATGGTAATTCAAATTTTCCTTTTCATACTTGTACATTGCCGGATTTCAACTTTCCACCTGAGGGCTTCAGAAATGCGCTTTACTAAATCAATGGACAATTTATAAACTTGACCGCGCTTTCCTATAATCTAGTTACGTTCAAAGTTCCAGAATAACTACATTTTAATCGTTTGAGCACAGCTTTAGTTCTGTTTCATTCCAAAAAAAAAAATCTTACCTCGACGCCGCTCTCAACGAAGCGTACGGTATCGTTGATGCCCGTGTTACTGAGTTCCGTCAAGTCATTTAGAAGGGGACCGGTGCAAATCAAATGGACAATAGTTTTTTCCTTCTCTCCATCCTCACAACTACGATATATTCATTATTAAGCTTAGTCAACGTTACTGGAAAAAATATGCATCAATTCCTTTACCTAGGTAAAACTTTTAACTAACATTAACATTTTACATAATCATTTATGTATAGTTTGTATCAATTAGGATTGTTAACCGATATCAGTGCCTTGTACATTTGATCGTCTACAATTAAGAAATTGTGACCCATCCCTAGCCGCATGGGGACACATGTTCAGTCCAGATTCCGGTCTTCTATACATCGAAATATTTCGTTCACTTAAGATAGTAGGAGCAGCTTCACACATAGTCTCCTAGTTTGCTTGGATCACTAGAATATCCACTGAGAGTACGCCGACTAGAACCACAACAGCATCTGTAGACACTGTTCGGTAAATCTTTGTTACTCGTAGTAGGATAGTCCACTGAACACCTTTTAATGATCTGATGTGGTGATAGTTTTGTCTTTCATAGCATCCAGCCGCGGTATACGTGAAAAGCACCTCCACCGCACCTTAGTAAATTATTACGAATGGTTTGTGATTCAGTCCCCATCCCTCTCTTAACACTCTTGTCTGGAAGTGGAATAAATAGCTCATCAAGGTCAACTCCTAGATATCTCACAGTCTTGACCACTTTCAAGTTTTGACAAGAGTCAAATTTGGCTTTTAGCTGCAACATCACTGTGTTTTCTAAAGTTTGAGTCTTGAGTTGCCTTGCAACAGAATAACTTTGTCATCCTCGAATGCAAAACATCAAGGTCATTAATCAAAGAGCCATAATTCATACTGGACTAGAATAGAGCATTGAGACATCCTTTGATGGTTTGCTTAGTAACAGAATCATACATGCCTCTTATTACTGCTGATCTATTGCTGAAGCAGCTCCTGAAACATTCATAATGTATTAGGGAGACTATAAACCGATAAACTTACGTTGACGCTAGGCCACACAAGGTTATGACTGTTCCGGCGATGTCCAGGAATATATCCATAACATATTCAGAACTTAAGGTTTTGATACTCCTAATTAGGCGGACAATCGCTTCTTCAATAGACATGCTTAGTTGAACACCGAATTATTTGTCCGAGAACCGTTCGCTCTGTTCAATCCGAGGTATGTAATGCGAATAGCTAATAACCTTTCCATCAGTTTCCCCATAACAGGTAGCAACATTATAGGACTGCAAGATTTTGAAGAAAGCCGATCAATATCGCCAGGTTTCCTGATTACAATCATTTATCCTGATTTCCAGAAAGTAGCCAAATTTCAAAAACCTATTTAACAATTCCATTATGCTGGGTTATGCGAGTTGAATTATTTCAGCGTTCATGTTGCCAGGTCCTGCTGACTAGTTTAGTCTAAAGCATTTTAGAGCATTAGTGACTTCTTCCCACATAAAGGAGAGTCTTCAGCAACCGTGGATGTCCAATTACTATTGGTAGCGATCTCAAGCAGAGCTACATGTGACTCAGTTTCATCTGGTGTTTCATCCGGTAGAATTAAGTTAAATAACTTGAAACATGTGTCGCGCCACGTATCTTTGACGACTCTGTTTGTCTTTCTAACATTGTTTAAAACTTCATGAGGGTCTTTATTATCATGTTCCGTGACATATCGTTGGAATATATTTTGCTTCGCTTTAAATATCTTTAGCGTCTTTTCGCCTGATATGCCCTTCTTGGCTTAGGCATAAACCATCTAAGTTTTCTTAGATTAGAGTTTGACCAACGATTTCGTTTCTTAGCTGCTCTTTTCCTTGGAATTGAGTTATTCCAGACACTGTAATTGATAACTCCATGCTCTATTGATAACACGAACGTAATGTCTCTGTGGCCACTAGATGTCCAACTTTCCTGCATTCACTACCCAACTGTCGATCCCAACTAAAGTTCATTGACTATTGTTAGATCAATGTTGCAGTTGTGCTTGTTCATTATGAAGAGGTTACACCCAAACATGAATTCCTCTACTTAGCCGGTCATGCCACATTTTACTTCTAGCACTGAAGTCTCCAATGATATTTACCTTTTTGTGTTGATCAGATAAAGAGTCTAGGGCCGATTATATTTTGCGTATATTGAATTTCCGATTAAATTTCAACACATGTGGCTATCATGACACTTACTAAGCTTCGCCGTATTCATGCCAACATTATCAACTAATTGCAGTCTTGAGATTCATCGCAGCTACACCAGCTATCTAAAACTTTGGGAGGTCTAGTTTTGGCCAGATCTGTGTAGTTATTATGCATGAGGTACTATTAGACCTTCTGTCGTTCGTTGTTATTCTAGCTTCCTAGGCGAGTGGTATATCAACATCCACCTTGCTTGGTGAAATGATGCAGAATGTGCTTTATCGAGCGAGTTCATCCTCCTTTTGATTCCCTTTAATATTGAAATGCCCTAGCACCCACATCAGGTGGATGTTGAACTAATATACCGTCTTGTTAAGAGACGAGAGACAATTCTTTGAAGCGTCTCAATTGAACCCTTGCTGTCTACAAAAATGTGAATATCCCTTGCAAATATCACGTTATTCATTAATCAGTTATCCTTTATCGCGATTAGTTCATAACAGAAAACCTCACCCCTAACCTTCCCATTCATCTTTGAACCATCAGTGAAGAAATTAACACTTTTAAGATTCAGAAATGCTTCTCTCAACCAGTCCTCCCTGGTGGAAATATAAGTCCTAAATCTCTGATTAGAAGTCGGTAGTGATTTTGACGTTCCTGGTTTTTGCACACAAGAAGTTGGAGTTGAGCTTTATAGCTGAACTTCCTGTCATTCGTGTATGTAGTATATCTTTGTGAGATGAAAGAGAATCTCCAGCACCAGTTTTTGAGTTGATGTGTTTCTAAGTGCCCCGCTAACCCACGAGGGAGCTGTTCGCTTTAATTTCACCACAGATTTTAGGTTGGTAGAAAAATCTGGTCACCAAACAGTAACCCTTTATAATAAAATAAGCCTAACAGTAAAGCCCATCTTTTACCAATTGTATTTTGAAAGGAGTAAAGTGCTGCTATAGCTTTCTTTACTTTTTCTAATATGATAGGTTTCCAGTTTCCAAAATGACACCCAATTCCACCCACCCAATACCATTTAAGCTAAGTGGGTTGATCTAGGGAAGATTTTATTTCCTGGATTTCCAAGGGACCAACTCAGTTTTATGGGGAATTACATTCAAACCACAATTGATAGCCCAATTAAAAAGAATGCCAAGCGTACTTTGAATGCGTACTCTTAAGGTGAAATTTCCTTAAAACCGCACTCTTATAGATTTAATAACAGGTAATAAATGACCAAGATCTAAAGAAAAGAGGTTAATACCCCACCTTACAGTGTGTTGCTACTGGCAAATCTGCTACTGAGTGACTAGTTCACACACAGAGAGGAGTATGCCTGCACGATCGTTTCTGGTCTAACATTGTTAAAGTCCCCATTTATGTCGAGAAAAGTTATCATGGAGCATTCCATATGATTAAGGAATTTCTCGATAGAAGCAATAAGGGAGTGGAGAGCAGTTTCCACAGATTTCCCCTTCCAATGTGCATGTTGGTATTTCGATAGCATATCTGACTCAATAAGACTCTTCATGTTGGGATTTATTTGTATTAAAACAATTTTCTGTAGAAAAGGGTCTAAACTTATATCTTTAAGGTCTTCGGGACTGCAATGCGAGCTTTTTTCCGCCTTAGGTATAAATATTGCACGCTCAAGTTAAAATAAAAGATCAATTTAAAAAAAAAAACTATTTGTGTGTGTTTATGTGGGTGCAGACGCCGGTGACTGATCGGTGTGAAACCGGTGTTAACTTCACACTTAAGCTTGTTCCATAAATAAGGAGAGTGATCCCGATATTTGGCCGAAATAGGTCCCAGAAATAGTAGCTTGCATATGAGCTTGGCCGTTTCTTGCAAACATTTTGAAAACGCAATTTCGCGATTTCCGAGAAACGACCATAAACTAAAAAGATTTTAAATTAAATTTGCAAGAATACCGGTCCCAATAAATTTTTCTAAAATTTTAGTGGTATCAGGCCTTTTTTGATAAGGAACTGCTTTTTAACAAAAATTCGATCCTGCACAGCCCAGATGAATTGGTTTATTGGCATGCAACTTCATACTTTTCAGAAATTGCTAGACCCTAGTGAATTTTGGCTGGAATTGGTCCACCGGAAGTGACAGCTTCAATAGGTGATTGAAAATTATATCATTTACACGTAAAACGATTATGAACTAAAATACTCTAAATAATAAAATTTGCAACAAAACCAGTCAAGATTAGTTTTACACAATTTAGGCAAAAATGACGACAAGAAACCGTTCTTTCAACAAAAATGCAGCTCCTGTACAGCACAGATGGGCTGATTGATCGGAACGAAACTTCATGACGTTTGCCACAAATTGGGAGATCCCAGTGAATTTTGGTCGAAATCGTTCCAAGTGACAGCTTCCATAGAAGTTTTTTCGTTTTACCATCGGAAGTGAATGTTTTTTCGAGATTCTAAATGTTGCAACAATACCGGTCCAGTTCAGTTTTCCAAAATGTATGCGGAACTTATGATTTTTGTCAGAAAACTGGGTTTTAGTAAAAAATTTGGTCCCTGTGCTTATACGCATTGATTGATCTGGATGAAACTTCAAACTAAAGCTTTTTCTATAAATTGAGAAATCCCAGTGATTTTAATTCGAGATAGGTAAACCGGAAGTGGCAGCTTCCATATGAGCTTTTTCGTATTTTACAAATATTTTGAAAAGTATATAACATTTACGATTAAAATAAAAAAATTGTAAATTAAATTTTAAACAAAACTAGTTCAGATATTATTTTAAATTTTTTTCGGAAATGACGAGTTTTGTGAGAAAAAAATCTTTATTTCACCAACAATTTTGCATCTCACCCAACAGGCATAAATTTATTCGGAAGAAAACTTCCTACTAAAGCTTTCTCCATAAATTGGTAGATCCACTCGAAATGTGGTATATATCTACCACATTCCGGAGGATCTCCCAATTTATGGAGAAAGCTTCAGTGTACCAGAAATGGCTGCTTCCGCAGTAGCTTTTTCAATTTTTGCAATGAAGATTAAATTTTCAACATGAATTGATGTTTTTGATTCTCTGAAACTTAAGCAGGAATAATGATTCCCTTCCAAGTGAGGTGTATTCGAGATTTATCTACATTTGTGGGAAAATCAAGTAGGGCGTTGGCCTCAACAATCACATTATACTTATATTCACATATTATACATATGTGCAGGCCTCTTTAAATTCCACAGAAAATAAGTTAATTCTGGATCGACTTAATCTGCTGGGAATACCAAGTTCAAAAATAGCTAAAAATAAATAATGTCGGCAATACATAGTTCAATTCATAATTCCGGAGCAGAAACCAGACATCAAACCTACTCATTAAGAATAGCCGTATGGAATGCAGACGGATTAACACAACACCTAGCATAATTCGAACTATTTTTAAATTCTGAGAAAATTGATATTTAATATCAGAAACACATTTTACAGCAGCTCCTATGTAGCAATCCGGAAATATACTTTTTACCATACTACACATCCCGCAGAACGGGCAAGAGAAGAGTCAGCAATATTTATTTGGGATAATAATAATCATCATGAAGAGTTAAAAATAGAAAAAGAATCCATGCAAGTACCCACCGCGACGGTTAAATTTGGTTATCAAAACACCTGTAATATATCTGCAATATATTGTCCCCCGGTATCACCTAAAGAAAGAAGACTAAATTAACTTGTTCGAGAAATAGGAGATAACTTCATTATGGGAGGTGACTTTAATGCAAAAAAAACCTCCTAGGGTTCAACATTACCCTCTCCAAAAGACAAAGAATTACTTGGAGCTGCGGCGAATACTCAAACTGTGAATTTTATTCAGGAGGGATACCAACGTCCGGCCATCTGATCTTAACAAAATCCCAGATCTCATAGATTCCTACATCGCTAAAGGCATATCGGAACGCTACATCTTAGAAAATGATGAAAGTCTAATAGCTGATCATTATCCTGTTAATATGACGGTTAGTGAAAATGTAATCGAAAAAACAAATTCACCGCAGCTCACAAACAACAAAATAAATTGAGAATTGTTTAAGCAGCTAGAAGAGGAAAAAATAGAACTTAAAGTGCCAGTCAAAAGTGAAAAAGAAATAGAAGAGGAACTAGACAGGCTCCTTGATGTCATACAATTGCGGTTTGGGAATGTACCCTCCTAAATAATCATTCAGGAAATAAAACTCCGTTATTTACCCAATCGAAGTAAGATAACTAGTGCAGAAAAAACGAAAAGTCCGAAAGAAATGGCAGACTATGGCTGGCAAACTTAAGGAACTCATAAAAGCAGTGAAAAATGAAACAATTGGAAAATATCTTTGCTCCTAGCTCCAACTAAAGATACCGACTATTTTTTCTGGAAAGCAACAAAAGGGTTAAAACGACCAAAAACACAGATCCTCTCAATCAAGACAAACGATGCAAAATGGGTTAGAAGTGCGAAAGATAACGGTAGATACCTTTTTGCTGAATATCTTGAAGAAACATTTCAACCTCTAGGTCTGCAGACAAGTTACGAAAGCACTACTGAACCAACCAGAACATCTAACTTCGAAAATATCAGGCCTGTAACATTGATAGAAATAAAAGCTGAAGTTAAGAACATAAAAGCAAAGAAAGCTCCTGGATACGATCTGATAACAGGCCAAATAATAAAGAAGCTGCCTCAAAAAGGCACCCGTAAATTATTGCACATAATCAATGCGATCCTCAGGAAAAAATATGTGTCAATGCAGTGGAAACTAGTAGAAGTAATAATTATTCCGAAACCGGGCAAGCCACTGAATGACAGAAAATCTTACCGGCCAATTTCACTTCTACCAACACCAGCGAAATTGTTTGAGAGGCTGCAGCTCAATAGATTGGAAAGTTTGGTTTTGTTTATTATTATTATTATTTTACATATTATTAATTTATACTAAGTGATCCGCTCAACCAGCGACGCACTTCACTTCTACATCCGTTTTCCACTTCTATATCTGGTGACCCTAGACGACGGTTCTTACCGTGTAAAGGTACAATTTTATTTATTAAAAAAAATTTAGAAGTGAAAATAAAGTTTGAAATTTTTTTACCAAAAAGTGCATGTGAAGTTTTTTTTATTTTATTAAATATTTTAAAAAAACACGACGAGTTTCGAACTCACACAATTTCAGCTCAGTTAATCGCGACTCTAATAGCTCAAAAATATACGCGCCAAATGTATTAGGCAAGAAAATATTTCACACGCACAGCGACAAGCTTCGCGTTCACAATCGCCCTGGAGACAAACACTTCACCCTTATGAATCGCAATCTCCACCAACACAGGAAAGTTCCATTCGCAAGCGCAACCAACAACCGCCAAAATTCCAATTTCCACACAATTAGTGTTGGTATTACGATAAGATTGGCCACGCAGCATCAAAATGCAATCAACCATGCACTTTTGCTAAACAACAAAAGGGATCCGCAAATCGGTTCTCCAAACCAATAAGTCTTAAGGTCGCAGTAGCACACTTAAGACAAGTGCAACACAGCCGCTTATTTCTTACCACGTTTCTGACAGATACCGGCGCTGATTTAAGCGTTATCCAAGCATGTCAACCGCCCCATTATCGGTGCGGATTTTCTAACGAAATTCGGTTTGTTAGTGGATCTGAAAAATCGCAAATTGATTGATCCAACCACTAAACGTAGTATCAATACAACATCTGCACTCGTTGATACGCCAACACCATTGTTTTACATAATCAACAATGGCTATGGAGCATTGTTAAAGAAATTTCCTTCTTTAACAGCTCCACTGACCTACAACTCCTCTTGTAAGGTACAATGTAGTACACCACATCGTGGCACATGCCATTTACCATTTACGAGACCACATAGACTTGATCCAATTCGGCACAAAGCGAGGCATTCCTAGAATTTCAACACATGGTGGAACTAGGAATCTGCCGACCTTCTTCTTCAGCAATTTCATGTCCATTACACATGGTGAAGAAGAAGGACAACTACTGGAGACCATGTGCGAACTATAGAAGGCTTAACGCTGTCACAATTCCTGACCGTTACGGACCGTTGGATGCTCAATTTTTCTAAAATCGATCTCGTACCATTTAACACCAATAGCTCCTGACGAATTACCACACCATTTGGCTTATTCGAATTCACCCGAATGCCATTTTTACTCAGAAATGCTGCACGCAATCATTCCAGCGTTTCATCAACGAAATTGTGAGAGATCTCGATTTCGTTTTTGTTTATATTGACGACATTTCCGTAGCATCTAGAGACGAGAAGCAACACTTACTCGATTTGGAACAACTCGTCCAAAAATTATCAAATTATGGCGTCAATATTAATACAGCAAAATATGTGTTTGGGACAAGTAACCTTGACTTCCTCTGTCTCAAAATTACTTCTAATGGCATTCTGCCATCCGAAGGAGAAGTTAATGTAATTAGGGAATTCCCAGCACCACAAAGCATTAAGCAAACTCAGCAATTTGTCGGTATGGTAAACTACTACCACCGATTCATTCCAAAACTCACTGAGATACTTGCCCCAATTATTCCGCATTTGATCGCGAATTCTTGCAATTTTCCAAGCAATTAAACATTTTCGCTGTTTTTCCGATGGTCGGGAATTCACTATTTCCACCGACCACAAACCGCTTACTAAAGCAATTATCTCTACAGCGGAGCGCAACCCAAGGCAAGCACGCCACTTAGATTATGTCTCGCAGTTTACGACAGATATACAACACATACAAGGTAAAGTCAATGTGGTCGCCGATACACTTTCTCGGATTTCTGACCACGAGCTTGCCTCCGCAGCAACTCGCTACGACATCACAACAATCGCCAAAGCACAAGCTTGCGATCAAGAACTACACGACTTACTCTCTAGTTCTACAAATCGGCGCTCTTCTAAGTGGAAATTAGATAAATTTCCATTAGTCGATTTAACAATTTAATGTGAAATAACTACATACAACAATCGCCTGTCTTTACGTCGAACAATTTTCGACACTCTGCATAATATCTCATATCCAAGAGTACGAGCAACTCGCAAACTCGTCACTTCAAAATACGTTTGGCCTAGTATGAATAAAAATTTAATGCTTTGGGCGAAATCTTGTTTATTCTGCCAAAAATGTAAAGTGCAACGGCACACCAAATCACCTCACGAGGATTTCCAAATTTCATCAGGTAGATTTGAGCATATCTATGTAGATATTGTTGGACCACTTCCACCATCTAATGGATTCATACATCTTAACCAGCGTTGATCGTTTTACGCGGTGGCCTGAAGCCTACTGCATAAAAGACATCTCTGCATCAACAATCGCAAAAACGCTCGTCGAAAACTATATCTCTACATAGATTCGGCGTTCCGGTCAGCATAACGACCGACCAAGCACACAGTTCGAATCTAAACAATTCGCTGAGCTTATGCAACTTTTAGGCTTACATCGAATGCAAACAACTGCCTATCACCCACAAGCAAACGGTATGGTTGAGTGCTTCCACCGCCCACTTAAAACAACTCCAAAAGCTCGTGCAAATACCATCAACTGGAGTTCAGAGATCCCAATCATATTGTTGGATATCCGAGCAACAGTGAATGATGACCTAAAATGTTCACCAGCAGAACTGGTGTACGGTCAAACGATCAAATTACCTGGGGAATTCTTTGTGGAACATCCACTTACATCCCAAGTAACCACTGACACAAGCTCATCCCAACGGATACGCGCAAAATCAATCAAAGCGACATAGTCGTACGAAAATCACTGCAAACTTATGACTACATTTTCGCACGAATAGATAAAGTACGCACAGGCTTCACATCACGTTATGAAGGCCCATACAAAGTGGTACGATGACTTCGTAAGCAATTTGTATTGCAAATCAGAGACAAACATCAATCTGTCTCTATTGATAGACTCAAACCAGTCTATGGAATACTGAGCGTTCACTCGATCAAATATCGGGAGTGAAGAAAACCGTCCGCATTTTCGGGTAACACATTCTTCACCCAATTCAAACATTAAACTCCAACTCGAAAGTTCCACAATCGCTAGTGGACATGAAGACAATATATTTCTTATGAAGATCACACATATCATTTAATGCCTTAGCTAACATGATGGCGTGGCAATCAGAACAAATTAAATTTACCATTGCAATAGTGTTCATAGGCGTACGTACGTCTATAACACAAACAAATTGGTAATCCATAATATCAGTTTGGTTTCAGAGAGAAACACTCAACTATTGAGCAGGTTCACAGGCTTACAGATGTCATTGAGAATACATTAGAGAGGAAAAAGGTTTGCTCTAGTATCTTCTTACATGTGGCGCAGACCTTCGATAAGGTGTGGCACAGAGGTTTACTCTTCAAGCTACATAGAGATTTACCAAAACAATACTATATGATTTTAAAGTCAAACATAGATAATCGTCATTTTCGGGTGAAATATGAAGAAGAACATTCCGAGCTAAAAAAGATTTTGGCCTGTATGGACTTATGGAGTTCAGCTCTGGGGCTGTACAAAGAAAACCAACACCAAAATAATAATACAAACTTTTCAGCAAAAAGTGCTACGAGATATAGTTAACGCTCCGTGGTACATTAGGAATGATGACCTTCATAGGGACCTAAATATCCAGACATCTTGAACTGCCAGAAATAAAAAACGTGCAGTAATTCATGGACATTCCAGTAACTCGATTGCAGAGAATGAACCCAATTGATTTAATGGTTTAAGGACACCAGAGTTACGATCCTCTACACGCGACACAACAACACAACAACGTAACATAGAACGCAGAACTACTTTTCTATGATACACAAACGACGCGCGGAGTAACACCATACAAACCACGCGCAACGCAATCGCTGAATATACATAAATGCAGCCGTGCGAACTGCAATCTGGCATAAACGCATTTATGTATATCGCATGTCAACATTTTAGAATTAAGTATCATTGTAAATTAGTATTAAGTTATCATTCGATTAGGGAACAATTAAATAAAAATAAAGTAAAGAGTTTAAATAAATAAAAAATAAATAAAATAATTAAAATATAAATTGTTTTTTTTATTAATAAATATTTGTGTGTAAATATAAGTGGCGCAGTTGGGAGCGGATGTTTTTTAGCATCCAAAAAACCTACTAAATAAATAAATAAAATAAACAATTATATAATTTACAAGTGCAACTAAGAGACTGTTTCAATTGGCTAAAAAGTGAAAAATTGAGTTGAAACACACCAACTATATTCGGAGTAATAAGGGCTCGTGTCAAAGGTTTATTGGAAAAGTGTAATTTAATCGAATTAAAAACCGACGAAGAACCCTCAGAATCGGGTCACAGAATTTTTAAAAACCAAAATTTTTCAATAGAAATAAAAAACTTGACAGAAAATATTAACTCAATATTTAAAGTCACGGAAAATGTGCGATAAAGGATTTGCCTAAATACGAAGGTTGTAGGCATACGCTTTTCGAAGTGGAGGAAATCCTAAGTCTGGGCAACGCGATAGATGGTCACCCTTGCTCGAAGATATTCCTTAGAGCCATCAGGAATAAAATTACGGGCGACGCCAATGAAGTGCTGACCATGTACGGCACTCCACTACAGTGGGACGCTATAAAAAACAACCTCATTACGCACAATGCCGACAAGCGTAATGAGACTAGCCTGGTTAGGGACTTCTATAGTACCTCACAGGGTAGTGACACATTGGAGAAGTACTTTGCGAAAATAGTTGATATCCAAAGTAGTACAATTATAAAGCACGTTAACTTTAATGAAACAAACTTAACTGTGATAAACACTAAACGAGATTTATACCAAGACATGTGCCTCAATACATTCTTGGCGGGGCTTATAGAGCATTTTGGATCCATGATTCGGGCTATGCAGCCCACATCTCTCACCGAGGCATTTTCAAATTGCATCAAAGAGCAAAACATGTCCTACATGAAAAAAGGGACAAACATCAACATTATTATCAACATTATTTAGCGCAGCCTAAAATCCTTCACGGATCCCCTTCACGGAACAATTACCCTAGCGGCCCACCAATATTGGCACAAAGGGCTGGTCCTAGCTATGGTTTTCATCAAACACCCCAGTATTACAACCATAGACCGTTTACCAAACAAAACCAAATAGTGAACGGAAGTGGTCAAAACAACAACTATAAACCTCCAATAGTTCCTCCAAAAGGAACAGGGCCGATGGAGACCACGTGCAGCAAAAACCGGTATAGACAATATTATATTATGAACCCCAATCATAATCAATTCAGCCAATATTCAAACGGTAACCAGCTTAGACAAAATAACTACCAATTCCAGCCGATGGGTCCCCCAAACATCCGATCTCAGGAGTTATTTACTACCGAGGATCAACAGCAGGAAGTAACGGATGATTGCCGTGAAGAAGAGCCTGATACTACCCTGATCTCGACGAAGGTGAAGTGGATGATGAGAATTTTCAACCAGAAGCCTCCCCACAGGAATCGGATACGTAGATGTCAATAAACATCAGTCGTATTCCCATCCATACATCCATATTCACTTAAATAAAACTAAAACCCTTAAAATCTTGATAGACACGGGATCAAATAAATCCTTCCTGAACCCAGAGTTCATTCATCCTTCACGGATACGCTCCATACCTCCGATCAACGTTAAAACTATGTTTAACGATCACCAACTATATCAGAAAGTCATGGTCCCCGGACTCATGAAATTTAAAACAAAGGAACCTTTGAAATTCCTTCCTTTTAAAATTCATAAATATTTTGATGGTCTAATTGGTTTAGAGACGGGCACCAACTAGGAGTAACTTTAGAGCTTGCCAAATCGATACTCAAAACCGACAAGGTTCTCGACCCACTTTTATTCAAACCAAATTATTCATCTAGTCGCTGAACTTCCGGTAGATATAGAGAATGGCGATATCTATGTAATGCCAACTAAAATTAATGGTAACCTAATTATTCCCAAAGGAATATACCATAGTAGAAATTGGTACGCACCAATAGAAATCGTTAATTATAGCAATAAAGAGCACACCTTCGTGATCGAACAACCGATCAGGGTCGAGCTGTTTAAAAAATCTTTTCGAGTGTAATCTCACCACTGCAATGTGCAAGAATTGAGTGAACAACAAGACGATGATTTTTCAAATCTTATCAGAATTGAACATCTCAATTCTGAAGAAAAAGCTGCCATTATCAAACTTTGCCACCAATACGAGGATCTATTTCTTAAAACGGAGCAAAGATTATCATTCACTAATGATGTGAAACACGAAATAAATTTAAAAGACGATAAACCTATTTTCACCAAAAGCTACCGTTACCCTTTCATCCATAAGGATGGAATCATCCGTCCCAGCTTCTCTCCTTGGTAATCACCTATCTGGATCGTGCCGAAAAAGGCTGATGCAAGCGGTAAAATCAAGTGGCGATTGGTAATAGACTATCGCAGGCTAAACGAGAAGACAACCGACGATCGGTACCCTTTACCAACCATCACCGATATTCTCGATAAACTTGGGAAATGTATGTATTTCTCTACATTGGACCTCGGCATCTGGTTTTCACCAGATAGAGGTAAGGAAACAAGATATTCCTAAAACCGCATTTTGCGTAGACCATGGCCATTATGAGTACATAATAATGCCTTTAGGTCTGAAGAATGCCTCTTCAACTTTTCAAAGTGTCATGGATAATGTGTTAGGCGATATCCAAGGTTAATTTTGTTTGTGCTACATGGACGATATTATCGTCTTTTCCACCGCACTCCAGGAGCACACGGAAAGCCTAAAAAAATCTTTAATAAATTAAGAAAAGCGAACTTAAAGGTACAAATGGATAAGTCGGAATTTCTGCATCGAGGAATTGCCTTTTTGGGCCGTATCGTTACTTGCAATGGATTTAAACCCAACCCCGACAAAATAAAAGCTATTAAGGAACTGCCCGTTCCTAAAACGGAGAAGCTAATTAAAAGCTTTTTGTGTTTTCTGGGATATTACCGCAAATTCATCAGAATCTTCTCCGAAATTACCAAGCCCTTAACGGAATGCTTGAGAAAAGATAAAAAGATCATCCTCGACACTAGATATGTCCAGTGTTTCGAATATTGTAAGGAGTTGTTGTGTAACGAACCTATATTACAGTATCCGGACTTTTCTAAGAAATTTATCCTTACCACGGATGCCAGCAACGTAGCCATTGGGGCCGTTCTTTTTCAAGGATCTATAGGTAAAGATAAACCTATATGCTACGGGGCACCTAAGTACTTTCGACCGTACTTATTTGGCCAAAAGTTTAAGATCGTCACCAACCATAAGCCTCTGACGTGGCTTTTCAACCTCAAGGAACCCAACTCGAAGTAGGTTCGTCGGATATTGAAATTGGAGGAATACGATTACGAAATCGTACACTTAACTGAGCTTAACGTTATCAATAACTTGAACACCTCCGAAACCTCAGATTCCTCTACAGGTACCCAAATCTCAAATAATGTCGAACAAACCATTGTACCAACTACTAATACACCTATAAATCATTTTAGTTCCCAATTAATCATAACTGTTGATCCCGAAATGCAAGGGATAAAAGTTCAACATGAGTGAAACATGAATGAAACATGATTCCCCTCAATTAGGTATCAAGGAGTAATGAATCGTGCTATTTTCTCCTACAACAACTCTATCCATTCAACAACAAAATTTACACCGTTCGAATTATTGAGTGGACACTATACTATTTTAGGGAAACCTATCAATCCTACACCCCCGAGTGCACAAGAATACCATACGAGGAGCTATACAAGCGTATACATGAGGAAACTCATGCAATAAAGGTTAAGTTAATCAATAAACTCAATATTGGTCGATATAAACCCCCAAAAATGAGAATCGACCAAACAGTGCACGTTCGTAATAAAACACGCTCAAAGATCAAACCCGGATATGTCATTAAGAAGATTCTTAAAGATAACAAAGTCACTATCCCTAACTAAAGACGGCAAATATCACAAGAAACTGATAAAGAATCCATTTCAGGTGCACGCTCGTCACGAGCCAGGCGCTGAAAGTGACCGACCTGAACAACAACAAGGGCTTGATACCGGTCAAGATGGGTTAGGCCAGAATAATCAATAGTTATAAAAGGATCGTCCACGTTATCGAGATCCAATTCTATGAACAAAATCTTCGCGTTATCCAAAATAACATCGACTTAGTCGAAGGAACCGTTAATGACAATATAGAATACAAGTATGCATTTAAAAACAAATTAGAAATCCTTCAACACAAATTTAAGGAACTACAAGACAACGTTAACCTTTTGAAACCTATACACGGATCAAAAGAGGACTTATTAACGGACTAGGTTCCTTGATCAAAGACATTACAGGAAACTTAGATCAACTCGATCTAGACGAAATCAGTTCCGCGATGCACAGTCTTTACGAGAATCAAAATACTCTAAATAAACAAAATGACGCTCAAATCGAGATAAATAAAGGAATGATTGACAGATTCAATTACGTACAAAAGTATGTAAAGGATAGTAATAAGAAGGTCGCATATTAAATAGGCGCGCGAATTAAATAGGCTCAGTAACACAACACAATCAGGAATACAAATGACAAAAATAGATCAATACATCTTTAAACTAATTAACACAATAGATACCTTGACTCAACATATAGATGACATTTTAGACGCACTCAGCTCAGCTAGACACAGACGCATCTCTCGTCCAAACAATATTTATGATCTATTGACATTACAGGGATACTACAATCAGTCTAGAATTATTCTCAGTATACAAGTTCCGGCCTTCTATGAAACAATATTCAGTTATTTCAAAATTAAACCAATTCCATCCAAAAACCTCATAATTACCCCAATTCCCTCATATAATATCATCCTAAACGAACATAATTACTATCAATACATCGTACAACCATGCGACGAATTGGAAAACACGTATTACTGTACTAAACAATCACTACAAACAATAAGCAACACCTGCATACCAAGCATCATTTCACAAAAACCAGCTCAATGTAGTCACACTGTCTACGAATCGGAAGATGAAGTCTCAGAAATTATCACTGGGAAATTGTATGTAGCCACACCAACAGAAGTAGAATTCACATCTACCTATCAACAATCTACGAAGTCCATCAAGGGCCAAGCGTTAATTGAATTCGACAACTGCGATGTTAACATCTCGAGCATTACCTACAGCAGTACCAAACACGTCTACCGGGAAGACCAGGTCGTCATTATACCATATCACGACGTGGCAAGTCAAAACGTTATTCAGTCATTGTCGTTATCACAAATGACTAATTGGACCCTACAACATAGAGATCACATCACGCTATTACAAGAACGGGCGTTATCTCACAACATACAGGGATACAGCATTACAAGCATAATTACAATCTCTATTATTGGAATCATCATGAATTGTATCGGGAAAAGATGTTACAAAGTCACACAGCCTGTAGCAATACAAGTCAATACATCATCAACAACGGAACCAAAGACCATAAGGAGATCTCCAAGGCCTTCTCTACACGCGACACAACAACAAACTAACATGGAATGCAGAACTACTTTTCTATGATACACAAACGACGCGCGGAGTAACACCATACAAACCACGCGCAACGCAATCGCTGAATATACATAAATGCAGCCGTGCGAACTGCAATCTGGCATAAATGCATTTATGTATATCGCATGTCAACATTTTAGAATTAAGTATAATTGTAAATTAGTATTAAGTTATCATTCGATTAGGGAACAATTAAATAATTAAAATATAAATTGTTTTTTTTTATTAATAAATATTTGGGTGTAAACATAAGTCCAGTGTAAAGACTACATACTTCAGTAAATAACAAGTGACTAAATTAAGAAAGTCAAATTACAAGTGCAGTTGTAATAATTTAATTAACAAAAACTAAAAACTGAAAGACACATTCGTTAATTTTTTGGTTAAAATTATTTCTAATATTTTTGTGTATTTTAATTTTAATTTTGATATCCTAACTGTATTTTTACTAAATCGATTTCCTGAAATAAATAAACATATTTTGTCAAAAGTAATTACGGAGGAAATCAAATTTTCCCTATTTAGGGTACACAATTTTCTGGTCGCCCGACTTTCTTGTCAATGTGTGATTTAATTAATCTTCACATTTATTTATTTTTTTCATCCAAATTTTGTTCTATTTGGGCTTCTACTTTTTTTTTATATAATTAATGACTATGAATTAGACAAAATTTAAATTGCTGATAATTAACAGTCGAGTGGCTACATAAAATAGAAAAATAAATGTTAGGGATATAATTTTTAAATAATTAATTGATTTATAAGCCATTTGGATTTACAATCAGTGTGTACAGATATAGAAAAAAGATTAATTGAAATTAATTTTGTGTGTTCCACTTACACTGAATCGTACGTGATAAATGGATAAACCGCAAACGTATACGTTTTGTACCGCACTATATAAAACTAAGTGAATCCGAACAGTTTCCAAATATATGGTACACATATACATCATTAGTTTTTGTGTATGTATAAGGGCTAATTAATTTTTAAGTCCTTATAATTTATTCCATTTAATTTTTTGCAATTAAATGACCACAAAGTGCTCTCTACATATATTAAATGTTATATGTGCACCACATACGTATGTAGAAGATGTGATTCAAAAAATTATAAAAATTTGATAATTTTTATCTAAACGAAATTAATTTAAATCCTCTCAAACCATATTGAACACAAACAAACAATAGAATAAAACCAATCGGAAAACCTCGAACAACAACAAATGGATTTTCCAAATTCGGTTGATGCATTTTGTATTTCTATTTTAAGACAAAACCACCCGCATAGCACACATTTGCTTAAATTCCGTGAAAGCCATTCTGATATGTCGTCTGGTGCTATATACCAATATTTGCTGAGATGAAACCAAATATCCGTTTAAATAGCACTACTGGCACCAACTGTAAGCGTTTATCTATATATAAAAGTTGTCGGGATTCGAATGAAATGTAACGGGTGATTTTTTAAGAGCTTGAGAACTTTTTTTTAAAAAAAAACGCATAAAATTTGCAAAATCTCATCGGTTCTTTATTTGAAACGTTAGATTGGTCCATGACATTTACTTTTTGAAGATAATTTCATTTAAATGTTGACCCTGGCTGCGTCTTAGGTGGTTCATTCGGAAAGTCCAATTTTGGGCAACTTTTTCGAGCATTTCGGCCGGAATAGCCCGAATTTCTTCGGAAATGTTGTCTTCCAAAACTGGAATAGTTGCTGGCTTATTTCTGTAGACTTTAGACTTGACGTAGCCCCACAAAAAATAGTCTAAAGGCGTCAAATCGCATGATCTTGGTGCCCAACTTACCGGGCCATTTCTTGAGATGAATTGTTCTCCGAAGTTTTCCCTCAAAATGGCCATAGAATCGCGAGCTGTGTGGCATGTAGCGCCATCTTGTTGAAACCACATGTCAACTAAGTTCAGTTCTTCCATTTTTGGCAACAAAAAGTTTGTTAGCATCGAACGATAGCGATCGCCATTCACCGTAACGTTGCGTCCAACAGCATCTTTGAAAAAATACGGTCCAATGATTCCACCAGCGTACAAACCACACCAAACAGTGCATTTTTCGGGATGCATGGGCAGTTCTTGAACGGTTTCTGGTTGCTCTTCACTCCAAATGCGGCAATTTTGCTTATTTACGTAGCCATTCAACCAGAAATGAGCCTCATCGCTGAACAAAATTTGTCGATAAAAAAGCGGATTTTCTGCCAACTTTTCTAGGGCCCATTCACTGAAAATTCGACGTTGTGGCAGATCGTTCGGCTTCAGTTCTTGCAGGAGCTGTATTTTATACGGTTTTACACCAAGATCTTTGCGTAAAATCTTCCATGTCGTCGAATAACACAAACCCAATTGCTGCGAACGGCGACGAATCGACATTTCACGGTCTTCAGCAACACTCTCAGAAACAGACGCAATATTCTCTTCTGTACGCACTGTACGCATTCGTGTGGTTGGTTTAATGTCCAATAAAGTAAACTGAGTGCGAAACTTGGTCACAATCGCATTAATTGTTTGCTCACTTGGTCGATTATGTAGACCATAAATCGGACGTAAATCGCGAAACACTTTTCGAACCGAACACTGATTTTTGTAATATAATTCAATTATTTGCAAGCGTTGCTCGTTAGTAAGTCTATTCATTATGAAATGTCAAAGCATACTGAGCATCTTTCTCTTTGACACCTTGTCTGAAATCCCGCGTGATCTGTCAAATACTAATGCATGAAAATCCTAACCACAAAAAAATCACCCTTTACTAATTGACCAAATTTAGTATTTTTTTTTTAATAATGGGTTTTCACCCATTTTCCAATTTTCAAAACACGCTTATAATGATGGTAAGGAGATATAACAAAATGTATGGAAGTTTTTGTATTATTTTACACTCTGTGTAATTACGTTTTCCGAATTTTTTTTCGGCACATTGTAGAAAAATTCATTTTTTCGCATTGTGTTTGTGTTCTGTAAGTAACGTGGTAGCACACAGTGTTAGTCAATTACGATAAACCACAAAGACCGTTGAAAGAACGATTTTCTAAGATTAATTGCTCTGGAAACTACTGAACTTGGCACTTCTGATTGCATACTCCTATCTGATTTGTTCATTTATCTTCCCAGAGCAATTGACTTCAAGATTGAATACGTCACTAAGGTAATAGAGAAACACGAACAGCGATTATTTCAGCATGAAAAATCAGACATTTGTCGTATGTTGGACACGACCACTGCAGCCCGACGACTTGAAAGACAGGAAGCGTTAAGGCTGGCCAGTTATAATTAGAACAAAGAAATTATTATGACAGGAAAAACTCAAAGGTTATTCTTCATCATCCGACAACTTAGAATAATTCAAGATAGATAAATTACTAGATGATCTCCAAATCGGTTGTAATATTGAATCGGTATGTTGTACTTTAACAAACCGGACTTATCAATTTTAAATTTGAGTACTTTTATGCCGCACGGCTTAGACGGCAAACTTCAACTCTTTCATTATCGATTTTTTTCACTAATAACATATTCGGTCACATAGTTAAATGCAAATCGTGGTTTGCAGCCTATGGTTTTTTATTGATACTTTGGTATCTGTAGATTGATTTCGAGAACGATATCTCGAACCAAAGCAACAATCAAGAATGTTAATCCCGCATATCCTAGCTACGCCACAAATTTGACATATCCAGCTTCGCGATTAGTTAATGCTTTGCAGACACTTCCCCAACACACCAGCCCGGAGAGAAGACTAGAATCAACTAGGGCATAATAAACTAACCTCCGTTGGTATAACGGACAAAAGAGGCGTAACCCTTTTCAAGCCTTCAATGTGGGCCTTCCAATTTAGATTTGCATCAATCAAAATACCTAAATATTTAATTTCATTTACTACATTATTCTTAAAACAGCCAGTCGAAGTACAAGTCTGAGGTTTGCAGCCAAAACCATGAAAATAAATAGCATCAGGTAGTTCCTGGCTATCTCTAAAATGTACTATTTTAGTTTTCCCACTCAAAAGTAAGTTGTGAGCTTTAAGCCATTCCGCCAATAAATCTAAATCGTGGTTACCTGTTTGCTTGAACCAGAGCACACAAACAAAAAGTCGTCAGTAAGAGCGGTGAGGGAGCCTGCAAAAAAGCAGTTCTCCGCTCAGTTGGTAATTGACACGCACTACTTGTGATCGATCAGACAGGTAGCTACAAAGCCAGCTTTAATCATTTCACGAAAGCTACAACAATAAAGTTTCCTTAAGTTAATCGGATGGTTTACTCTATCAAAAGCTTTAATCAATGCTCCCACTCATTTGTTCCAGAACTGTTAAAATAGCTTGTTCCGTGTTTTTATTTTTCCTAAATCCGAATTGCAGCGGAGGGAGAAAATTAGTTTTATTCAGAAAATGTGACATCCTTCTTTTCATGGTCTTTTCAAAGATTTTGGAAAAAATTGAAAGAATCGACAGATAATTCGATCTGTAATTACAGCTCGTTTTATGACGAACGGAAAATTCTTGTATTGACACTTATATTCATGATGAAACTTAAGACATCCAGATGATAACAAGCCATCTTCTTAACTTATACATTCGAAACACCATCTAATCCAGGCGATGAATTATTTTTAAGCGAATTGATAATTGCAGATAATTCACCCGGGAAGATCGGGAAAAAATAAAAGCTTCTCGTTTTATCGTAGTTTTCTGTCACGAATCTATGTTTACCGACTCATCCGAAGTAACAGTCGACTAGAATCTAGATTCACCTGGATTCACTGACTCACACAAAAAAATTGTTAAACTCATTAGCTTTTGAATCAGAGATCACACCACCCGACTTACAATTTAATTCTTTAATTTATCAATTCATTTACTGACTGCCAGTTTTTCCAGGCATTAGTGCCATTGGAATTAAACTGTTCAATGTAGTACTGCTTCTTACTCTGACTTATTTAGGCATTACGTTGTCACTTATTTTGCGACTATAGTTAGCAACCCTTTTTTCCGTAGGATTTTTCCTTGCAAGCAGGCATCCATGCAAGCTCAGTACACTGGAAATTACTGAACTTAATATTCCAATCAAAATTTATGGAAGGTGCAATAAAAAATAATTCTACCCTGCAGACTAAATTAAAATAGAATAAACAGACTGTCAAAAAGCTCTAATAATAATAACTAGCTGACCTGTGACTGAATAATCATTCACGTGAATACATTTGACTGAATTTTCGGTTAAAAACTGATTAAGAAGATTTTTAAGATGTAAATTTGATGCACTTTTATCAAAAATAAACTAAATTCATATACGCGGTTAATTTTTAAATCTTAAAAGGCAAGCACTCGCTCAAATGCACACAGTATGACTTACGTGCCAAGTCAAATATTCATATCTCAAACGGGAAGTGCGCGCTTGTGACCGCGCACCTGACCACTTACGCGCCCAAACTAAATATTAAAATCACAAAAGGGAAAAGCACACAATTGCCGAGGCGCACAACCTTTAATCTAAATATTTAATGAGAAACGTACAAAAGGATAATAAAATAGGAATTTACATTACAATTTGCCTGCGCAGAATCTCTACAAAAACAACATTCTTTGTTGTGATGCGCCCATCCCGATTAGTTGATTGATCGCTTGTCTCAACGAAAAACACCTTGAGCCCGTCAAATGTGCGGCATCGTGAAAGAGCCACATACAGCTGACCGTGCGTAAATACGGGGGCCGGCAAATACACTCCTACCTTCAAGCTTTGGTCCTGACTTTTGTTGATGGTCGTGGCGAACGCGAGCTGGGCCGTAAATTAGAGGCCAGACATTTTAAATGGGAAGGTGCCTGCCGAGGGTGAGAGCTTAATGCGTGGGTTGAGAACGAGCTCGCCTTTTGAGAAGCCAGTCAGCACCTCACATTCCAGACTGTAGCGGTTTATTTTTGCGACGCACATGCGTGTTCCATTGATAAGACCCTTGCCAGTGTTTAGATTCCTCATCAACAGAACGATCGCGTTTATCTTTAGCGGGATGGCAAGGCGCGGCAGTCCGGACCCTTCAATCTTGTTGAGAAACTCAACGGGTAGGCGGAGTTCCTCATTCATGTCGTCACTCTCAACTTTATCAACAAGAGGTCAAGCACCTGCTGATTGAATAGCGCGCAATCATCATTCTTGGGTGCAAGGATGGCGCGCTGCTCGATGGTTCCCTCGACTTGTGATGTGTTGATGTCACCATACACGAAATCGATCACACTTTGAGAACTGGAAAAGCGCGCCGGAAGTGTGATCGATTCGGTTCGAGCATTGCCGTTTCCAACAGAAAGCAAGTATTGAGCAAACTCGTCCTCACCTTCATCGACGCGCAACTTGTTTACCATTTTCCAAAGCGGGTTCAACTTGATGGTCGATTCGCAAGTTCGCGCGCGTCCCGCCTTTGGTACTACAGACAAGAACTGTTGGAAGTCACCAGACATGAGGGTGATTTTTCCAGCGAATGGAACACCCTCTTCCGGCTTTCCTCTGTACAAATCTCGTAACAGTCTATGCTTTTCAGCATGGCAGCGTGCGAGGAGTTTGGCTTCATTGATGAACCTGATGACTCATCCATTGGAACCGGCTGTTTGAAAATATCATGTAGCGTACGCCAACCTTACATCAAGCTCGTGGCGATTCCAGTGAAGGCAGAGCAAATGGACTCCAAGCCACGCCCCTCGGCAAATGCAATAAGTTATTGCAATACAAATGTGTTGCCATACCCGCCGGGAGCGTCACCGTAAAATACCTTTGCTGACATGGTTTCAGATTCGAGCGTGCTTCTGGTCTCCTTTTGCACTCGCATTCATGTTGTCGAAACGGCTTAGCGGTGATGAGACGGTTCGGTGTAGGAAGGCCGAGATCCTGATAATTTGAATTTTGTGTGATTAGCACGTCTTCTATATCAATCAGCGCGATATTATAGCCAGCTTCTGGTGTGTGTCCGACGTGCGTGAAATCCTCAATAAGCCGATCACGGAACTTGAGCCATAAATCTAAGGAATTTGCGGGGGTGTTGCCGACTAAACTAAAGGCAAAAGAAGAAGACTACGCAAGTGGAAGAGTTCAAGATTGCGCGGGTTTACAGTCATAAGTCGGGTTACCGTTGCATGTGGCTCGCGTCTCTTTCTCTTTTGCCAGAGAGATTTTGATTTGTCAAATCGATAGGCTAGAGGCATTTCAGTGTACAACAGGTGGCGCGCTTCCACTGTTGCCGTGTTGATATGGAACCAGTCTTGATAGGTTGTAAACTTTTGCCGCGCGAGCGCGCCTTGCTCTTCGCCATCATTGAAGTAAACGGCTTGCTGCCCTTCAAGGTGACAATGAAGTCGCATCATAGAGTGGTTCTGGTAGTGCATCAGATAACCGAACATGCGCCATGCAGCTTCCACGATTCCGACGTATCGAGTCGTCTCGTAATGCGCAATCTCATCGTGAGTCATCTTCTCCCTCTCTTCATTAACAATTGTAACGGTCGCGGTGTCCCCGCCCTTGTCAAACATACTTGTACAGATATTTTATGGCTTCGACGCTTCCTCAATATTCTGTGTTTATGTGGCAGTCAAACTTCTGAAGAAGGTAAGAATTATATAGAACCACTCAACCGTTATCCGCAGTGTGGTCGCGCATCTCCGCTGTGATCCCATTGTTTCTTCGCCTATAAGTTGGAGTGCTGCCCTCAGACTCACGCATGACAGAAGAAAAGATTTGGGAAATTTCTTGCTACAAATCATAGAAATCTCGCCTTTGTCATTGCACATGCACGGACCTGATGAGTTCAGCTTCCCACATGGCCCGTAAATCATGTGATTTGCAACTTTTTGAAAGAAGGCGGGGTCAACTTCAGGATCTGGCAGCTCAGCTGATATTACGCGGTCCACCTCTCTGACATCACGAACCTTGTCTTCGCTTGTCACGGTTAAAAGTATGTGGGCGTGAACCAGACAGCGCTTCTGATATTCGATTGTCAAGATCAAAGCAATCGCGCGGTCAAAAATGTCTTGCTTCCCAATGTCTTGAATCATCTCCATCAGCTTGCAGTAGAAGACGTGCGCCAGAAGCTCGGGACGGAAGTTGGATGACTCACCAGGATCAAGTTGCTCCTTAATTTCCCGCCAATTTGGGTTGCAATTCATGGTGATAAAATAATCCGGCTTGCCCTAATAGCGGACTATGCCCATCGCATCTTGGTACCGTTGATGGTAATTACGGGGGGAGACCTGAAAGTTAGAAGGAAGAAGTACTATCCTTCCTACTTGACCATTTGAATCTTCAGCGCGCGTGTTCAATTAATCAATCAGCCTTGTGTAGCTGTCCTGTGGAGGCGGTCCTGATTGTGTCGCAAATAGTTGAGACGCCCACCTTCGACGCGCGCTTACTGATGAACTACCCACTGAAGGAATAGCTTCTCTGACCTGCGAAGAAGACTGAAACCCTCTCGAGTCGTGATTCGGAAGCATGCGTACTCTGCTCTTGTGACTGTATTGCGAACGTTTATTGGCACCTCTTCGCGCGCTTCAGCTGGCTGACCACACCTTCGGCTGCGCCCACGTTCTCTTGTTGTTCCACGTGGATTTGTTTGACTACACCCTCTTACTGCTCCAAAACTTCTACCGCGGCTACGCCCACCAGCTGTTGGCGCGCGCTCGTTGTGTGGGATCCCGAGTTACCATCCCATCTCACCATGTGGTAACAAAAGAGGATAAGAAATCGCGTCTAGACGGGGCTCTGTGATGTTTACAGTCTGGAGGTCGGATGCCATGCTACCTAAACGCTTCTTGTACACGTTTAGAGAGCGCTCGTAAAGAGGCTCCCTCTCGAGAGCGCGATAGACAATTGCAACATCAGAAGCTGTCGGGAGATTGAATTGGCGCGCGTCCTGATCAGCTGTTTGGATCATGTGCATTGCCAGATTTTGACGGTCATGCGCAGTCATCTCGTTCATTGTTTGGAACTCGCACATGTAGATGTTTATCAGACGGAACTCAGCTGTGAGGGTTCTCCATCACCAACTTCTCCATCTTTTCCTTGTCCGCGCGTGACGTGTAGCCGGCCACGTTTGTACAGCGCGTGCGCGTCCCCTCGACATCGTAAAAGAATATCTGCCCATACTTGGGAGCTGAACCGTTTGAGCTCAATTCCGGTGCTAACCACAGAGAGGGCGGAGTTAAGCTTCCGGATGTTATTCTTGTAGAACCGCAAGGAGGAGTTCATTCTGAGAATCAGCTGATTGAGTTTGAATCTTGGAGTGCGCTCACTGGATCAAAAGGCTCCTAAAAAGAAGAAAATTGGCGAGTTTTCAAAAATAAAAAACAAAATGGCAGACTTACATCTAGTTCCATAGGAACTGGCTCGCCTCCATCTTCCTAATAAGATCGCAAATCGCAAAATGTGTCTCTTGAAAACTTACATTAAAATCGAATTGATCTTGCTCCGCCTCTTCGTCTGGAGCCTGATCTTCAAATGTGAGGAAGGCGTTTGCTAGAGATCCACTTGGAATGTTGAGCGGGACTTGAGAGATCCATGGAAGAGTGGTTCGTGATGGCCCTGGGACCGGGTTGGCGTCTTGCAAGATCCATGGGGTGGTGTCACGTGATGATGCTAGGACTGGTTCTTGGCTTGAGCTTGTAGATTGTGAATTTCGATTTTGATTGTATATTTTTCGTTTTCGAGTGTCTCTTGATTTTCAGGGCATTTAGAAGAAAACTGAAAAGAGTTTTGTTCAAGACTCTTCGAAGTGAGAAATGGTAATCACTCACTCGCTGGACCGCTCGTTCAAAGCGGTGCTTTATTTATACTCGTGGCTTGACTTGATGATTATGGCTTTATCTTTTGAATTTCTTTCACATTAATTAATATTAAAATCAGCAAAATAAAAATATTTTCATTTTTATTCAATTTTGTATGGATTTGAAAATCGCCATATTGGTCACTCGCGTCGTTTTTTACATTTCAATGCATTTTTATTACTATTTGAAAATCGCTACTTTTGACTTTTTTTATTTTAAAAAGATAGTAGCTCGCTTTTTTAAAACAATTTCAATTCAGTCTTATTTGTATTCGCTACTTTAAATTTGAATCGCGCGCCAACAATTTAACAACTATGAATTTAAATCGCGCGTCAACCATTAAGCAACTTAGAAATTGAATCACGTACAAACAGTTTCGCAACTTTGAATCTGAATCGCACGCCAACTGTTTTGCAACTTTGAATTTGAATCATGCGCCACTAATTTGAACAAAAAAATTTGCTTTTCGGTCGTTCCATAAAATTCTCAAATGTACATCAGGAACTTCTCGGTGAAATTTTTCCGATTTTTGTAGCCTACAGCGCAATATTTATGTCGTCCTACCCTGAAAAAATCTAACGGATCGGATCATGTTTAGGGGTCATTTTATGGTTGAGTATGACAAAAATTAAGAGTATTAATATATAGGATATACCAACTGTGCTGGTTCAACAAAAATTGTTGGCTCGATTAACAACGGAGGATATTAACAACGAATACGCATTCCTCATTTGCATTTCAAACGTGTTTTAATTCCAGTGGCAATAGCGCGCTTTCAAACTCATGTCATCATTGTCGTACATCAAGTTCAGTTTTGCAAAATTGTTCAATGTTTTTTGTCAAACATTTTCTGAGCCTTACGATTTTTGAGGCGCAAATTTTTTGGTCTTAACAGGATTGATCATTTTCAAAATAATCGAAGATCCTAAAATGATCTAAGTTTGAATTCAATCAACATATGAATTTGAAACATTTAATTGACTTTACTTGACGTTTTACTTCCTGCGGAATCAGCGCGCTCCTAAGGCATAATTAGTTCAATATTTCTTCGACAATGTGATATCTTAATTATCGTTCGAGAAATAACGATGTTATTTATCTTGTTCTGGTGTCGCTTGGCACATTTATTTTCTTGTGGCGCGGACCCGCCACCAACGGCCACACCATGTTATGCGCCTTCAGCTGGCCGATATGGCCGTAACCCTTGATTTCTGTTGAAAGTGGAAGATTGTGTGTTGCTCTGTGTCACGTTCATCCAAGTTAGCTTATTTTACCCGTTTCAAATTGTGTTATGGAGAACTTGATATCACCTTGTTTTTTCTCTAGCCATTCCCTAATACGCTCATATGTGGGTGATCACAAGTGGCGTCTTCTGGCCGGTTTCAGCCCCTCACCTCTACTTCTGCCTTTGCTACAGCATCTTTCTTAGGTCAACTTCTTTGGAACCTTATTTGCTATTTAAGCGATCAGTCTAGCCATAAGGGTTAATGGCGGAAAGCTAGCAATAACCGAAACGGCCTACTTCTCTTTTACACGAACTATAGGTCTGCCTGTATTCGAAGTTAGTTGAAGAAGAGTGAGAAACCATCTTCTCGCAATAATTACGGCTTCAGTCTTCTCCAATACACCGCTGCATTAATATGCTCCACTAGCTTTTTCTCGAGACGAGACTATCTGCATGTCCTACAAATATTTTGCATATGAGAGTTTCCATAATACACTGGTCATTGCTGCATTAGTACCAGATTCAAGCAGGTATTCCGCATGTCTATTGTAAGTACAGGTGGAAACAGTATACTAAAGCTAGACCCGTTCGCCGGATAATCGACAAACTTCATGACTTCCGTTATAGCGTCGGTCATAGATCGCTCCTGTCAGAATCCGAACTGGTTTTCCGCAAACCTTCATTCACGAAAAAATTGATGCAATTACTGAAAACTGAAATATGAAGTTTATTTAAAATTTATTTTATTACTGTTGGTATGCACTGTTGGTGCTTAAAACACAAAGAACATTTTGAAATTAACGTCACGCCGTTCACAAGTATTTCCATACAACAGCTCACGGAAAAAGTCCATGTGATGAAGTGAGAGAGAATACCACCAAAAGAATGGCGTAGAGAGCTAGTCCTACAATGGAATACGACAGTACCACGACCAATGCAGAAGAATGTAGGAAAGTTTAACAAAAAAATTGAGCTTTAGAATCTCTAATATTTTGTGCCGGTTACCAATTTTCTCAACTAAATGAATGACTAATGTCATGAACGTAACGCCGATCTTCATTTCCAATTAATTTAATTGATGGTTGGTTCTTACCAAATATTGGTAGATGTATCTAAGATCCAGAAACCAAAACGTGCCTAATATTATGTTTGAACCCGCAAGCTTAGTTCAAATTTAACAATAGCCCATTCGAAACAATTTAAAAATTTTACTTTACTTTACTTTATTAAGCGAATTTTAATTAAGCAACATACACTCATCTAACCATCAATTAATAAGTTGGAAATTTAGACAATAACTCGCGTCAGACACATAGTATAAACTAATTTCATATTAGTTCGTAACGGTTAGTAATAGACGGCTTAAAACATAATGCACTGAAGTAGTAAAAGTAAACACTAAACACGATTTAGTTTAGTCAGTTGTTAAGGCTGTATGTCTCACGACGATTTTTTTGTTCAAATTTGCGGCTAGCAAAATTTATGGGTAGTTCATTCTAGTCGTTCATGGATGGCGCAAAATTAATCGTGTCCGATATATAAATAAAATTTGATAACAAATTAAAGTTTTATCAATTTCGACAATCTTTTTAATCGGCTATTAACAAATCCGAAATATGCTTGCTATTTATCTAAATGTAACTGTCATGAACCAATTTTTAATTTAGATCTAGCTATGAATTCAAAAATCGACGTCAGCCAACCACCATGTACGAAAAAAATGGTTCTAGACACACAATTTAAAATATTTAAAAATATATTTTATAGTATTAATAATTTGCATTAGCTAAAATCTCCGGAAACAAGTTAAAAATATGTAGATCTTACAATCGCTACTGCTGAAATTACCAGTGGTTTTCGACGTTGTCGACTAGTTGTTTACGCAATTACGTAAAAAGTATTGGATGACGTGTAAACGCCAATATCTGGTCTCTTGTAGTTTTGTCGTCCTCCTACTGGCAGGTATTGCAAGTTGTAATGGGTTACACTATTTTGACATACGATCATTTTCTGCCGAATTGTATCGTGTTCTTTATTAAAAATAGTTTAATTTAAAAATTCTGTTATGGCGTTGAAGCAAAAATAAAAAAGTGTCCTATTGAAGTGAACATTAAGATTAATTTCGTTATCGATAAGTGGCGAAATGGAAGCCATTAAAAAAAATTTAAAGAGGTTTAAAACATTGTAGCCTCAGTGCAACTCTTATAAAACACCATCAATATCAATGCACCAAATTCCAAAAGAAAATGCTAGAGTTTCGATCGGAATTGGTAAAATGGAAAGTTGTTTTAAAAATGGGGAAGAAATTTCAAAAAAAAAATTAAAATTTGCAGCCAGCATTTCCAAGCGAAATATTTGCTTACTCCATTTCGTTCACCAGGCAAATTGTTTAAGGTTCATTAAGTTGATGGTACATTTCCAACCGAGAACCTACCAAAATCCACCATTGAAACTAACCGTTGTTCAGACAATTCCAGAGCAAATCGTTTATTGTTGAGACCTACAGTTATATCTTCACAATCTTGGTTCGTATAAAACTTAAAGTTATATTTAAAAAAACATTACTAATCAAAATTATTTTAGTTAGCTTTGATAATCGTCGGTCGCCTGAAAATAATCCTGTAAATAATATGACTGATCAAATAACAGATTTGTTTTCTGATGAAGCCATACAAAGTGCACCTCAATGTTCCGATAAGGACAATCAAGTTAATTTCACAGGTTTCGTGAATGCAGCTTCTTTGTGGAACACTGATGCAAAATTAAATACAAAGACGGAAATCCCAAATAGTATTATATTAAAAGTAATGGTGGAAGTTTACCAGATAGTCAGAAAAGCTGACACCTGTTCATTGGCTATGAGAGATCGAATTCTTCAAACTATGCACAAATGATTGCAATTGATTTTGAAATAAACGATACAACTGCAAAACTGTACTCTGCTAATACAACTCAGCTTTTGGCTAAAACAATGAAAAAATTAATAAATTGGCAATCGCAGGAACAAAACTCAAACAATCTGCCGAAGTGCTTTAAAAAGTTCCCTAACGTTAGGATTATTCTAGCCTGCACCGAAGTACGAACTGTTACTTTCCATTGTCTCACGTGTAGAACATACACCTACTCACACTACAACGGAACAGATACCATAAAGGTTTTAATCGGAGTTTCACCGTCTGGATTGGTTAACTTTGTCAGTAAGATATCTTCTGGGCGGTCATCTGATAAGGCGATTTTTATCTAATCTGATCTGTTAATGAAGCTTGAACCTGGCGACGCTATCATTGTCGACAAGGGCTTTTTGATAGCTGATGAATTAGCGCACGCGGGCATAGAAATGATAAGACTATCGTTTTTATACGAAGCGTCTTCAAAGACTAGATTCAAAGACCTAGAGCCAATCCGACTAGAAAATGTGAATTTTCCTGAAAAATTAGGGAAACACTGAGTTTAATATACAAAAATTTTAGAGGTAAAAGTCGAAGTAAAACCCTGTCCTAAGATACTTCTAAGAAGTTACAACTCTTGAGGTAGGAGTTTTCACTTTGTACTAAACCCAATTTAACTAGAAAATATGAATTTTCCTGAAAAAATTAGAGGATCACTGGGTTTAAAATTCAAAAATTTTAGAGGTAAAAATCGAAGTAACAACCCTTCGTCCTAAGATACTTCTAAGAGGTTACAACTCTTGAGATAGATGTTTTCACTTTATACTAAATCCAGTACAACTAGAAAACCTGAGTTTTCCGGAAAAATTAGGGAAACACTGGGTTAATATTCAAAAGTTGTAGAGGTAAAATTCGAATTAAAAACCCTCCGTCCTACGATACTTCTAAGAGGTTACAACTCTTGAGATAGGTGTTTTCACAATGTACTGGACCCAATTCAACTAGAAAATATTAATTTTTCTGTAAAATTAGGGGAGCACTGGGTTTAATATTCATAAGTTTTAGAGGTAAAAATCAAAGTAAAACCCCTCTGCCATAAGATACTTCTATAACATTGGTATTTTTATTACATTTAATAAATAAATTACTAAATTTATTATATATTAAATTAAATTTTAATTTAATTTTTATTTAATTATAATTTGTATATGTAAAATGCAATGACGGAGTGGTGTGGCATCGTGTTGTACGGTGATCTAAGTAGCTAATGCGGCTGATGGTTGGAGACGAACTGATTGAAACGAGAAACTTATTTCATAAATAAAATTTATTTGTTCTTCTGTGGTTTCGTCTTCGCCGTGCTGCTTTGCTTTGGTTTTCTAATGCTCGTCGTACTGTTTCCCTTTGATGATGAGACGAATGATCCATTTACTCTATTTGCACGTACAGAGTGATGAATGATGAGTTAGCGAGATGTTATGTTTGCAATAAGTACGATTAGAATATTGGATTGAAATATTCTAACCACTACATCACCTCTTCCCAGATGAGTCACACAGTGAAGAAGAGTGTCGATCAAAGCTATAGTCGTGATACCGAAGGATACCTGTCGATATGCTCAACACGGTAAAGATTGGGCATCAGTCGGTTGTTGATGTCATATCTTATCTTTCAGTATCGTTGGATTAGCTGGTCGATTCAAGACTGGTAGTAATTAAGTTGGTTGTTGGTGTTAGGCAGTAGTTCGTATGCAATGTGAGATTAAGATTTGCAGAAGCTCAGTGCATAACTGCGAACTGTGTGTCTAATCGGTCGTTAAGTTGACCGGTAATCCGAATTTAAAAATGTAGTTTTCCGAGTATACAAGAGTTTGCCGATCGCGAGTGAATTTGTTTTCCCCAGTTTAATTGTTAGTATCGATCGTGGCTAGTTGTTGACATACCGAGAGATATCCGTTACTTGTGACATCTTATCTTTCGATATTAATTGCATGATTATGTAGCCAGTCGATCGCGAATGACCGCAAGTTGTGCTAGTCAAGAAACTGGTGTGAGGAAAGCAAAATTGATATAGAGGTTGGGAGTCTTCCCACTCTGGAGGTGGGTGGATCTTTAGGCTAACTCATGGATCATGGATGTTGCATGATCCACGCAAGAAAACGAAATGGGACATGGTGGTAGTGTTCACTGCACCGTGTGCGTCGCTGGATCATGATATTTGCATAATCGATGGCAGCGCTAAACGAAAATGAACGTGAACAAGTTGGGAATGAGTCATGGAATTTGCGTGCCCAATGTAATAAAACAACTAAAATATATTTTATTTACAACAACAAAGAAATTAAGAATAAAAATGAAACTAGATCCAGCCGTGTTGCTGCTTTGCTGTTGTTGTTGCCGCTGTTATCGCCGCTGCTGTTACTGTATCTACTGTTGTGTTGTGATTGTTGTTGCTGCTGTTGTTCTAGGTGCTGTGTTGTTGTCACCGTCCGGCCTCATCCGGGGGGGGGGGGGGGGTATCGCCATTTGTGGGGGTAAAAACTGGCCCATATAATTTGAGTTAGCCCATCTAAGATTTCTCGTGGGTGTGTCGACTTTATTCGTTCCCCAGAAACTCACTTCTACCCACTTGGTGGATCGGCTTAATTTATTTTTGGACTCGCTCACAAAAAAATTTTTATTCGGTAAATTGTGATGACACACACAATTTCGCGTGGGTATGGCGGCTAAATTTGTGCACACACATAATTTTATTAACATCCACGTTCGGGGTCACCAGATATAACGATATATATTTATTTACAATTATTATTTATTAACTATTAATTATTAACTAAATATACTTTTAATTAATTAATTTAATTTAATTTTAATTCTTTATCCACCATGTACGATGGTGGTGTTGTGTGGCATCGAGGTGTGCGGCGGTGAAATCTTGTACAGCAACATCTTTGCACGGCTGATGGCTGCATGTGTATGCATTTACTCTGTTTGCACGTACAGAGTGATGAATGGTGAGTTAGCGATGAGTTTGCGAGATGTTATGTTTGCAATATGTACGATTAGAATATTGGTTTGAAATATTCTAACAACCGCTACACTTCTAAGAGGTTACAACTCTTGAGATAGGTGTTTTCTAGGTCACAATCCTAAAGTAAAAAAAAAAAGGTTTCTTAATTAACTCCATTTTCTATATTTTTATTATTTTGCATAAATTATTCATAGACAATATTCACAATTTAACTATGAAATACAACAAGACTGAAAATATGCGAAAATATGTGCTGTTGCTGTATAATAAACAATTCATTTACTGACATAAAATATTAGTATATTCTCGTATAAGTTTTCTCTCATGCCCCCCTCCCCGCACACACACACACAAAATGTAGAAAACCTCCCCGTGCACAGTGTATTTACTCACATTACTCGTATATATAGAAAAATGTTTAAAACGTTAATTTTCCTAAAATGAAACGAAATAAATTCCAAAGTGAAATAAATATCTAGAAAAGTTTTTTTTTGTTTTTATACCAAAGTTGTGCTTTTTCAGTCGTTGTGCTTTCACTTATAACAAAAATATTCGCTGTTTTGTGCAGAACGATGAAACTGGAATGAATACGTCACACGCTGTTAAATTTCCGTTAATAATCTTGCTGTACCTTATACGAAACAATGAACATAAACATATGGTAACTGTTAGTGTTGATAGTGGGATTATGCTATAGTGCAGGCATTTTATGCAAAATAAGTAAATAATTCCAATAGAAACGAAATTTTACAGGGTTGTAGTACTAATTGAAGACAAAATTAAAAAAAAAATTCCCACCTCTAAAGGTTGAGCCAACCCAGCAATCAGGGTTGGAATAAGCAATTTTAGGTGTTCAGAAAAATTAAAATAAATTCTGAACGGTACTCAGCACAAACTCGAAAAGTGGCTCAAATGACGGAGAATTTAGTAGTGCACAATATTGTGAAACATTATTTTTTAATTTATGGCCGTTAAGTTGGTCACATTTGAGCTAAATGTTAAAACCAAATAAATCGTTGGAGTTTAACTGTAAAAATAGAACAGCTAGCAGGAGTTATTTAAAAAACAGTATTCCATAATATTATGCAAGATTGAATTTGTCCTCGTTTGAGCTAATTTGCTCAAACCCCAATAAGGACATTTACAAGTTAATATTGTAGCTGAATATTTAGTTCAATATCATTGCGATCTACGACAGTTGCAAGATATCATCTTGGGCAGATGTTCTGGAGCTGGTGGCAGGTCTGTTGGAATGAGCAGCAAACCACTTTTAAGAGATTTTCATCCCAAACCTGTTGGTAGCAAAGCATTTCCCAGCCATGCTTGAACTTGATGGTATACCCGAAATGAATGCTGATCTGCAGCTGCTTTTGTTGGTGGGAGACAAGCTAAATCAAATTTAGAATGTAACTGCAGATTACCAATTACTCTGTTGTATTCAAGATATCTTGCTTCTTCTAGTGGAGTCTCTTTGGTGATGGTATGAGTCCACATATTAAACGCGCTCCGCTGGCTGCAATATTCGCATTCGTGGCACTCGGTGCACGTCGGTCCTCAGTTCTGCAATGGCCTGCAAAAGCTTGAATTCTTTTAGTTTTCCATTTCTGTACAATGCTGAGATTATATCGCATCCTCGCAGGTCGCTTAATGAAGAGAACCGTGTCCTCTTTGCTGCTATATCTACATATATATTTGGGATAGAGGTATCTGCGTCATCTTCCATCTGATGTGTTGGTATGTTCAAACAATGAATGATGAATTTCGATTTATTATGGGTGTTTGCGAAAAATTCGCTTTGAGAAATTGTGCACGTCATATTAATCTCTTCTTCGATATTTCCTAAAATTTTGGCAATGGTTCTTCTCTTTTGTTCGTCTCCTATCGTGGTGGCGTAGTCCGGATAACCATCAAACACTACCGTTGGGTTTCTGTCATAATGTTTTAAAACATAATCACCATAAATTTGTAGAATCGTGCCATATGTCAATGGCTTTGGCCATACCATTTAATATCTGGAGGACCCGAATCTTTTCCCGGTTTTCGTTTATAATTTTTATTTTTCGAACACATTACTTGTTTCATTAATGGGGGATATTCTTCACAAAGCTCAACCAAAATTGATTCACCATCCCGACCAGTAAGACCTCACAATTCTTTCCAGCTTTCGTGGCTTTTATGCTTTTGAATGTGTTTTAACAGCGGTAATACAGGATGAGGTAAAATTGAGTGAATGTTAATAGCTCATGTAAATATTTTTTTATTGATGGACGATGGAATGCTCTCAATTGCATGGGTTTGGTTTCATGGGTGTTGGAATAAACAGGATTCGCTTTTCAACTTCCTCCTCCGACTTTGAGTCTCATGGTAGTTTCTGATGGTTTCGGCATGTAATAAACATAATTCAATATATTAAGCGGATCACTGTCTGGATTTTTTGGTGATGGAAAAAAATTAACTTACTGATATGTTGATAACGTTTACTCGACTGTTTCACATTTGATAATAGATGGCACGTATTACACGATAAAAATTATTATCTGTCTCATATGTAGCTAAACTAAACCTAAAGATGTCATTACTCGTTTTTTAGATCTTATTTAAGACAAACACAGATGGCAGTGTAGATACATAAATGAAATTCATCTTCTGATTGTAGATAACTGAAATTCTAAAATAATTATGATTGACCGTCTAAATGAACTGTTTGAATGATATTTATGATGCGTATCGTTCGAGCTTTTTTCCACTAAACTTAAAATATTGGGTCAACAAATTTATATTTCCCATTGAAAATAATGAAAAACGGCCAATTTTAATTGTAAGTTTATGTTTATTTGAACCATGAGCTTTTTTAATGTTTTTATACAGAAAAATAAAGAAAAGCTCAAAATTTAATTACTCCAAAATAGGATTGAAGACAACTTTTAAAACTGTATAAAAATCAACTTAGAAAATGATTAAATAATGAGCTTTTGAATTTGTTGTTGTTGTATTACGTCATGGTTTCAAATCACAATATGGGTCTCTTTCCATTCTCTTTCTAAAAGCACGATTGCATTGGAAACAAAAAAACTGTAATTTTTTTATTGTTTATAAATAACGGCATTCGGTCAGTCACCTTAAATGTGGTTCTGAAAGTACGCGAGTAGCAATGTTTTTGAACCGCAGATACGTGATTTGTTAAAAAAGTTTAAAAAATTACTCGATCGATTTCGACTTGTTAGGTCACCATCAGGAGTATCTACTGATTTGCAAAAATAAAAATTTAACTATATATAGTAAAAGATACGGCTTATCCATTTAACCGTAGAGCTAATAGTGGTTCGTCTGGTTTCCAATTTCATCCACGTTTTAAGAACTTGTCCGCGGCCGGTTTCAGTAGCGCAGAGATTCAAATGCTGAGCAAAGGAGTTAATTTTGCTCCTACGCCAAATAAAATCAGCCTTTATTCATTCGAGAATCTTGCTGTAGATGCTGAAACTGCCTTATTTGACCAGCCGACTCAACTAAAATCAGTATGTTCACTACAAATAAAGAAAGGTATTGATAACTCTTCTTCTCAATCTAACTCTTCTTCTGCTGCTTCTGTCGCCCTTACTTCTCCTAATACTAACCTCAAAGTGATTAGTATGATAAAGAATAAGCTACGTGACCATGACCTGGTAAAGCGGATAAAGGCAATATAATTACTGTGCTCTGATCGAACTAGGTCTTTTAAGACTCCTGTGAGTAAATGTATCAACCAATGCCAAAAGTTATTTAATGGAGCTGGTTGGAAGTACTCTGTCATGAATCCATCTGCTCCGATTCTTTATGGTTTACCAAAAATCCATAAGGAGGACATCCCGATTAGAACAATAGTCGCGTATTGCAATGCTCCTGCCTACAAGCTATGTAGGGGTTTTATAAACTTTTTCAATTATCATACTAATTTCTTTTAGGCTTACTCGGTTAAGAACTCGGTAGAATTGATTAGCAAAATTCAAGACGTCGACATTCCACTACATTCAAAACTAGTTTCGTTTGACGTTGTCAGTCTTTTCACTTCAATTCCAATTAAAACTTTATCTCAAATAGTTTGTAATTACTTAGATAGGGATGTTGTAAATGGGGGCCTACGTCATGAACTGAAGTTGGTGTTTGATTGTATTAAATTGACTTGTATTAAACAAAACTATTTCTGCTTTGATAAAGATATTTCAAATTCGCTGATGGCCTATCCATGGGCTCCTCTCTGTCACCTTTGTTAGGTGTAATTTTCATGAATTTCTTCGAACAAATGATTTTATAAAACAACAATCCTTTTTTTCGTCATATAATCTTTTATAATCTTACTATGCCTATGGAATGGAACTGATAGACTGTTAAACTCATTCCTTACTTGGTTAAATTCTCAGTATCCCACCATTGATTTTACGTTGGAAATGGAAGAAAATAAATGTATTAATTTTCTAGATATAACAATAACCAGGATTAACTCTTCTTTAGACTTCAAAATTTCTCGGAAACCCACGTATACAGACGCTATTACCCCTAGTTCTTCAACCATCCCCATAATATTAAAATGTCGGCTTTCCACTCCCTTATAGATAGATTAATAAACATCCTTTTGACAAAATCAAATTATGACGTAGAGCTTAATATAATTCTACAAATCGCAACGAATAACGGATATGCAACTAAGACTATATTAAAGTTATTAAATAAAAAGCTAAAGCGTTAAGCTCCAACGGGTATTTATCTACAGGATAATCCAACGCAGGAACATTGACGTCGCTTAGAGTATATAGGAAAAACTAGCCAACGGATTAGCAACATCGTGTCCGATTATACCAATATTAGTTTTGCTTTTTATAATAAAAACGCAACAAAGAAATTGGATTTTAACAATAAACCTAGAATTGATCGCCTTTCCAAGTCTGGTGTTTATAGGATTAATTGCAATGATTGTAGTTTCTCCTATATTGGACAGACTGGGCGCCATTTTGGAGTTAGAGCTAAAGAACATTTACCTGGTTGCAATCAATCAACATTCCATAATCATTTAACTTTAGAAAATGAAACAACCCAAAAGCAGACGTTTAGATACCTTAGAATCTTACGAAATTCGATTCCTTAACCAAAATATCCTTAACGAACAGAGAGAAATCCGTTTCTCGCCAATTACGGATCCCGCCTAATTCTATTCTCACGCTCTTAATAATATGACTAATACGTCGGGTATTTAAATGCACTTCAATATACCTTGAATTTTGTTACCCAGACGATGACTAATCGCTTACCTGCTATTCCACCTCCCTTTTTTATTAGTAATTTTTCCGTGAAAACAACAGATGGTTTAACCGATCAATAGATTAATTTTTATTGCCTTTTTTTTGTCCTCCCTTCTTTTATTTCCTTTTGCTTATTTCTACTATATATAGCTAAGTTTTTATTTTTACAAATCAGTAGATACTCCTAATGATGTCCTTACAAGTCGAAATCGATCGAGTAATTTTTTAAGTATTTTGAACAAATTTTTAAAATTAACACCCTTATTCCCTGAGTCGCATCACTTCATGCGATGTGACTACTCGTCTTGTTGGTTACTAGATTATTAAATCGAAACTTACAAAATAATTAGTAGCAAAACTCGTTGCGGCTGTTTTTTAAATCTTAGTATGCTGCTTTATAAATATTTTCTTCTGACTTCTATCACTTCAAACGACAATTTTCATCACTTGAAATGTGCGTTGATGCGACAAATAAATAGAATTTTTTTCAAACTAAGGCAGCCAACTAAGATTTAAAAAATATCCACTGTGAGTTTTGCACGAAATTATTCAGCATATTTCGATTTTACATCTACACGGTAAAAAAAAAATTACTAGATCTGAGCAAACGAGACGATCTAGTTGAATCAAGTGAAATATATTTGACTAGATTTCTGGTAGATAACAATTCAAGTACATTTTACTAGTACGATAATGTAAAACCGGAATTCTAGTATAATATTTCGTTGCATTTCTCAACCGGAAATCTGGTATAATTATGAAATAAACTGATTTTCTAGTAAAATCATGAGATTTACCGTTATTTTTGTGCCTGAAATTTTAGTAATATTACTGTATTTCCCGCTTTTTTAGCCGATTTCTGGTAAGTTAGTGTTGTGCTTCTTATTGATATTCCAGTAAAAGTATCAGAATTTTTTATATTTCAGTAAAATCCATAGTTTTCCAACAGAAATTCTATTAAAATTAATATAGAAATCAAGTTTTTTAACCTGATATCAAGTAGTGTGTGATGTTGATTTTCTTGTAAAATGCCTAGAATTTTACCAATTTTCTAGTAAATTCACAAGATTTCTAATATGTTTCTAATTGATATTCCATTAATATTGCTAGACAGTGCCAATTTAAAACTGATTCAGCCTAGTAATTTTAATTGGAACCAATTTGTTTTATTATTGGAAAATCGGGAATATCTGGTACACTCAAGAATACTTTTTCCATTTAGCAGTCCTTTATATTGGCGTGAAATTAAAGTTAGAAAAATGTTGGAGTAAATCCAAAAGTGACGAAAATAAATTTATCTAACAATTTACCAGATGTTTGCCGATAAATAAAAACACTGAGAGATATGCCGTGCTTGCTCCAAGCGAAATCCTGTAGCCGTAAGAATAAATCGAAAACAATTATTAATATGTATATCGGAAATTAAAATAAAAAATTAAAATTTGGTTTAAACATTTTATTTTTAAAATCAAAAAATTATATTTATTATCTAAATTCATAATATTAAACATATTGATCTATAATAATTCATAATAACAAATATCTTAAACTTATTTACGATTCACCGATGTTTTTGTTATACAATTGAGTATATAATTTTGATACCCTTAGTGTTGGTGTTGCTCCTATTATTTTATAAAAATACACCTCCATGAAATTATAAAAATAAATTGCATTTTTCGGATACTTCAAACCAAATACATAAAACACCTTGAATAGTAAGCCCAATGCCTTAATAAAGATGCTCTGCCCAATATTAATAGTTTGTCCATCAACTATAATATAAAATCTTCCCTGATGTAGTAATCCTTCATCGGCGAAACATATTAAATATGGCTGAGATTGTCTGGTGTTTTTTATTATTTCTGAGGTGCTTTCGTCAATCTGCATCATAAATAAAAATGGAAGAATAAATAAAACTAAAGGGCGTCTCAGCAACAGACACCCTATAGTTGACACCCTTGCTGAGACACCCTTTATTATGTTAAAACAACAAATAAAATGTTGAAATAATTGAGCTAATATACATGTCCGGTACGAATAGACCTAACAATGTTCTTTACATTAAAGTCTCTAAACCCGATATTTTTGGACATACAATTTAAGATGAATGCTTCAGATTCCGCGTCCGTGGGAATTAATTTGGAGCTGACACCGACTGATGTTTTATATTTAATTGTGATAAAAGCCCTTAAATAATCTATAGAGATTGATGAACAAGAATTAAATTGTTCTGTTCAATTATTCGATACAAAACCATATAATTTTATGATTAGTTCTGGAAAAATAAATTTGGGAGCTTATCGTGAACTGTTGGGTAAGAGATGTGGATTTCTATTTGCTTTCATTCGACATAGAAGTTTTCCTTATATCGTATAAACAAAAGAAAAATAAATTTGTAGCTGTTGAATAATAAATCGCGTTGTTTTAAAAATTATTAGGCCGGGTTTATTTTTTGTAACTTTCCTTAACGGTTTTTATGTAAAATTGTAAATGACAGTAATTTAACTTTAGATAAATTAATTAATGGATAAAGTTTATCAGTTTCTCACTCTCATTATAATTATTTGCTAATAATGCTTCTACTAATATTAATTTAATCGCTTTGCATACTATAGGCGTATTATACGATTTAAATTTTAATGCTGCTTGATATTATAAAATTTTGATCCTCCGTTTGCTACTAATATAAATGCTTAGGAACAATCTAAGTCAATATTTTATAAAAAGTCGATGATTAAGGTTAAAAAGCTTGCTGAAATTTTGAAGTTGAAGTTACTAAATCGACAATGAGCATAAAAGTTTTTTCCTTAAAAATATAGTTAATAGTGTTCGTAATTTTTGGCAGTTTCAAAATCAAAAATGAAGAATTTAGATAATGGTGCTAATACAACCAAAATACACAGAATCAAATCTGAAATACAATTGATTTACCGTCTTCTATTGCACAGAAATGTCCAGCATTTAAAATATATCCAAGAGAATTATTTTGAATGGTATTCTCATTTTTCCCCAATAATTCAAATTCAAGATTAATCTGAAATCGTAAACAAAATAATTTTTTAGCATTATAACAATATTTAAACTAGTTTTATTAAATCTTACTATTTCGCCGTTAAAATCCTTCAATTTTGGATAATTTTGAAGGAGCTCAGTTGCAGACGCCGATTTGCCTCGCAAGATTTGTCGCTGGCCAAAAGATGTTTTGAACAAATTAAAAATCATTTCTTGATTTTCTTCAGTCGCCGCTATTTTATTAAGATCATCAGTGTTAACCTGGGTTTGCTTTAAAAAAAAAGGCATTATAGTAATTTATCAAAATTTATATAGTTTTTAATGTTTACCATGATCTGCTCATCGACCGCATTGAAGTTTGGTTTGATTTTCGACATAATATTCTTTTTTTTATCAATCGGTAAATTTTTTCTTCCATTGCTAAGACGAAATTCAATCCTTCCATTTGCTTTCTTTTGGCAAATTGATCCTTTTGGGTTGAACCACAAACTCTAAACAAAACACATTTTAATTAAAACACTGCAATAGTAAAATGCCAATTTTTTAACTTACATAATCGGGCAACCCCTCCATTGGAATGCATTTTAACTGTGGGTAGCAGCTAACTACAGCCTTCGCACAATTAATCTTATCAGCTGTTTTAGGATAGCTGTTATGACACAAAATATTTTGAAGATTATTAAAGCTGCGTTTTTCTACAGAAACAATCGAGACGAGTTTACCATAACCTTTTTTAAATTTTCCAATTTAAAATTAAATATTAATTATTTTTAAATCAATATGTTTAATCAATATGTCTGATCTAATCAAATAGTCTGCTAAGTATCAAGTAAAATCCATTATAAAAGATGTATTGTTTTGTTGTAATATTGTTGTTTTGCATAGTTCTGAACATTTCTGTTATTACACATAACTGTTCAGAACTGTTGAGAACAAACAGCAAACAATAGTACTTTTATAATAGATTTTTCCTTATTTAGAAGACTATCTGAAGGGTATTTTGATTCAGAAAAAAATTAATATCAATTTTAAGTTGGGTAATTATGAGAAAGCTATCACGAACTCGACCCGATTGTTTTTTTCTAAAAATACAAGAATGTCAATGCTTGCTTACTGGCCGCATGAACAAATTAAGTCGTCCACAATAATGCGTGTTAGCTCTAATATTTCGGTGTGGGTTAGTTCTAGTTGTGCTTCCAATTTTTTGAACAATTGTTCATTTTTTACCAAAACAAGGTCTTTCAGATTTTTTTCCTGGAAATACAATTGTTTTAGTTGTTAGTAAATAATATTTATTACCGTGTACAAAATATTTTTTACCGAGCTGTAAGTTCCTGTAGAGGGTGAGCCTAAAAAGTCGATAAATTCAATGGAAGGCATAGATAATCCGGTTTGTGTTGACTCAAGTTCTAATATGCTTCTATTGGTTGACGGTTGTGGCATCAGCGTAGATTGTAACGTTTCCAAATTCTTACGGGGTCCGATTTTTATTTGCATTTCAGCAAAATCGGCATTATTTAAGCAGACAAATGCATGCTCATCAATGAGTTGATCTAAATTTATAATTTAATAAAATAGAGATTTATTTTGATTATCAATAATAATAATTATTAACAAAAGCATCATACGACTTTATTGCTTAAGCTAATTACTTGCCTTAAAGGTTCATCGTAATACAGGAATTGAAACCTTGATATTGAAACTTAGCTTTCATTTTAGTAGAAATATATTTAGGATTGGGATACTGAGAGGATATTTAAGGTGGGGATATTTATTTAATGATACTGTTTAACACAAATATGTTTGTCAGAATTATTTTGCAACGTGAACCAAATTGACAATGTTTTAAAATTTTTTAACGTACTCGTATTTATGATTGAAAATTGTTTACTATCGTCTACTTGATACGCATTTAATTCTTCAGAAAATCTTATTATTTTTAAAAAAGTACCATAAAAAATAATTTCTGTTTTTAATTGAACTATTTCTTTAATTTGAAAAAAAATTGGGGAAAGGCTGATTTCATCCGTTAACTGTACAACATAATTATTTTTATAATCAATTCCATTGATTTTTACGTAAAATATTTTAGTGGGATCTTTAATCTTTGGACACAAATGTAACAGTTTATCTTTGGATAAAAATTTTTCTAGTGTCATGATTTTAAAAGATACAATTTCAACATCAAAATCCAAATAAAATTGATTTGAAATATTATTACTTTGAAAAATAGCCTGTCGGTTGCAGATACTTTTAGGAACATTAATGAAATTTTGACTTAACGCGATCTGTTTTTTAATTGCCAAATGTTTTGCTTCAAATCGTAAACAAGAATATTCTAGAAGAGGGCCTTTTTTTAATATACTATCGGGATAATGCATAATGTGATGGTGCTTGTTAATAAAATTTGTTGTCGGGAAGAGTAACTTAAACTGGTAGTGGTGTTTTTTAATGTAATAATCCAACTCCGCTATCATATGGGTATTTATGGCTGGAGCGAAACAAATCTCTAAAATGTTAAGTAAAAGTTTAATAAGAACCATGTGCTCTTTTTCTGAGGTAACGATTGAAGGTAATATTATAAATGGTAGAGCCCTGAGGAGAACCCACGTTTGTAAAGCTTTTTGTTTAATGGTGTTGCCAGAGGATAAAATAATGGCCCTTGTAAAATTTGGACTAGGTTTATTTTTTGACTCTGTTGGTCCATACTTAAATAAATTTATTCTTTGGTTTAAATCTTTAATCGTAAAATGCCCTTTTTCGATAACAAAATAATGTAGTATCAGTTTAATTTCCATAGGAACTATTCCTTCTAATAAGTCATGCATAATATCGAACACCATATTTTTGCCAGAATGAAAATATTTTGAACTGTTCAAACACGAGTTTTCTTTTAGTACGTATTCTTTGGCTATATTATTGTTTTTAGTTATATTTTCTAGTTGTATATTATTTAAAGAAATAGTTCTAAATGGGAATTTATTCATAAGAGCACTTTTAAGTTCAGATTTGGGAATCATGCATGATCTGCAAAAATGCGTACAAGAAGGGCTCAAAAAACCAAGTATTTCATGAGCAGCTAGTGTATCACCAGTAAAGCTTACTAACGACCCCCTTAATGTGTACGTATCGCTTTCAGAAATGTTCACTTTGATTCCATTAGAACTTTCTAATAAATTAAGCTCTTCAATAAATGGCTTTAAAATAGGTGCAAACCCGTATTTTTTATATCTATAGAGTATGCTACAGCCAGTAAATAAATATTTTTTAATGAGGAGTTCATAAATAATGGAAAATTTTGTATGGTAAAGTAAAATATTCCTAGTTTATGAGTACCAGTTTTAGAACCAATAGGGTTCACTACTTCTATATCATCGTAATATAAGATAATTCTGATAGAATTAGGATATATGCTAAAAAGTTTATGCTGCTTAAATGTTTGTGTACTGGTAAACGACGAAAATGTATATTCAGTGTGACTGATTCGTTCAGAATCAATTAAGTTTTTTAAATTGGGATTTTTGACAACTAATTTTAATGTTTTTACCAATGAAATATACTGAAATGTTTCGTTAACCTCTTTTTTGATATCTATCCCATTTGCTGACCTTATCTCAATTCTCGACCCTAAACAATATTCTTTGCCTTTTATAATTTCTATTTCTTGGTCCATTATTTTATATTGTTTGTGTAATGAATTTGAACTTTTGAAAATACTCTGGATGTAATCAATTTCGGTTTTAATATAATTTTTTTTATTGTCTGGAACTTCGGCGGATTTTACTATATGACGGAGATATAGACCTATTTCTACATTAATTTCCTCAAAACTTTTAAGTAAAAAATTAAAAAACGAATTGGTAATATTGGAATAACACCTAATTTGTCTTATCCGACAGTTTATATACTTTTGGAGTGATTGAATAGTATGGTTGGGGTCATCTGAAGTATAGTCTACCAAATCGTTTAACGATTCAACCTCTGTTGTATTTATATATTCAATTTGTGGTATTTCAATGCCAGCAGTTGGTCCAACTAAATGTAAAAATATATACAATTCGATCGCTTAAATTTAAGTTTATGGTCAAATAAAAAATGCGGTTGCAAATTTGCAAAAGGAATTAAGTGGGAACATAAACAGCATTTTATTTCTTGCATGTTGTTATTTGGCTTGAACAAGTTTGAATACGAAAGCTAAGTTTTATTCTTCACAGTCGTTCAAATCAACTAAAAACACAAATCATTTGAATAATATTAGAACAGTATTAGAATAACAAAATGATTTTAATTCTAAGTCCCTATTAAGATTCTCACGATAACCCCTGAGACATACTCGACGTGACTGCGACATTTCTAAATGTAAAAAACGTTGTTCTCTATAGCCTGCTGAAGACTCGTTAATCGCGTCGAATGTAATTGCTTTACTTTGAATTCATATATTTTTCCTTTTGAATCATGTCGGCCGCGTCGAGTATATCTCAAGAATAAGGCATCTGCTGACCAACTCGATGTACTCAATTTGTTATTGTAGTTTTTGCTACAAATTTTTTAAATGATTGATATGTTTAAAGTTACTTTAACATTTTGTTGAATTATTATTAAAAGCTATGTTAAAATTTAATCGGAAATTGTATAATCTCAGCATTTACAAAAATTTAATTACAATTCGTTACAATACACAATACACCTAAGCATTAATTTAAAAATATTCCGGTAGTAGCAGGTATACGAGTAATAATTAAAATAAACGCACCATAATTAAATTCAAAGAAAGTTGCGAGTCTCCATGAGTTTTTCGGTTAGATAGGGAAAATAATGACTAAAGTAATATAAGTTCTAAAGGCTTACCTGATAAAATTTTAACCACATCTTCTGGAATTACATTTTCGTTTAAAAACTTGCTTAATTCTATTACGTCCATTATTTTAATTTTAACGAACAACAAGAACTTTTCTTAATAATTCAAATAATTATTACGAGGATCACTTTTTTTTATTCCGATGTCATTGAAATTACGCTTAATACTGAAGAGTTCTTTCGATAATTTGAAAATGTATACCAAAAATACGGTAAAAAACTCGAATAACTGTAATTTTAAAAGAATCAAGCAATATTTCAGTAAATTTACTAGAATTATACTAAAATTCTGGTAAAATAAACAATATCGATGTAAAAAAAGATAAAAACTGTTTACATTCACTAGAATTCTCGTAAAACTCTAGTAAACGATTAAATTTTACGGGAATACTACTAGAATTCAGTTAAATGTTATTGTTATAAGAGAGCTAAGAGAGGTAGTATGAGATGCATAATTATGAGAGTGAGAACATTTTGAGTTACAAACTTTATTAGAAAGAATATTCCAGTAAATTTCGAATTTAACTAGATTTTTACTAGAATTCTGGTAATGTAAAATGTTACCGCGATTTGTTCACTTTAATATGAGTATACATTTAATAGAATTCCCGTAAAATTTAATAGAAATCACATTTCGTTCCAAAATAATATGGTGGAATTGGTTTTTGCTAGAATTTTGCAAAAATTCAAGTAAATTAAACTTTTAATGGAATTCTAGTAATAAAATTAACGTGATTTCTGTTGAAATTAACTAGGCAGTCCATTATAGATCAAAACAGAAATGATCTGGTAATTTTCTAGTATTTTTTTTACCAGATAATCACTAGAGTCCCAGTATAATAAATATATACTAGAACTAGAAACAAACTAGAATTTATTAAAATTCTGATTTTGATTTTATTTTGACTAGAAATCTAGTACATTCATTTTAAAATTTAACTAGAAAGCAAAATTTTCTTTTTTATTTACTAGAATTTTACTGAATTTTAACTGGAATTCGTAAAACCAGATAATCTAGTGGTCATTTACCAGATTTTGTAATTACCGTGTAATAACCAAGAAGATCCATAGTCACGTCGCATGAAGTGATACGCCTAAGGGAATAGAGGCTCAAGTGTTAATGTGTTTCGCCAGGTACCTACGGCGCATATAGTATGAATGTTTAGTTTGTTTTTACATATGTAGAAACAAATTGGGCCGAGTAATAAAACCTTTAAAATGTTCATATACTTGATTCTGTAACATCGTTCGAACACCATAGCTGCCCTCCGAAAAGACATAATACTTGTTTGCAATTAAAAAAAAATTATTCTTAAGGAAAATTACAGAGCAAAACTTTTCTTAATCATTTACTAAAATAAGTTTTGCTTTGCGAATGGGGCGTCATTTTCTGTTCTGATAAACGTTGAAGAAACACAGATCGTAGCCGTTTCGACAACGGGTCTTCGATGAAATTCGTGCCGTTTTCGTGTGTAAAGCACACGTCGAATCAAAAAGCTGTATAGCAATCGTTTGGTTTCTTATTGCTCACTCCTTTATTTTCGAATCACGTCAATGGTCATTTAACATTCCTAAGTCTCTACCAGATTTAACAATTTGCACCAATAGTTTAAAATAACATTTTGGTGATACAGCATCAGTCTCGAACGATTCAAATAGCATATTTATCATAGCGCCAACATATCAATATTTTGGACATTCGACTTAAGTATACTCCTATATTCTGATTGGACTCGTTTCGCAGCGTAGTAAATTATTTTCTATTTTAACATGAATGAGCTGAATACGTTCAGCTCAGTAGTTCTGATGATGGGTTTGATTACAGATGTTGTGATTCTGAAATCATGACATGTGGAGCAAACCAAAATTAATAACGCTCCGGTAAGCGGCTGCTGTTCAAACTTTTCAATTTCATTAAAATTTGGCTCCCGTTTAAATTTATATTTTTGCTCCGGTTCCGGTTCGGGTTAAAACCCGGTTTAGGATCCATAGCTTGCATACAGCAGCGTTTTGTAATAAAATTTTAAGCAGTGTTCTAATAATATTATTGATGTAAATATACTTTACGTTTACACAACTAAATATTAGCTGTAAAGAGGTTCCATTTCCCGACCTTTCCTACAACCTAGACTCCTTTGTAGTCTGCGGAACGAACGGCAAAGTTTATTACGCGCGCCCGTGAGAGTTAACTGCGATTATCATTCTGCTTAGCTACGATGCTACGTACCATAAAAATTGTACGTCGGTACTATTTCTGAAATATAGGACTCTCATTTCATAAATTGGGTTTCAGTTAAACAGTTCTTCTAATTTAAATCGCACATTTACGAATTCTGTACTTTAGCGGTAACTTATGATACTATGGGAAAGACTTAGTAATACCTTATTCATAGTTTTAAAATTCTTTATTTATTTCTCCAAATCTATTTCGTCCCCCTCAAAGTAACCCCCCCCCCCCCCCCCCGGCCTCAATACACCTGTGCCAAGGTTTTTAGAATCCTCGAAACAGTTGTTAAAGTCAATTTCCAGAATACCCTCCAATAGGCGTAGCGATCACGTTTAATGTCTTCAATTGATTCAAAACGGTTTCCCCGTAGCGGTCGTTTGAGTTTGCTGAACAGCCAGAAGTCACACGGAGCTAAATATGGGTGGAATTTTTTGGCGAAAAAATCACGTAAAACCAATGCAGTATGAGAAGAGTTGTCGACCCATAATTCCGGCCTCTTTTTACGAATAGCTACGCGCAAACGACGCATAACACTCAAATAGTATTCCTTGTTGACAGTTTGGCCGGTTGGAAGGAATTCGGAGTGCACCACACCTCGATAATCGAAGAAAACTGTAAACATCACCTTGATTTTTGACTTGCTTTGACGTGGTTTTTTCGGCTTCGGCTCACCTTTTCACGATATTCGGCCGATTGATCGTCTGTTTCCGGGTCATAAGCATAGATCTAAGACTCGTCGACAGTTATAATACGTTTCATGACATCCTGGTAGTCGGAAAGCATTGTTTCACAACAACAACGCGACGTTGTTTTCCAAAAAATTGAGTGATTTTGGAACCAATCGTGCTTTCGCATTTCTTAGGCCCAAATGATCTTTCAAAATGGTTTTCACTGATCCTTCCGATATTTCAACGATGCCAGTAAGGTCTCTGACTGTTAATCGTCGATTCTTGAGCACCAATTCCTTGATTTTATTAGCGTGTTGATCATCAGTTGATGTTGATGGTCGTCCTAGACGTGGTTCGTCGTCAACACGTTCTCGACCCTCTTTGAACAATTGTAAAAATCGCCGAATGCACTTTTTGTACTTCAGAAAGACAAGCGTATACTAAACACTAATGATTATTTTGATGTGACATTTGGCACAGATGTCACTGACAGTCATACCAACATAGAAAAAAATATTTCGACGAATGGTTTTCGCGAAATTTAAATTAAAATATCTTACTACTTTTTGCCCACAGTATGTAGCATCATAGTCTTGTGTGTATCGATTGTCGAGTTGATTTTTTAATGATGATTTGAAAGCTGCTGTAGGTAGAACTTTCTCGGATTCAGATAATTTATTGAATAATACAAGCCCTTTGTAAAATATATTATTTTGCGTAAGGGCATGTTTGCATTTTGGGAGACGGAAATTGTTACAATTTCTAGTAGTTCTTTCAGTTAAATGCAAATTAGTAGTTGGCTCCACATTGCAGGTTATCATACCAGCTTTTATTTTTTAAATAGTAAATATATATTCAAATTCAATAAGTTTGGTTACTGGCAAAACTTTTTTGTTTTACAATAATTTAGATTCTGTTAAGTAAGGCAAATTTTGGATTGCTTTCAACGACCTGTTTTATAATATTTGCAAATCATTTATTAAATATCTGCTAGTTGAACCCCAGATTTGAATTGAATAGATAAGGTGCGAATAGATATAACTGTAGTATAAACTGTAAGATCGGGAGGCAGAAATACATCATGCAGTTCGTTTGAGAGCGTCTTTGAAATAAGATAGCTGATAATTAATTGGGAGGCCTAAATAGTTAGTTGATTGAGAACTTTTTATATTGAATGACTGACCCGTTAGTTCTTCAAAGATATCAAGTGGCCACCTATGTAAATAAAATATAATGAAATGCGATTTGTCGGAATTAAGCTTGAATATGCTGTTATATAACCAGTCTGCAATTTTGCGTAGGCCTTCTTCCGTATGAGGTTTGAGTACTGAAAAGTTGTGGCATCCATAAGTAATAGCTCTATCGTCTGCGAACAGCTGAATTTTACCAAATAAATTCAAATCAAATATGTCATTATAATATAGATGAAAACAAAACCGGGCCTATGATTGATCCTTGCGGAACACCACAGTTCAAAACTAAATTTTTTGATGCCAAATGTCTGTTCTTAGCATATTGTTTCCTGTCAGTAAGATAACTTGCTATAATACTTACAACATTGTTATGTACTCCATAACAGGCTAGTTTACGTAAAAGGATGTCGTGATTCACACAGTCACAAATGCTTTCGTTAGGGCTAGAAACGTACAAGCAGTAGTTTTTTGATTTTCCACGTGTCCATAGAGGGTCTCAACTAAATTTAGCATAGCAGACACTGTACTTTTCGTTTTACAAAATCCAATTATGTTCATTTAGGTAATTTGTTAACCTGGCGTGGATAACCTTTTCGAAAATCTTACTAGTTATTTGTAGGACCGAAATAGGTCTCTAATTCTCAACTGAGAATTTATCACCACTTTTAAATATTGCGGTAATTCTGGCCACCTTCACAAATGTAGGAAAATGGTTATTGTCAATCCATTTGTTAATTGACTGTGTTAATAGTGGTGTTAAAAGTATGCGTAATTTTTTAACATGTCCTACATTAATTAAGTCGTATCCCCTTGACGTATTTGAATCGAAGCTATCAATTATATTGTGAATTTCACTCTCATTTATATGTAATATTAGCGCCCACATTATTAAAAAATTCGACAAATCGATTAGCGACAAGCAGAAGGTCATACTACACCCGTTTATTTTTAACTCAATCCGCGTTAGTATGGAAAATCCGGAGTTTGTAACTATTCGATTTATGAGCTTCCACATTAACTTAGGATGATTCATATTTGACGTGAATTCTCGGGTAAAATGCTGCTTTTTGAAAAAGATAATACGCGCTGTGAAACTTAAATTTACTTTGTTAACGAGTTTGAGAAGTATGTGCTATTTGGATACTTTTTATGCAGCTTATAAAGTTTATCTCTCGAGTTCGCAATTTTTTTAAGCTCTGTGTTAGACCATGGTTTTCTGTAGGAATTTATCTTTAGGTTAAAAATAGTGTAAGTTGTGAAATTTTTAATGGTGCATGTCTAACTTTCATACAATTTTTCAAAATCGGCGAAGGAATTTAAAATATTTCCCTAAAATAGATTCAATTATTTTGTCATTATCACTGATACTTTTGTATATGATACGTTCATAGTTTTTTTAGCGATCACAAATTTTGTAAAAAGATTTCATTTCCAGGTGTGGTAGCCATCTGCGTTTATTCAAAGAAAATCCATGACAATTCCGTTTTCAATCGTAGTCACTTTGTCAATCAAAAACATTGAATACTAACCCCCTCCTTGACTAGATTTTCCAAAGAGCCGTTATTTTTCGAGTAACGGGACTTCCTACTATAAGAAAATTTAATTTCCAGGTGTGGTAGCCATCTGCGTTTATTCAAAGAAAATCCATGAAAATTCCGGTTTCAATCGTAGTCACTTTGTCACGCAAAAACATTGAATACTAACCCCCTCCTTGTCTAGATTTTTCAAAGAACAATTATTTTTCGAGTAACGGGACTTCCTACTATAAGAAAATTTCATTTCCAGGTGTGGTAGCCATCTGCGTTTATTCAAAGATAATCCATGAAAATTCCGTTTTCAATCGTAGTCACTTTGTCAATCAAAAACATTTAATACTAACCCCCTCCTTGTCTAGATTTTTCAAAGAACAATTATTTTTCGAGTAACGGGACTTCCTACTAAAAGAAAATTTCATTTCCAGGTGTGGTAGCCACCTGCGTTTATTCGAATAAAATCCATGAAAATGCCGGTTTCAATCGTAGCACTTTGTCAATCAAAAACATTGAATACTAATCCGTTTCTTGATTAGATTTTTTAAAGAACCATTATTTTTCGAGTAACTGGGTCTTCCTACTATAAGAAAATTTCATTTCCAGGTGTGGTAGCCATCTGCGTTTCGAATAAAATCCATGAAAATTCCGGTTTCAATCGTAGCACTTTGTCAATCAAAAACATTGAATACTAACCCAATCCTTGACTAGATTTTTCAAAGAACCGTTATTTTTCGAGTAACGGGACTTCCTACTATAAGAAAATTTAATTTCCAGGTGTGGTAGCCATCTGCGTTTATTCAAATAAAATCCATGAAAATTCTGGTTTCAATCGTAGCACTTTGTCAATCAAAAACATGGAATACTAACCCCCTCCTTGACTAGATTTTTCAAAGTACCGTTATTTTTCGAGTAACAGGACTTCCTACTATAAGAAAATTTCATTTTCAGGTCTGGTAGCCACCTGCGTTTATTCGAAGAAAAGCATGAAAATTCCGGTTTCAATCGTAGCACTTTGTCAATCAAAAACATTGAATACTAACCCCCTCCTTGACTAGGTTTTTTTAAAGAACCGTTGTTTTTCGAGTAACTGAGTCTTCCTACTAGTTATAAGAAAATTTAATTTCCAGGTGTGGTAGCCACCTGCGTTTTGAATAAAATCCATGAAAATTCCGGTTTCAATCGTAGCACATTGTCAATCAAAAACATTGAATACTAACCCCCTCCTTGTCTAGATTTTTCAAAGAACTATTATTTTTCGAGTAACTTGACTTCCTACTATAAGAAAATTTCATTTCCAAGTGTGGTAGCCATCTGCGTTTATTCAAAGAAAATCCATGAAAATTCCGGTTGCAATCGTAGTCACTTTGTCAGTCAAAATTATGTAAAAAACACAAATTTTTATGTAATTTACGTTATTTACATAAAAATGTAGATAACGTTTTTTACGTGTAAAATGCCCAACACTGATTGCATAACACAAATCTTCTACAAAATAAAATTTTTAATATTTCAAATTAAATTTTTATATTTGCAAAACAGCCACTAACAGAATTTGAGGATTGCAGCATTACGAGTAAATAAAATCCAATTTTCAAAACGACAATCAATATAAACGTTATCTCCTTAACGAAATGCTCTTCCACATAAGATGCCGGTGATATAAAACTGCATTTTGGTTGCTTCGAATATCGCATTTTCGTTATCAGCATAGATAAATAAATGAGAAAATTTGTCACAAAATTACGTGACAAAAATGGATAAATCGGAAACGATATAACTGTTTTTATGCTTTTAAGACGTAAAGACTTAGAAGACATTTCTTCTTGATGTCATTTGTAAGGAAATTTCGTATATTTCTCATTCTCATCGCATTATATTTAATCGTCTAGTATTTGTTGGGATGGTCGTTCGTTGTGTAACAAATAAACAAAACATCATGTATTTTATGCTATACGAGTATATATTGGAAAATTGAAAATTGGATTATCCAGGTTTTGTCAGGTATAGCTAGATTAGCATTATATATTAGATTAGACATCAGTATCAGTATTTTGTGTACAACCAAACCATTCTGATTGCTCATAATTTTCAACTGTACTGCGGGTGATTAACGATAATTTGTTTGGACTCATTTCAGAATCGCTGGGGCCACGATTTGCTGAGCCCATACCAAATATAACCGTATCCGTAGGCCGTGACGCACTACTAGCGTGCATAGTAGAAAATCTTAAAGGTCATCGGGTAAGTAGTTTGACATATTGATTTTTATTTTGTTTGTGTAGCGTGACCAGTTTTTACCTTGTTCATTGTGGTTTATAATTTACAATAGATTCTGTTTCTTATGTACAAATTAGGTAGCGTGGGTACGCGTTGACACGCAAACTATTTTATCAATTCATCATAATTTAATATCGCAAAATCCTCGCATAAGTTTAACGTACAACGATCATCAGTCATGGTATTTGCATATCAAAGAAGTAGAAGAGATGGATCGCGGATGGTACATGTGCCAAATTAATACAGACCCGATGCGATCGCGAAAAGGGTATCTGCAGGTGGTGGTGCCGCCCACAATCGATGAAACGGTGACGAGTAGTGATATGGTGGTGCGAGAAGGGGCTAATGTTACGTTGACATGTCAGGCAAAAGGCTTTCCCGATCCGTACATCATGTGGCGGCGAGAGGATTCAAGTGAAATGCTGGTGACTGGAGATAATGGAAACGGTACACAAATAAAATGATATTTTAAAAATTGCTTCTTAATAAAAACTTTGTTATAGTGAATGCAGTAGATGGAGAAACACTATCCATCAACAAAATAAGTCGGCTGCATATGGCGGTATATTTATGTGTCGCATCAAATGGTGTGCCACCTTCCGTCAGTAAACGAATTCATTTACGGGTGCAATGTAATAGAAATATAAAAAAAAAATTATATGAAAAAATCCTTAATCAAATATTTTTTGTTTTCCATCACAGTTCCCCCAATGATCTCAATACCAAATCAATTGGAAGGAGCGTATCTCGGTCAAACCGTTTTTCTAGAATGTCATACCGAAGCATATCCGCTATCAATCAACTATTGGACAACAGAAAATGGTGAAATGATTATATCGGATGCATCACGTATTGGTGATAAATATGAAACAATGACCATTACAAATGGTTATACAAAAGTTATGAAATTGAAACTTAAAAATGTTGGCCCAATTGATTTTGGGACGTATAAATGTATCGCAAAAAATTCATTGGGCGAAACAGATGGCGTAATTAAATTAGATGGTAAGTATACATATAGGGGGGATACTATGTATCTAGGATGTTGTCGCGTGAGAAAATTATCATATTTTTGTCATAATAATTTTATTTTGATTACACAAACAACACGATGAATGATAAAATTTAATTTAATATCTCACATCACATCGGTATACACATCTTCGAAAGAATAATTGTAATAACGCATCGCCTGAATAGTTCTCGATCTAACGAAGAAAACATAATTTTTTTGGAAAAAATACATTTTATTCATCAACAAAAATTTCCTTCTAGAGCGATAAATTCAATTCAACGGCTCTTTAACATTTCGATTCCTTTTTTGTAAAAAGGTTTAACTTTGTCTTCAAAATATCGTTCAGTTCCGGCAATCACTTCTTCATTGGAGCCAAATCTCTTTCCCTGGAGCTTTGTTTTGTAGTCTGCAAACAAGTAATAATCGCGCTAGGTGCCAACTCCGGCGAAGACATGGTACATTACCTTGGTGAAAGAGCAATTTTTTCTTCTTCATTTGAGGTCGTTTTTTAACGATTTCTTCGTTAAAACCCGATATAATATTCGCTATTGATGTTTTTCCTTTCTCAAGGTAGACAACGAATATTGTACCATGTGTATCACAAAATACAGACGCCATAACCTTTCCGGCCGACAGTTGTTTTTTTCGTCGCTACGGACGATGTTCACCGGCCATTTGACTCTGGTGTATAGTTGTGGATCCATGTTTCATCGATTGTCACATGCCGCATAAAAAATCCTTTTTATTGCGCTTAAAAGCTTCACGCGGTGCCCGGAAACATCGGCGCGTTGTCGTTTTTGATCCATTGTGAGCAAACGCGGTACCCATTTCGAACACAGCTTTCTCATGGACAAATGTTCGTGCAAAAAATGACCTACACGTTCCATTGATATCTTTACAATGTTAGCTATCTCACGCAACTACGCTTCTGAAGTTAGACCTAAACTAGTCTTAAACCAACAAAAATAAACGAAAGTGTGTTTGCATTGGTCAAAATGAAATAAAAACGACATTTAGGCGAAATTTCAATAATTTTCCAATTCAATTTAGTTAAATGAAAACTTTAATAACCTGCGCTATAGTAAGAATTTAGGGTTTTCTTCAGAAATTGAATATCTTAGAATAACGCAGGTTATTGAAGTTTTTATTTGAGCGAAAAAATTTGAGTCTAAATATTCGCTGCTGCATGTTCCCGTGCCATTGAAACAACGGGTTGGTCGAAGTGCCAAGACTATTACTGCCGTTCAAGATTCCGTCGCAAACGAACCAGAACAATCAATTCCAAGGGGTTCTTAAGAATTAGGCACCGCTCAGACCACACTTTGGCAAATTTTGCGAAAGCATCTTGGATTGCACCCTTATAAGATCAAGTTAACACAAGAACTAAAGCCGCTCGATCATATGAAGTGACGTCCGTTCTCGGATTGGGCTCTGGAAATGTTGGAAGAAGATGACCAATTTCATCGCAAAATCATCTTCAGTGATGAAGCGCATTTTTAACGGCTTCGTCAACAAACAGAATTTGAGTTATTGGGCAGATGAAAACCCTCGTGTGCATGAAAATGACCGTCACGTTACAGGCAATGAAGATCACTACAGAGACATGTAGCAACGTTATTTCTTTGATCAATTGCATGAGCTAAACATTAATGATATGTGGTTTCAACAAGACCGTGCGGCATATCACACAGCGGGTCTAACAATCGACTTATTGAAATTTAAATTCGATGAACTTGTTATATCCAGAAATGGTACTGTCGATTGGCCGCCTAGATGGTGCGATTTAACACCTCTAGACTTTTTAATGAGACTACGTTAAATCATTGGTCTATGCCAATAAGACGTCGTCGTTAGAGGAGCTCAGAGCCAATATTGAACGAGAGATAGCGGCCGTTTCCGTCGACATGTGTGGCCGAGTCATCGAAAATTGCGTTAAACGAATCTACACCTACAAACGTGCCCGTGGTGAACATAGGAACTATGTCGAATTACATACATAAATGTTTTGATTGTACTTCATGCCAATAAATATATTCGCGAGATATCTCAAATGGGTTGCGTTTTATTTAAAAAAAAAGTGGTTAAGTCCTTATTGAAAAACCCTTTATTTATTTAGACCTTTCAGAAAAGTACACAGAACTAGGCGATAAGTATCGTAATTATCGTCCCAGTAACAAAGTAATTCAAGTGTAGGGAAACAATTTGTGTCTTAAGCGTTTGCGTCGCAAACGAACCAAAACATCGATTCCACGGGATTCTCAAGAATTGGGCACCGCTCAGCCCACACTTTGGCAAATTTTGCGAAAGGATCTTGGCTTGCACCCTTATAAGATCAAGTTAAGACAAGAATTAAAGCCACTCGATCATATTTATTGGACGATTAATTCTCGAAAGATTTAATTTCTTGAGAAAATCCTTAATTATTACCTAAAATTTCTATTGATAATTCGCCTAAATGTCATTATTTGCTGTATTTTATAATATATCTACACTATTTTTTGTTGGTTTAGGATTAGTTTAGTTCTAACTTCAAACGCGTATACGAGCGTGTGAAATTTGTGCTGAACTAGTCCTAAAGTTAGTCTTTCCTAGTTAAGTTTAACTTCACATGCATAAATCATATGGGTTTTAAATTTGTGGCACCATCTATGTATCTGACCCACAACTTTTCAGCCGATGTTATAAGTTAAACAAAAAAACTATTGGATTACTCTCGAAGTCCGGTTTTCTTAAATTTGGGACTCTAGTTATATTAACTTTATGGACGTGCTTTTAGAATTTGTCTAGTTATCTACATGTTGGTGTCGAAAATAGTGTAGGCAATCGGTTTTTGCGTAGACAATGTAGATAATTGGTATAGTATGTAGACACCCAGCTAGCCAGAAGCATAGTATGTAACAGTACCAGTAACAGTATTGAAAAAAATCCGTTCATCAAGTGGAATGCAGATAACAATGGATGTGTTCTGTACGAGTATGTCGCCATTGATTGATATTAGAATGCTCCAGTAGGTAAACCACGCAATTTGAAACATACGGTTTGAAAGTTGCTGTTTATTGGTGTAGCCAAAATAATACAATGCTAGATCCGCTCCATAATGTTAATCCGCATTATTTAGATGAAGTGCAGTACGTAAGATGTTCAGCCCTGTTAGGAGTTGTGCCGTACAAAATGTCAACCAAAAAATCGTTAATTTCTTTAACCGGAGCGAACTTTGTCCTTGCCGGTTCCAAGGAAACATAAATATTTAGCATGCACATACACAACTGCTGTATAAACCGACCTCATTGTTTTGTCAGTACGAGATTGCCAACTTATAATTAAAACCTTTGGTTCAAATTGGCGTTTTCCAAAATTGAGAAAGTTAACGTTCCATTGTCACAAAACAAATGGATTAGATTATTACGTGTAAAATATTTCAAAATATGACAAACATATTCAAATGTTTTAAAAAAATGTTTTCTCAACGCCATCTGTCTTAAACATTAATAAACTTTATATTACATAGTATTGAGGACAAATGAGTAACCATTTTTCGTATCGGATTGGTATTTTTTTTAAACTGAACTAAGTGGCATTTGCAAATTGAAAAAAAATCGCCGGCGGATAAAAACCAGCAGCTCCAGTAGCTAACATTAAAAGTATCGTATACAATTTTTTATGAGCGCTTATACCTGTTTAAAGTTTTAACAGTTTCTTATTTGTTCAATTCTCAAAATGTTTTGTTTATGAAAGTATGGCGCAACCTTCCAGCAATAATTTACTTACTATATTGATCACAAATACGCGATTCTGTACGAAATTTTCATAGGAACGCCGTGTACGAGCGATATCCGTTTACGCCAATCATGAGAATTTCTTCAAGACATTTGAACGTGTTGGGGCTGTTTGCCCGATCTTAAAAGTCCCGTAATCAAAATCCCTCTTTTCAAAACCCCTCCTTTCAGAATTCTTCTTTTCAAAATCCCGATTTTGATAATATAAAGCAGGATTATAGTGTTTTGCATAAACATAATACAAATCAACTTGAATTAAAATTCTAACATCAGCATTTCAATAAATTTTGGATTTTGGTTGAAATAAATGAAACTAGGCAATTTCTTTAAGATCATTGGTTTGTACATCACTCAGATACATGGAATGAGACCAAGCCATTTCTACCGATGGCAGATCATTTTCAAATCTGTCATGCTACATGGACCAGGCAGTTTCTCCCGTTTTTTTTTATTTTTAAATCTTCAGCCGATATCTTGTGGATTAACTCAAAATTTTAGAATAAAAAGAATAAGTTCAATGACAAGATCATTAAATTGGTTACATTCCCGATGGTGTCGCTGCCTGATTCGGATCGCCGGATTTCTTACATTTCCCATATACCGCTCGTTCTACGAAGATAATAATTTCCATTGTAACTATTATTATGATCCCTAAGGTTGTTGCGTTATGCTCCTTTGATGTTGATTGTGTAGGTACTTCAATTTGAGTTTCGTCCATCTTTATGTACTATTCGTTTGCAGCATACGTGAGAAATTTGTAATGTTTTTATCTCCTTGTTGGTGAAGATCCATCCCTTTATTCTAAGGTTTCGTTATGGTACTGGATCAAGAAGTTCCCTTCTATTTATTAGAATTTCGCTTTGTTCTAAATTAATTTGTTTATTGTTCATTATTTTCAGTTATTGGGATTATTAGATGTAGGCGGTGTTTATCCGCTGAGCTAATCCAATTTTCCCAGTAGTTTATTGATTTCGCTAATCTTGTACGCTAACCGTGGTTGGGTTGATGTCTTTTATTTCCGATTGTATTCTGGACAGGAAATCTTCGTAACAGCTAAGATTGATTTGGTGGATTATCTTGAAATGTCCACAGATTATCTTTTCATTCCCTTCTCTTATCAAAACTAACAGGGTGTTAAATAAGCTTTACTAGTGTATTCTTCTTCGGGAGTCACTGTAATCTTGTTGTCTCTTCCTACAGTTTCTGTTCTAAATTTAGGTTTGTTTTTGGCTTGAAGTTGTTTTATGACAGTATATATTGTTACTGCAACTTCGTAGGATCTCCGCTCACTCTTTTCCATGTTTTCTTGTTGTATTTTGCGTTTTTGGTTATGTTTTATCCTTTCTATAAGGTCTTCGTTTACTTTCTCCTTGTAGTTCAACAAATTTTGGTAATTGATTCGTTGTATTCTCCCAATTAATATATCGCACGGGCTTTTCCCAATTATCGAGCATATGGTAAATTGTTATATCTGTCGACTGGGATGTTCTTTTCTTGTAAGATCCTTGTATTCTGATTGGATACATCTCACAATTTCGATTACAGTTGAATGAAATCTCTCGATTGTGCCATTTACGTCGCTCTTATTTATTATGATGGAACTTAAGAATCTCGGTGCGTTATCCATCACTAATATTTTCGGTGCAGTGATGTAATGTAACACATTAAATATTTTATCTCTGAAGTGAAGTATGTCGGTGTTGGTGTTTCCTGCAGCTTAGACTTGTTTGGATGTCGATCGAATTTATTCTCGTTGCATACCTCACACTTTTTTTTGTATCTTCTTACTAAACTCACTATTTGTGACGGTCAAGGACGTAGACACATAAGCGATTGGTCGACGGAAATATGACTAAGTCTGATGATGACAGTAATTCCTTCAGTTGTTCAAAGGCTTTTAATTCTTCGTTCCCCAATCCGATCTAGATTTTCCTTGACTTGTCAATCTCTTCAGTTCTTTGAGATTCTCAGGTGGTTCGAGTTCCTAATCGCTAATACTTTCCTTAGATCTACTTCTATGCCTAATCTAGTTATAATGTAGCCCAGGAATTTCGTCTCTTCCTTGAATAATTCCGTTTTGTTTATAGATTGACTCGGATATTTGCCTTAGCCAATTTATTGAACACCTTTTCGGCATTGTGTAGATGTTCTTCCTTAGTGGTGCCACCAAAAACGATTATGTTTGTATGATTTTACAACGTCGTTAATCTTCCTTCGGTAAATTGTGGTGCGCATTCTTTAGGCCAAACGGTAATATGATGAACTCGAATTGTCCATTCAACTCCAATTGTCCATTAGTTCTTGGAATATCACTTTCCTTCATCCTAATGTTGTGGAACCCCGAAGTCTTATCTACGGTGGCAATGTATTTGGCATTGCCCAGTCTTGCGATCGTACTTGTAATATCCGGAATCGGATATTCGTGCTCGAGAAGAAATACGAAGAGAAGACAAGATTCTTAATCTCGTTGTTGTTTTGATCTCTGTCCCCACATCAGTATCAAACTAATGCTCGTCGTTAATTGGTTCAAACAGTCGTAAAAACTTGTTGATTATTAATTTTAATTTTAGCTTATTCTCTTTATCTAGATGGTTGTCCCTAACTTGAATGTTGTGGACTTGAGTTGAAATTTTCTTCTTCAACGGACTGTCGGCGCCTGGAGAGATGATTAAAATGTTTCGTTTCCTATCTACCATTGCTCCTATTATTTTCAAGGTATCTTCACCAATTATACGGTCGAACGAGGTTAGTCCAGGTAGTTATTAGTAAATCTTTAGAAAATGGGTTCGGTTATATTTTATGTGTATTTTACTTCCAGCTGATTTGGCGGTGAATGGTTTGTTCGAGTTTGTTTGAGCCTGAGCACCTTTAACGATTTATTTTCTTACGAACGTTTTATCTGCGCCCGCCTCTACGGAGAACTTTAATATTATTTTGTTGTGGTAATGTTATTCTAGGTAGGGTCGGCTAGAGAGGTCTCCTTTCCCACCCCATTAATTTTCGATGATTTAGAATTTCAAAAACCGTCCTAAAATAATTTTTCATCAAATAAGTTCTTTTTTTAATTTCTAAATTGAGATGAATATAAATTGCACACAATTTATAATAATTATAATTTATGGCGATAAACTATTGAATATTACAGTATCCTTACAATATAAGTTTGGTAGCACCCAGCGTCGATAAGTAAGAAGCGTACTGCTGTCAAGAAATTCTAAATGACTGCCCACATTAAAAAAAATGCATATCCGCATAAGTAAATCCCTTGCTCTCAATTTAAAATTTATTATCCACACCACAATCTAATCAATATCCAATTAAATATAATTTTCACAAAATAAATAAATATTTAAAGAGGGGCTGGGTTGGGGTTTTTAATAAAATACTGTACCACGTAAACCCACTCAAATTTCATAAAGTTTTATTTATTTTTCATTAACCTCAATAAGAAAAACAATTTTATCACACTATCTGTTTACGTGTTACTCGAGTGTGTGTGTGTGTGTGTGTGTGTGTTTGTGAAAGTGTTGTTTGTGTATGTGTCTGATAAATCAATCAATAATTTTATAATGGGGCCAATGGCGACCCCAATAAATAACAAATAATTTTTTTATATGTTATTTCTTTTATTTTCTCACCGACAGAAATTTTATCACCGAAAACCGTTAAAATTTTAGAATTAAGTCGTAGCAATTCTAAATATAGTGAAAATTTAATTGGAAATTTTCCGGATGAATGGGATCGCAGCGAACACGATAATTTGTTGTCACGCGAGGCAACACCCGTGCGCCAACCGCCGGCCACATCAACCGCACCACCAACATTAATCACCGCACTGGTATTATTATCATTTAATTATAATAATTATATTTTAATTATAATCATTAATATATTTAAAGTAATTTTTTATTTTAGTATCAGTAGATGAAATTGTATTTTAAATAATTATTTTTAATTAGATTACAAATTTTTTTTTTGGTATTTATTTTTTTATTAATTAATAAAATTGAATGTGATTGTGATTTTTACTAAATATAATAATGATAATTAAATTAAATTGAAAATATAATTTTAATGATTTTGTTTGTTGGACGGCTAGGATTTTTATCAGCATTATTAACGAGCAATCAATTTGGTTGAGGACAATTTTATTTAGAACTTTCAACCTGCGGAAACGCGAAGTTTTTCAATTTATTTAAATCGAAGAAGCTTCTATGAGAAAATGTTATCGTTTGGTGTAATACATAAGTGGGCTGCACTACTTGAAAACAGTCTCCATTTTTTAAAAACTAATATTCTAAAATTTCTGATTTTCAAATAAAATTGGTAATTTTGTTTTCATGTCGTTTAAATGCACGTAGCAATACACTAACAAAAGAGAAGCATAAACAAAACTTGTTATAAATTATCGGTTAAATAGTAACATTTATCGTCATTTAGGGTAAACTCAGATAGTTTTTAAAGAACTGATTTACCCCAGAATAAGAACGCAGGCGTATCCAATATATTAAATATTAATTAATAAATTTTAAATATATTTCCGCCATTTTCTGTCTCACTTGTTCTTTAGAAAATATTTTCCTTACACTTTTTAGTTTCCTACTTCTCCCAATTTTGCTCTCCATTTATTGCTACTCCAACAATTTCATCAATTTTGATAAAGTATTATTGATCTGGGTCTGCCAACTCGTGGAAACTCACGGATTGCTATAAAATTGATCAAACTCAAAGATTTTGGTGTACTTTATCACTAAGCTGACTTCGAAAGGTTTAGTATTCTTCTACGTCAAGTAACTCGTATCATAACTGTAAAAGAGCTAAGTAATACTTGCTCTTTGATTTGATTGCAGGTTGATCAAACCATATTAGCAACATTATATTTTTAGGTGTGGATTGTGCAAAACTATCTAGCAGTAGTGAAACATTTTGTTGCAAGCGAGTGGCTTGCAGTGTTATGCCGTATTGTCTACACCGCGTAGATAATTACTATTTTATACGGGTAGAGAATGTATGTAGACAGTTAAAGTTTGACGTCGACAATGTAGAGAATGTAGACAATATCGAAAATTATTGATTATGTTACCAATCAATTAAATTCTATGATTTCTTTGTTTATTTATCATTTTCGGCTTCATCGAGTTTACTACTACTCGATATTTGAAAAATTTGATTTTGATTTTGCACACTTAGCGTGGAGAGAAGCTATAACTATAGATATTCTCTGGTTCGACAAATTGTAGAAAACTTTTTTGGAGTACTAGCAGGCAGATTCCGAAGTATTTTAACGACTATTAACGTTAATCAGAAAAAACATCAAAAGTCGTAATGACATGTTGCAACTTACATAATTATAGGAGGTAGGAAAGGCGAATTAAATAAAACAAGATGATTGGATGGATGTGGAAGATTGTTCTGGCCAAATTGATCAAGGCAGTTGTAGCTTAAGAACATAATTTTTTGGTTTGAGACGTTCAACAAACCAAAAATCAACGTCTTCTGATAAATTAGAACAAGATACATTCTGCGAGTATTTCATTACTGCTCCTATGACAAGACAGTTATTTCCTCAAATAATAAAAACAAAATGTCAATCCTTTTGGTAATTACTAGGTCTGTTTCAAGTCCACATCTTAAGTTTCCTCGTACAATATAGAAATGCTCTTGTGCTGTATTTCATGATCTTAAAAATATGGCAGATCATCAAAATACCAAAAAATGGGGATATAAATGTCATCTGTACTCGTGTCGCGCAAGATTCACTCACTTTTAATTTACGGTTCTTTTAATTTACGTTAATCAACTCAAAATAAAGGTGTATCGTCCAAGGGCGGTTAGACTGCTCTATCATCACGTCACTTTCATTTTTGTAGAGAATCTATGTTGCACAATATTGGTTTTCCTAATTCGTCACTACGGGAAAATATATCGACTAATTCACCCAGTGCTACCACAGCGGCATCTAACTGTGCTGCTGGACGATTGCTGCACAGTGAGCAACACAGTGGGCAAGCAAGCATTCTGAAGCTCCACAATTCCCATCTTAGTTTCTCCGCAAGGTCAATGCCAATAAGCAAATAACTATTACGCTTTTGTAATCAGACTTAACTGTATGATTTTAACGTAGGTCTGAATAACAAATTATATGCAAATTATTTATGGGGAGTGTGACTTTTCATAGTATATATGGGGATATTAAAACTTCAATCGCCGATTAAAGGCTAAATATTCCAAGAATTGAAGTAATATTTTTTTTCGGCGAAAAAACAGAGATACCTCTTACGTCTATTAAAACTGGTGTAAGTTATTTTTTCGGATCCATGCCCGCTACATAAAACAAGTGTTTTCAATTTCTTGTCTTGTTACCTCATTTCTTAGTGTTTCTGGACACGTACGTAAGCTCGGGCACTGTGTACTTGACTACTTAAAATCCCTCATGTAATGTCGTGGTTCTTGACATGAGAAATATTGAAACGAGGAAAGTTAACGTTTCTTCTGTTACCTCGGAAAGCTGGCCGAGATTTCCTTATCTTTTTTTTATTAGTGTCTTTATTTGCGAGATATCCTACGAATCCCAGCTTGCGCAAATTTACTGTGGCAGTGGCTAAACTAACTCTACCTGCCTTAAATATCCTAAAACAAACGCCAATACTTCTTTCATGGTTTTACTGCTAGTATTGGTTCTCAAATGAAGTTTCAGATGGTCGTCCTTTACAGCACTGCTAAACGCGTCCATTGTTAGTCCGTTAAAAACATCTGCAGGTGCATTACCGGACGCTTGACGCACCAATATCGTTGCCTCTCTTTCTATTCTAGGTCTAGCAAACTCTCTTTTCTGTTACGGATACAGGTTCCAAGTTATTTGCAGTTTCCGCAGGATAAGCCAAAATGATTGAATTCAGCTGCTCCCCAGCACCCCGACAATTGTGTTGTACTGCCGCTTAGAACCCTTAAAAATCTCAATTGGGATCTTGTCATACAATGCCGGAGGATTTAAAATTCCTTTTTGGATTCCGGCAATTGGTTCTGTCAAAAACGTTTTGTCAAGCTGGTGGCCACACCCAATCATTTGCGACTATACTAAACGACTACAACTTTAATCGTAAATCGCTTAACAGGACAAATGATGCTTTAAATATACGCAATAACAATAAACTTGTGATGGAAGAAGCACTACGGCCTTTGATTTGTTTTTCAAAATTGCATTAGATTTCACTGATAGAAAAATGAATGAAATGTAGAAGATAATGCGTTACATGATTGGTTTTTCCCCATTCCCGAGAAGCAAAGATTCACTACAAGATCGTACATTTCGAAAATTGTCCGTTGCGCAACGCGGTAACATTTGTTGCGTTAAACTTAAACCAAAATTTTTCGTATGTAGGCATCTGACTCTTCGTCAGTTTCATCGAATGTTTACCGTTAACGCCAGTCATGTACTTTAGTTGGCCCGGACATGCCGATGTACTTGCCGCAGTAGAAGAGAAATACCAGAAACCTGACCAAAATAATAGTTCGAAGATGAAATGCAAATTAAAACTCCCATTAAATTTTCCTAGGTTCTAGAAAAAATCACCCAAATACTAAGTGTATATCACCACCCGAAAATCATCACCCGTTAAAATATTTTATGGGGTAAGAGTATTTAGCCCGCTCAATTCTCAATTCGATAAATTTTCGTTGTAAGCTGTTTAACATTAAATTTTTTCATGTCCTTGGGATCCCCCATAAAATACTTAGTGTACTTTCAGATTATTAAGGATACAAATTAACCGAAAATCACCATCCATTGATAAGTCATAGGGGTTGACGGTGTTTAGTATGTTTAATTCACATTACGATAAATTTACATTTTAAGTAGATTCCCAAAAGGTTTTCTAAGTCCTCACCATCCTTTGATAAGTTATATGGGATAAGTTGTTCAGCTCAATTTCCAATATGATAAATTTACGTTGCACGCATTTCTCCATAAAAACGTACCAGGTTCATAGGAAAACGCCCACCAAATACTAAGTATACATTCGGGCTAATAGGGATCCAAGCCAACCGAAAATCAGCATCGCTTGAAACGTTATACGGGCTAAGGGTGTTTAGTATGCTCGATTAGCAAGGTACGAGTAAATAATTTTTATAATTTTCCCAGTCACATTTATAAGTTCCGGCCATTTTTTATTTGTCTCACTCGGTTTTTTAACTTTTGCATAATACAGCAAACGCAACAATTGGTCTTTTTTTATTTTTTTTATTTTCCCTGATCTGTTCTGGGGCCGAAGCTCTTCCTACTCTTTCGCGGTTCGCTTATTTACGTCCTTACCTTTACGCCTGTATTGGCCAATTCGAGGACGTACGGATATAGGTCCGATTTCATCACCATCTGCACAATGCATAGCTCCATGCCAGCCTATACTGGCATGGAAGATGGGTCAGCCCGTGAGCCCCGCACTCCGACAGAGGGTCATAGATGTGTTCCTTCTCATCCCAAATCGTAATTTGTTGATGAAAATTCCCTTTGCATCCTGCCCCTATCGGGATTCGAACCCGGTACCTCCCGATCCAAACGCCAAAGCTTTAAACACTATGCCATTTAATCGGTAATTGGTCTTTTGCACACTGTTTTCGGGAATCGAATAATCAGCCGTACCGGAAATGTCAATTGGCCACTGTGGCGGTTAACCAATGTAGTTAAATCGACTTTGACGTAGTCAAGGTACAAACCAAACGTGTCCATGATGATTTTTTTGGCAAGAGATATAAAACCAATGTGAGGAAAAAATAAATTAGTTGGTTCGCCATACGACTCGAGACAAATAGAACCCAACCCTTCCTTCTGGAAATATAAATAGGAAAAAGTAATAAATATTACAACTTATTAAATTCAGTTACTTCAAAGATAATTAATCTTAATTAAATTAAATAAATAAAACATTAATAATGTAAACGTGAAGAGTTAATTTATTTTTCCATTGGATTTAACCAATTTAAATTACTCCAAACGACTCTTCCTCTAGAAACTGGTGACTCCGATTATAACCACAAATAGTTGCAAGAGCACCTTACACACGTAGGTAAAAGTGCGCCCTATACAAAAAGGTGCAAGGGCACCTTCCACAATAAGTGCACTGGTATTCGCGCAATACAGTGAAACCAAAGGTCACATAGTTAATGCGTGCAACAACTAAACTAAAGCGATGCGTCAATAAAAATCGTTTTAACACCTACTTCGCGGTTGCGTTCCGAGCCAAGCTCATGGAATACACAATAGCAATAATTCGGCTAAAAATAGCAAACGGTTAAAACAGATCGTTCAACCGTTTATTAATGGACACCAAAGTGAAACAATAAAACGGTAACCGACATTCAGTATTCGTAAGCATTAGAAGCATCAACCAACCATTTATCTTAATATTCGGTAACCCGGCAGAATTTGGATAGTAAAAAACAGCAGATTCATCCAACAAGGATCCAGTTGCGGTAGTTTTCTTAGGATTGTAACGCGCAAACCAACGAAGGAACTGGCCTATCCCAAGAGTCCAGGAATTAATCGGTAAGCGAATTTAACTAATTTATTTTATTTTTGAATATGAGGGTAGGGTCCCTAACAGCGAAGCAGCGCCTTTCAATTGGTGATGATCCTGAGATATTCATCGTTCACCCAATTGGAGGCACAGTTTCAAATTTGTGGTGTGAAGTCAGACGCTACCAAATATTGTCATTTAATTGCGACAATTGATTCGCAAACGGATAAGTGTGTTCCAAACCAAATGCCTAAACCAACGCAAAACAATAAAGGCGATAATCTCTCTAGCCAATAATCATTGAGAAATCAAGTGAATCAGCGAAAATCAAATTAAATCGCCTTCTTTCTGTGCTTCAGTTAGGAGGCAAGAAACTGTCTCGGTTGCTACGAGAGATGGGGGACTCTTTCCACAGATCAGGTTATGGAACCTGTTTTAAGGAATCTGTGAATGTATTGACTGCCGACACATGTCCAGGAAATTGTATGATGGATGGACAAATCCAATTTAAATCAGTTAGCAAAAGCAGCAGACAATTTTGTGTAGAAACCGGCAGCAATTTAAGGTGAAAACACGAACCATAACAGTCATCAACAGAATAATCTATCTTATCAGATCTACGAATTAACTAAAGAGGTTGAGAAATTGTTCAGTAAGTTAAATTTTTAGAAATCTAAACCAACACATAATCGGTCTGACAGGTCACGGTCGCAAAGTTCTAGTCGATTTCGCCGTCTTTCACTAACTAAAGAGCAGGTAGCACAACCGATGTGTTATTATCACTTTAAACATTACACAAATTCAAGAAAGTGTGCAAAGTAGTGTGATTTTGACAATCATAAAATGGAAAACAATTAGGCACAATTAAGCGTATCATGGGATCATCGATGGGCGACGGTAGCCTAAAACCTAATAGTCGTTTCACAATTTTAGACACACAAAACAAATTAAATTTTTTGGTAGACACAGGTGCTAAAATTTCGATAATTTCACCTACGAACTTACAAATAGCTAAACCGTCGGAATTCAAACTATTCGCTGCAAATTCCTCACAAATCGATACGTACGGCTATAAAAACCTAGTCCTTAACCTTGGTCTAAGCAGATCATTCAGTTGCAGGTTCATTATTGCGAAAAGTGATAGATGTATTTCAGTTAGGTGCCGATTTTCTAACACATTTTGGATTAATGGTTGCCGTTAAGCAAAGTGCAAAATATCGGGAAATTCAATTCAAACCCAATCTTATGATATTACAACCATTTAATGCCAGAGTTTATTTCCGTAACATGCGAATCTCAGTATCTAAACACCATAAAATACAACGTAACCCATCATATTGAGACAATAGGTCAACATTGTTACGCAAAAGCTGGACGATTGAGCATTGAGAAAATTACGATTGCGAAAGCCGAAACCGAAACGTGGCTTACACAAGGATTTTTCAGGCCTTTCAAAGAAATTGGGGTAGTCCTCTCCATATGTCACCCAAGAAGGATGGTAATTGGCGATTAAGCAGTGATTATCGATCACTAAATTCATTTTCGAAACCAAATCGTTGCACCAATCATGCACAAAGCTTACGAAAATTGATTTGGTAAGAGCTCACCATCAAGTCCCGATTGAACCTGAGGACATCGAAAAAACAGCAATAATCACACCACTCGGATTATTTGAATTTCCACGAATAACGTTTGGGTTGCGAAACGCAGCCCAGACGTTCCAAACGATGGTGCACACTTTACTCAGAGATCTATCATTCGTATTTACATACATTGATGATATTATTATCGCTTCGAATAATATGGATGAATACAGCAAACATCTACGTATTGTGTTGCAAAGATTGGATGAAGCAGGTTTGGTCATCCACCTGAATAAATGCGAGTTCGCTTCGGACGAATTAGCCTATCCGATTTTCCAACCATGGTGTGTGTCCGGATCGACAAAGAGTCGGAGCAATTTTATGTTATCCGCAGTGTAAGATAGCAGACGAACTGCTTAGGTTCCAGGAGCTGGAAACAGTCAGGCGTCTTTATATAAATATTTAAAAAAAAGAAAGAGAACTCAATAACTAATGGGACTGATGAGACAATTAAAAGTTTCGAAATATGTAAAAGAAAGTTCCCAATCCCGGATGCCAAATTTGCAATTTTCGTTGACGTAGCCTCGGGGGCGGGTTTACAACAATTAACAGAAAAAGGATGGTAACCATTATTATTTTTCTCTCGAAAGCTACATAACGCCGAAACTAGGTTCAGTACATACGATCGAGAGTTACAAGCGGCAAATTCGGCGATCACACTTTTCAAAACTTTTGTGGAAGGAAGAGAGTTTGAGAATACCTCAAACTCTCTTCCTTCCAATCATAAACCTTTAACCTTTTTGCTACATCAAAATTGAGACAGAGTTTCACCAAGGCAACGACGTTACCTGGATTTAATCGCGTAATTCACTCCAGATATTCAACATGTTGCGGGCAGCTCCAATATTGTGGCCGATTCTTTATCTCGAATCCACCAGATTGATATAGGAACCATAATTGACTATGTAGCCTTGGCGGACGCACAAACAAATGATTCAGAACTGGTGGCACTTGCAGATTCAAATCCAAATCTAAAATTCAACAAAATCGAATTTTTGAATTTGATCACCTCGTAACTTGTGAAGTTTCAAACGACCGTTTGTATCAAAACCATTTCGGCAACAATGATCGACAGGTACACTCGTTGGACATTTCGTTCTCGTTTCATGCATTTATCTTTGAGTCCACAACATATAATCCGGCTTGCAACGGAATTATTGATCGTTGGTATCGAACATTAAAGGGTGCAATTATGTGCACCGCCAATACTCAGTGAACCAAATCATTTCCTATCGTGCTATTAGGGCTAAGGACAGCATTCCGTGAAGATTTTAAAAGCTGTTCAACGGTATTAGTTTTTGGCCAAAATTTAAGACTATCAGCCGTTTTCGTTACTATTGAACACGTTAGTCAATCAGAGTTTGTAAGTCAATTCCGAATGCACTTTAATAATATTCAACCATCGACAGCTGCACGTCGTTCCAAAGAACAGATATTTGTTTTCTAAGAGTTGTTCGATTGCAAAGCAGTTTTAGACAGAAGAGACGCACATCGTTTTTCTTTACAACCTCCTTACGAACTCTACTAACCAAAGGCGTTAGGACGAACATATCCATTAATCGACTCAAACCGTGCTTTGTGGAAACGACACAGCCGAACAATGTTGAAGACTCGGTTTCAAAGCATCAAAACTAACAAGGTTCAAATACGCGTTCGACAATTCCGTTGTCTGATACAAATCGCACTAAAATTTGTAACAACAAACCGTTTTTTCAACAGGAGAGAAGATAGGAGAGAATTGCAGACCTCAGCGCCCTCACTTCTTCTCGTATATTGGCCTTAAGCTGTTGGGTGGTTCTTGACTTATTAACATACACCTTACACTTTAGGTAGCCTTTAAAGAAAAAAATCGGGAGGTGTTAAAACGGGCGAAAACAGTGGCCAGTTAAAATCAGAAAAACGCGTATTATTCGATCGCCAAAAATTTCGCGCAGGAGAGCCATAGTTGGACGAGCTCTGTGAGCTGTGGCTAAATCTTGTTGGTACCACAATTCCGGATTGTTCTCTACCTAAGGCCTTAAAAAATTTTCAATGATTATCTGGTATTGAATGCCATTCAATAATCCTTCCCGAAGTTATGCCACACCATATCTACGTGGATGCATTTGATCTTCAACAACTATTCTTGGATTTTTGGTGCCCCACATTCAGCAATTTTTTTTATTCATGTAACCATGGACCCCGTTGCTCAATATGAGTTTATGAATAAAGTCGTTGTTTTCTATATTGAATGCATATTTGTGCATTATTTGATTTTAACTCGTGAACCAATTGAATCTGATATGGGAAAAGGTGTAACTTATGTAAGATTCTTTGCAAAGGCCGCCTAAACATCACCACCTGCTGAGAACGTAGCCTGTGGAAGTTTAGCATTATTTCGAACTGCACAAGGTCTTCCAACCCCTTGTTACCGAAAACGCAGAACCAATCGGTAAATTGTAGTAGCGCTAGGCGCACTTCGAACATGAAAGAAATTTCGACATGATCTTTGTGTCTGAATAATCGATTGCTGACTTTCAAAAAAAATTGAACAAATTTGGTTCTTTGTTCTGTGCTGAGTCTTCCCATCGTAAATTTCCCATGTTTTTCAAAGTTTATTATGTGTCACCCTTTACAAACAAACAATTATCTTGTGTTTTTGTTGGTTTAGCACAAATTTAGTAAAAACGTTATATTGGACGCCATTGATAAAATGTGTAATATTCTATTAAAAACTTTCCCAGTTAAACTAGTTGAAACGAAAGCACTGTTCCGTCTTACTGTTAGGCATTGGCTGAAAACTTAATGATTTGAAGGTTAATTTTTTTGAAAATAATTTGTTTTTGAATTACAATCTAGGCGAAGACTAATAAGCAATTTTATTCTAACTTAAATCACTACAATTTACTGAAATTAAGGGTTATCGATGTACTCCTTAGCTTTGATATTTATTATTTGATCGCGTTTTTGTTGTGCGCTAGATAAAGAGATTTATGATTTTACCCTAACTCAAAAGGCTTTACTCTTTTGAGCCGTCTAACTAAACCCATATGAGGACGGCATCTATGTTTACATGGTGAAGTAGCCATTGTTCATGACTTCTAGCAAATTTCTTCAGATCTTTGTGAATGTCGCTATTTCTGGCAAACCGTAGTGCGTTGACAATGTTTCTTAGCAATTTATTATGGAATCGTTGGATAATATCCATGTTACTCAGCTTGGTACATCCCCACAGCTATATAGGGTGGGCCGAATAATTTTTTTTTTCAATGCAATAAAACAAAAAGTTCTCAATATTTTTTCAAATTTATTTTTTCATTGTAAAGAACAATCCTTCCGATTAATTATGGAATACTATTTCATTCATATGACTGCCTCGGCTGGCCTTGACGTACCCCATACGGTCGGTTCAATTTTTGAGCATATTTTCGATGGTATGCGGCATTATGTCTTCAATGGCAATGGGAATATTGTTCTTGAGTTGACGCTCTCGTTGCTGGTTTATCGGTGCAACACTTATCTTTGACGGCACCCCAAAGATAATAGTCCAGCGGCGTCAAATCACAGCTCCGAGGCGGCCAAATCATATCGGCATTTCGGCTGATAATTCGATCTTCGAAGACAGTGCGCAAAAGATCAATTGAAACGTGTGCTGTGTGCCACGAAGCGCCGTCTTGTTGAAACTAAATGACGCCTATATCCTGCTCTTCAAGTGCCGGGAACAAAAAATTGTTTATCGTGGCGCAGTAGCGCTCACCATTGACAGTAACGGCGGCTCCTTGCACATTTTCAAAGAAAAATGGCCCAATGATGCCACCGGACCAAAATCCGCACCAAACAGTCATTCGTTGAGGGTGCATCGGCTTCTCAACGATCACGTGTGGGTTCTCCGTGCCCCAAATGCGACAATCCTGTTTGTTAACATAGCCGCCAAGATGGAAATGCGCCTCATCCGAAAAGATGATTTTTTTGCCAAAACCGGTATCTTCTTCAAGTCGATCGCAAACCCACTCAGGAGAACCGAAAACGCAATGAATGGTCTCTTTGCTTCAATTTCTGAACCAATTGAACTTTATACGGTGTCATACCAAGGTCTTTATGCAGAATTCGTCGCAATGTTGTGCGTGAAATGTTCAATTCTTGAGCACGATGACGAGTTGGCGTTCCCGGCGACTCACGCACATTCTTGGCTACAGCATCAACATTTTCGGATGTACGCTTGGTTGGCTGCTTGGTTCGTGTTGGTTTATTAATTAGGAAGCCTGTTTTTTTAACTTTATTCATAAAATAAAGCATTTTTAGAGCTCCCGGCGCTTCGTTTCTTCCGAAAACTGCACGCTATTTTCGCACACATTCTGCAGCATTACCAAGATTTTCGAAGTAATGTTTCAATATTTCCCAGCGTTGTTCAAGCGAATACACAACCATTTTCGTTCAGCGGAAGGATAAAACGAACTTTCTGTCAAATCAGAATTGACATAACCCTTACCATACTCAAAATAACCGCTAGTTAAAAAAAACTTAGATGACCCACCCTGTATACGAGAGTCATAATTCCAGACAGGCTTTAATACTTGCTTATAAAGCAGAAGCTTATTAGGGATTGATAGATGAGAGTTTCTTCTCAGTAACCAATACATTTTATTGTATTTTAATCCCAACTCGTCTCGTTTTTTTTTTACATAAGCTTTCCAGCAAAGCTTAGCATCTAATGTCATACCAAGATATTTGGCAGTGTTTGCATGTGGTATTTCTTGATTATTTAAATATACTGGTTTGTGAACTAATCTCCTGTTTGTTGACTTATACAGATTTAGTTTCATTTAATTATATGCGCCAGTTTTTTCGTCCAGTTGTGTACTTCTACTTGCTCTATGGCAGTTTGTAATTTCCCTGTTGTATCTGAGTTGTTATCACCTACTGCCATGATGGCTGTGTCTTCGGCGAAAGTGGCTATCGTGTTGTTTTGTAAGATTGGAACATCTCGGGTGTATAGTAAATATAGAAGTGGCCCAAGTACACTTCCTTGAACTCCTGCTCTTATTTCCTTAAGCTCAGAATATTCATCTTCTTGCTTAAGCCCGAAATATCTTTTCGTTATATACGATGCCAGTATAAAAGTTCGTGCCAAACCTTGTGAAAGACCTGCGCTACATCAAGGAATACTGTGGAACAAATTTTTTTCTCTTCTAAAGTCTTCTCAATGATATTGGTCATTCTATGCTCTTGCGGTCAATAGTTGAGTGCTTACTGCGAAGACCAAATTGTGATTCGGAATTAGGTTATATTTTTCAATAATAACTTTTCAAAGAGTGTCTGTCAAATAATGTCTAAATTATTGGCAGCAACGATAAAGACCTATATGATGTTATTAGACGTGGCGGTTTTCATGGTTTGGGAATCATGTTAACCTCGGCCACTTTCCATAGTTGTGGCACATATTTTAACCTGAACGCAGCGTTTATGATACTAGTTAACTTTACCGTACCTTTCCTCGGTAGCTGCTTTATTATTTCTCCGGTAATCAGATCAAACCCTGGTGATTTCTTTAATTTTAAATTGTTTTTAATTTCGTTTGATACTTCAGTAGGCGATGTAGGTGTGACATCTTCGAGAATTAGCAAATCCTTCAGCTTTTCCTTTGTTTTCCTTGCCCATGTTCCATTCATTTTCCTGATAGGATAAATCAGCGTTATTGGCCTTTTCAGAGTTTTAGTTGCTTTCCAGAGCGAATAATCCGTATTTCTGTCATCCGTCAACTTACTTAAGTAGAAATTAACTGACTCATTTTTTAGTTTCCGAATTTCTCTTGTTAGTTGTTGAGTAATATTGTTAAGTCGTTTTTGTCTTGTGGAGCTTTAGTTCGGTGCCACTTTTTTGTGGATTTTTGTGGATAGTTATTTCCTTTTAGCCTTGATTAGTCAGAGGCACAAATCATTTCTGCTATTTCAGAATGCAAATAAAATCATTAAAAATATATAATTCAAAAATGTTAATAATTTAAATAGTTTTATTTTTTAATTATATAGAAATTTAAAGAAAATTGTATTAGAGTTACAAAAACTATTTAACAAGAAAATCAAATATATATTATATATAAAAAGTAAATAAATGATCTTTAATCATCAATTAAAATTTAATTTTGTAAATATGATATTTAAATTTATTTGTAATTATAATTGTATTACAGAAACACTAAATAGTTATAATTAGATTAAAGAAATTAAAATAAATGAGAACAAATCAAGGTTTAATAGAAAACAAAAGAATATTTAATACAAAAAAAAAACAGAAACCAGGCACCACAAATGTTAATCTGAATCCTTCAAAAACAAAGGGTCTTGTATGTCCTAATTCCCAAAACAGCTTCCAAACCAAACATCTAATCAATACAATAAAAATAAATATTTAATGTAAAAAATGTATAAAATATCAATTTATATTTTCTTTTGTTTAATCATACTATTGTAAATATTATGTAAGTATTAATAATTAATTAACAGACAAAAAAAAATCATTGAGGTTTTAATTAAGTAAAAGAATGTAAATACATTAAGAATGAATCAATATGAAGTTATTTTCAGCTTTAAAACCAACAAAAAACCAAAAGAAATCCTTTTTAAATATTAGAGACCATAATGCTTTTCATTTGTTTTGTATTTGAACAGTTTCGGAAATTGTTTGTGGTTCAACATAAAAACCTAAAATTATATTATTAAAGAAAATCTTAAGAAAGATTTGGGAGAAAATGTTGTTTTTGTAAAAAAAAATGTTTACCCTGTAACCCACAATCAAAATTGTGCTTAAAGGCGGTTGGGATGTGTTAAGCTACAATTTCTTGGTAACCGTCTATATAGAAGTGAGTGTTATGTTTAAGATTATCATTCCATCTTACGTCTTAAAACAACCTTAATTTATCTTTGGGTGGTAATTATAAATAAAAACAATTGCGCTTTTTTATTAAAAGGTTTTCTAAGGTTACTACGAATCAGATATAATTTAATTGTGCCCGAAAATAATTAATTTTCATGTTCATTTAATTTATTAATAATTTTAGTTAATTTTTTTTAATTAAACAAGAAAAACAGTTTCGTAACTCCGTGAAAGGTTAGTATGGTTAATGCATTAGAGCGGAGGTTGCGAGGAGAGACAACACCTCTCTGCACTATTGGCCTAAAGAGTAAAATTAAAATAAAAAAAACTGTCTCTAAATGTATATAAATGTAACGAAAAAACGGCTTAATAAATGATCAATTTGTAAAGTTTCCGCTTGAATTTATTTTGAAATTTTCAACATTATAAAACCGAGTTTTATATTAATTTCGTAAAGAGTTACAACTACCTATAAATATTGAATATTTTGTTTTTATCACTTTTCAGAATATTAGTGTTGATGATGATGCTTGGTGGTACTTCATCTAGAACACTACCGGCCTTATTGGTTCGCCTAGTTGGTTTGTATATTTTGTTTTCGTGATTGACGTGGTGGGAAAGGAACAATTAAATTTAATTTATTTTTTCAAATTATTATAGGAATTATCGGTAAGTATTAAATGATTATTTTATTAATATTTAATTATGCATTTAACCTTTATACAACAATAGAGTTGTACAAGAAAATCTGTCAATATGCGTTTGTAATGTAAGCTCGAATGGAACTCAGGTTGGTATAAACCATTGATAGAAATGGATACAGCATACAAGAAAAATATTCGAGCAAATAAAAGGATTTCACTGTGGCTAAGAGAGAAAAATACTTCAGCTTTCTCTTTGATTTCGAATTCTCGGAAATCTTTCGTCTTTTTTATCTAAATCGTTCAAGCAGAAAACATTTAAAAGATGGGCCTGAGCCCCACCGAAGGACCTGCTAAACGAATTTTTCCGAAATAAGTACCCATCGAAATCTATTACTACCATTGAATACTTGGTATTCCCTTTACTAAGTTTTATCAGATTCGTGCTGGCCGAAAAAAAATTAAATAAAGAGACCTAGGGCGCACCAAACGACATCCAACTCAGAAAATCTCAAAGTCTAAGCAGTATCTAGAATGCTACAAATGAATATTGTTACTCATAACAACCAATATTTTCAAAAGGACGCTATTATCGCAACACGGAACAACATGATGTAACAAAATACAAAATCACACAACATCAAGCAACATGGCGTAACATTACGAAGTAGAGTGTAATATGATGCAACATAATGAAACATCAAACAACATAATGCAACATTTCACCAACATAAAGCAACATTATGCATCATCATGCAATGTGGTGCAACATCATGCAACATGGTGCAATATTGCGCAACATAACGGCCAATTCAGAGGACTCTTAAATGAATTATCCAGAAATCAACTCCTTGTAATCATTTACTTCCATTCGAAAACTCGGTCCTGTCAAAATTTATCAAAATCGTTCAAGCCAAAAAAATGTTAAAATAAGTCACTAAGCTTTCATGACCAGTGTTGCGCAATTATGCGTAAAAAAATATTGTTTACATTTTTTACGTAAATAATGTAAATAATTAGTAATTACGGTGTAAATTATTACATAAATATTCATTTGTATCTAATTAATATCAATGTACTTTTCTATAACATTGCATAATTATGTAATTGCAATCCAAATATTCACGTGATATTTGGATAAGGAAAGACATAATAACAGCAGATCCCTCTATGATTCGAAGGAAGAAATATATTGTTAATAGCTCAGGCGGCAAATTCACCAGGACCCAGGCAGCTTATACAGATTTGATTGGGTTTCTGGAAGCGCCAAATAATTATTACGACGGTGGAGTAATTATTTTAGAATTTCGATGTACAGTTACTTAAAAAAATATTTTAGTATCGAATAATTTTATATCGTTTTGATGTGGGACATTTGGCTGAATTGATCAAGTAGATTTCAAGTAGATTTTTATTATTTGCCTTCCAAAATGCGTCACTGTACAGCGTCTATCGCTTGTTTGGTACGCACTGTTTGACGTCCTACTGGATGCGTATTATCATTTAGAGTATACGTGGTGCAAAAACGATCCATAGTTAACCGAATTACCCGCTCTGATGGACGATTGATGACGACCGTAAAATGGACGTAATGCACGATGAGTTTGGCGAACAGAACCATTATTTTGATAAAAAATTTCAACAATTTCGAAGCGTTGCTCTGGCGTGAGTCTATTCATTACGAAATGGCAAATCAAACTAATGACAAAGTAAATGTCAGCTGTGTAAGCGGTTGTCAAACAAAACAGTGTTGCCAACTTATAAAAAAACACCATGCTACTTTTTTTTCTCTATGTCACCCGACTCATGAATAAAAGTGAAACGAATGATATGTCAACAGATTGATTTATCTCAGCGTCATCACCTCGCAGCCTTGTTGCCGACTATCGCCCAGTCCGTTCTGGACCTTGTTGGGTGATGCCCATCCGAATAAGAATGAAAACATGCTTTTTAAAGAAGGACAATATGAGATCACTATACCATTAAGGGGTGAATTGGAAATAGGAGACTCAAGGAAATGTGCGGTTTCAAGACTAATTCAAGTAGAAAGAACTTTATAAATGAATACATAAAGCTAGGACATATGGTTCCGGTCAATTTAAAAGATGCCAACGGGCAAACATGTTACCTACCTCACCATGGTGTGTTCAAGCAGTCAAATACAACAACCAAGGTGAGGGTAGTCTTAGATCCATCAATGAAGACAACAAACGGGATCAGTTTCAACGATATCCAGTTAGTAGGTCCAACAATACCACAAGATCTGTTCTCTATTATAACAAGATGGAGGAAATACAAATACGTATAAATCAGTACAGGTAAATCCTGGTAACAACAACACAACAGAACTTACAAAGGATACTATGCAGAGCTGACCCAGATGCGCAAATTAAAGAGTAGAAGTTACGAACAGTCACGCATGGTACATCGTCCGCTTCATATTTGGCCACTAGAACTGTAAAACAACTTGCCATAGACGAGCAGAATAGTTATCCAATTGCTGCTGAAATTCTGTTGAAGGATTTCTATGTCGACGATGTTCTCTCTGTTGCAGGAACCATATAACATGCAGTAAAATGTTAGCAACAGTTAAGAAAAACGCTAAATAATGTAGGTTTCAAGCTGAGAAAATGGGCATTGACCAAGAGAGCCATAATGGAGGGCACTCCTGAAGAACAAAGGGAGTCAAGAACCACACTCATAAATAAGGACCATGAATCCATAAAAACGTTAGGAATATTGTGGAATCCCCAACGAGATGAATTTGAGTTCGAGGTCAACATGGAACTCATGACAATAGTTCCAACAAAACGATCCCTTACCTCGGAGGTATCCAAGATATTCGATCCGCTAGGATGGTTTTCCCCAACAATTATTATAGGAAAACTATTGTTTCAGCAGTCATGCATAAGGGGATTATCATGGGTTGAAGAACTATCTGAGGAAATTAAGAAAAAATGGATTCAATATAAAACTACGTTCAGCGAGCTGCAAAAAATTAGGATTACACGATGGGTTCATACCAAGAACCAGGTCAAAAATTTAGAGCTGCATGGGTTTACTGATGCATCGGAATTAGCTTACGATTCAGTAGTGTATTGCAAGGTGACAGATGCAGGAGAATCAGCAATTACACTTATGTCCGGGAAAACTAAGGTGGCCCCAATAAGTTAGAAACTATGTCTTCCAAGATTAGAACTTTGTAGGGCAGTACTGTTAGCGAAGCTACTGAGACAAGTGTCAGAGGCCATGGGAATCCCAAACGTTAAAATGCAAGCCTGGACTGACTCGACAATTGTTCTGGCCTGCAAGGACATCCTAGTAAATGGAAAACTTTCGTAGCAAATAGAACATCGCAGATTCATGCTATCCTCAGCCCTGCAAAATGGAAACATGTAAAATCAAAAGAAAATCCCGTGGATTGTGCAACTCGTGGCGTAGATCCTGATAAGCTGGGTGATAATAAATTATAGTGGTCCTGCCTGGATTGGCTTAGGAGTAGTATCAAGCCATCATCGAGTAACGTAATAACGGAGACCGAGTTAGAAAAAAACTGCAAGATACTCTCTGCAGCATAAGCATAACTACAACAGAACCGGAAATATTAGAAAGGTTTTCCTCTCTCACAAAAACAATTCGAGTACTCGCATAATTTAGCGTTTCTATTGGAATAGCCACCATAACGGTGAAAAACGGAAGGGGCGGTAACAGTTAAATAGTTAAACGCAGCTAAAATAAGGATTGTAAAGATGGCACAAGCTTCCCCATTTAAGGACGACATAAGAAAATTAAAGGAAAAGGGGTCAGGGGGCTCCAAGAGTAAAATTATCTCCTTACATCCATTTCTGAACACGAACGGAGTACTTCGAATAGGAGGACGATTGCAACATTCAATTTTGAATTATAACAAAAAACATCCGATCATCCTACCACCAAAGGGTCATCTCACAAGTTTGATCATCGGTTGGGTACATAAAAGTACTCAGCATGGATGTTTGAACTTAACGCTCGTGTTTGGAAGGAAGCAATTTTGGATCCTCCAAGGCAAAAGAGCAACAAAACAACACAATCGCCAATGCCAGAAGTGTTTTAGGATCAATGCTAACAGAGCAACTCAACTGATGGGAAGCCTACTCCCTCCAAGAGTAATACCCTTAAGAGCCCATACAGGAATAGACTATGCTTGGCCCATCAATTTTCGAATGTCCAATGGCCGCGGAACAAAGGGTCGGAAGGAATACATCGCCATTTTCATCTGTTTAACAACGAAAGCGATGCATGTAGAATTGATTAGTGATTTAACAACACAAGGATTTCTCGCTGCCCTCAAACGTTTCATAGCTCGAAGGGGTAACGTTGCAAATATGTATAGTGACAACGCCACGAATTTTGTGGCTGCATATACATATTTGCAATCTATTCATCATTCATCCAATATTTTAAACGTAATAACAAACCATGGGATCCAATGGCATTTCATACCCTCAGGCTCGCCACATTTCGGCGGCATATGGGAAGCAGGGTGAAATCGGTAAAGCAGCACTTGAAGAAAGCCGCAGCATCCGTACTACTAACAGATGAGGATTTAACAACTCTGTTGTGCCAGGTTGAAGCAAAATTAAACTCTAGACCGCTATGCCCACTATCAGAGGATCCCAATGAACTTGAATGTTTGACACCCGGACATTTTTTAATTGGCGATTCCATGCTCGCCCCGCCTGATGATGAAACCATTTACTCGAACCAAAATCTATTGACAAGATGGCAGCAAATCGAGAGAATGCATGGATACTTCTGGAAAATCTGGAGCAAAAATTACCTCCATAATATGCAGCACCAAATGAAATGGACAAAACAACAACCAAATATAAAGGAAAACCAATTAGTTCTTATAAGAGACGAAAATTGACCACCCACCAAGTGGCTATTGGGAAGAGTATTAGAAACTCACGCAGAACATGACAAATTAACCAGAGTCGTTACCTTGAAAACTCAGAGGGGAATACTCTAAAGGTCCATAGCTAAGATCAGCCCTTTACCAATACACTACTCCATTAAGTCAGAAGCCGAACCAATTATTGAAGATTCCGAAGTGCAACACTTTATAACAAACAACGATAAGCCGACGGAGGGTTCATCTCGAGAGAAAGTTCCTGAACCAACTGAAAGGAGATCGCGGAGTCAATCCGCAAAACTATATTGTGCCAATCTTATCTTTTATTCGGTATGCATTTTGGGCCTATTATTCTGTGCATCAAGTGCCGATACGGCAAATGAAACAAAATATAGCATTGAATACCTTAACCACCAACCAGGATTATATTTTGAAAAACATGCTGAAATGAACCCATTTTCCTCCAGCTGGAACATAATCATCTCCTATGATCTCAGAGAATTTTAAGGGGAACTGAAAAATATGAATACACATTATAAGCAATTGAAACGCGTCTGCCAAGAGAGTAATAATCATACAAATGATCCCGGTATTTGCACTGCTACCATTCAACAATTTGATCACCATCTGGAAAATATTAGAAAGGCGAACCAAGTAACTCAGAATTCCAACAAAGAACGAAGACGAGTAAGACGTGGGTTCGGGGATACAGTGGGATATGTGTTGGGAGATTTATTTGGTGTTTTGAATGAACGAGATGCAAAACGTTATGAACAATTAATAACAAACCTGGAAGATAAAAGCGAAACACTGATCAATTTAGCTCGAAAACAAACCTCAATTATCAATGCCACTGTAAACATTATCAAACATGATAGTGATCTAACAATAAACCAACGAAATCAACGTCCAGTGGCCCTTCCTGCACCAAGAATATATAGACGTTCTGACATAGAAGTTTGGCAACAGATCTTGTCAAGATGGGGAGGAATGTTGACGCATCATCATAATGTGCAACATAACTACAATAATTTGATGACCATAATGCTGCACTAGCACTTGTAGCACAATCCAATGAAAATGTAATATTTGTTGTATCGTACTGGGGTGGTACTGTATTTTTTTTTACAAATTAATTACAACATATTGGCATAGCTCATCCCCCAAAAATTACCCCTAAGGGGTGTAATTTATAAAAAAATGTATTTTTCATCACACCACGCTTTCTGTATTTCTGTCAATTTTTGTTGTATAGTGGGGATGGTAGTAGAATTTTTTTTACAAATTAATTACAAAAAAATGGCATAATTAATCCCCTAGAAAACTACCCCGAATGGGAGCAACCGTTTAAAATCATTGTATCGTACTGAAGGGGATTTACAAAATAAATTACAATATGGTGGAATAGTTCAATTGCCAGAATCTGCCTCTAAAATGTGAGCTCTTTAAAATAAAGTTTCTCTGTAAAGATCATACCTCTTAAATTTAACAAAAAAGCCCACACCCAGAAAAATCTATCAAAATGTATCGAACTTCCTTCCTATGCAAGAAATAGAAATCCCGGAATCACAAAAGCCCACACCCACAAAAATCGATCAAAATGCATGGAACTACTTTCCTATCCAAAAAATAGGCACCCTTGAATATATTATAGCAGCCGAAACCCACAAAAGAGATCGTAAAATATCGAACTTCCTTCCAATGCAAGAATTAGGTATCTCTGAATTTATTACAACAGTCCGCACCCATAAAAATTGGAAATAATTGATCGAACTTCCTTGCCATGCAAGAAAGGGGTATCCCTGAATTTATTACAACAGCCCACACCCACAAAAATTGATCAAAATGTATCGAACTTCCTTCCTATGCCAGAAATAGGTATCCCTGAATTTATTACAACAGCCCACACCCACAAAAATCACTATTATTTACATTGGAAGGAAGTTCGATATATTTTTACCCATTTTTATGGGTGTTTGTGGGCTGTTATAATAAATTTAGGGAAACCTATTTCGTGTGTGGGTGTGGGCTGTTGTAATAAATTCGGGAGTATCTATTTTTTGCATATGAAGGAAGTTCAATGCATTACGATCGATTATTGTGGGTGTGGGCTTTTGTAGTATATTCAGGGGTGCCCATTTCTTGGATAGGAAGGAAGTTCGATACATCATTACCAATTTTTATGGGTGTGGGCTATTGTAATAAACTCAAGGATACCTATTTCTTGCATAGGAAGAAAGTTCGAGACATTTTGATTGATTTTTGTGGGTGTGAGTTATTGTAATAAATTCAGGGATACGTTTTTCGTGCTTAGGAAGGAAGTTCGATGCTTTATTACCAATTTTTATGGGTATGGGCTGTTGTAATAAATTTAGGGAAATCTATTTCTTGCATAGGAAGGAAGTTCGATACATTTTGATTGATTTTTGTGGGTGTGGGCTGTTGTAATAAATTCAGTGGTGCCTATTTCTTACATTAGAAGGAACTTCGATACATTACGATCGATTTTTGTGGGTGTGGGCTGTTGTAATAAATTCAGGGAAATCTATTTCTTGCATAGGAAGGAACTTCGATACATTACGATCGATTTTTGTGGGTGTGGGCTATTGTAATAAATTCATGGATACCTATTTATGGCATAGGAAGGAAGTTCGATGCATTATTACCAATTTTTGTGGGTGTGGGCTGTTGTAATAAATTCAGGGAATTCTATTTCTTGCATAGGAAGGAACTTCGATACATTACGATCGATTTTTGTGGGTGTGGGCTATTGTAATATATTCAGGGATACGTAATTCTTGCATAGTAAGGAAGTTTAATGCATTACGAATATACATTTTGATAGATTTTTGTGGATGTGGGCTGTTTTGTTAAATTCAAGAGGTATGACCTTTACAGAGAAACTTTATTTTAAAGAGCTCGCTTTTTAGAGGCAGATTCTGGCAATTGAACTGTTCCACCATATCGTAATTTATTTTGTAAAAACTTCTAGTATCTATAGTTGCTCCCATTCGGGGTAGTTTTCTAGGGGATTAATTATGCCATTTTATTTTAATTAATTTGTAAAAAAAAATTCTAGTACCATCCTCACTTTTCAACAAAAATTGACAGAAATACAGAAAGCGTGGTGTGATGAAAAATATATATTTTTTTAAATTACATCCCTTAGGAATAATTTTTGGGGGTTGAGTTATGCCAATATGTTGTAATTAATTTTTAAAAAATTCCAGTACCACCCCAATACGATACAATAAATATTAACAAAAATACGAAAAGTGTGGTGTAGCTTTGTCTAATGCCAGCCCACACGCGAATTGCAGGATAACGGGACTTGTAAACAATTTTCTAACTGTGTAACAAATTTGTAATTAATTTGTAAAAAAATTCTAGTACCATTTTCATTGGATTGTGCTACAAGTGCTGGTGCAGCATTAGGATCATAATAATTTGGATCGTGTTGAATTGCATTTGGGTCGTGTTAAATTGCGTTTTAATGTATTTTTTGTAATAATAAAATTATTGTCACGTTCAAAATATATTGACCTGTAAATTGTGCTGACTGGTTATTATGTATATGTAATTAGACTAATTTGATTCTAAGAAAGTTCGTTCTGTAATCAACGCCAGAGAAACATTACCTTAACCTAAAATTAATAAAATAAAGTTATCATTGTGTCGCATTGTATTTAATTATCGAATATACCTACCAAATATAGTGATATGAAGCGAGTGTTGTGATTATTGGGCCAATCTAAACCACTTACAACAATTTTTGATTGTACGATCATCATTACAAAGGGAATTACTTTCTGCGTAAAGGTTATAAAATTTGATATTTTTGTCAAAAATAAAAATTTATAATTTGGTGAGTCTAGCAATGATCCAGTCTATGGGGTGCTGGGACTAGCACATTAATTGGAATTATTAATTAACATTTTCATAAACGAAACGTAATGAGAATACCAAAAGTGAACAAAATTTCAAACAATTCCGTAAGTTTAATGGTATGAGATGAATTGTTCACTATGAATTGTGAATGATAGTTTGGATGCTAGGAATGGCTCGTAAAAAATCTAGTAGTTCCTTTCAGAGTACAGAATTTTAAATTTAATATTTACGTATTCATATCATGCACAAATATTATTTATATCTTTGAAGCTTTAAGTACGAGTACACAGTTCAGTGGACTTCAAACATATTAATTCACTTTAAACTACGTAGAAAAACTCTTAATATTCAAGTAACAACACAAGCACAGTTCACCTAATTCCTTAGTGGAATATTTGTGTTATGTGTGTGTTTCATCGCTACAGGTATTATAAATATTTGGTAAAGGTAAAATATAATTTTTCAGGGAAAAACGAAATAAAACCAGAGCACGCCCAAAAATGATTAATTATGGAATAAATTTAGGGACAAAGTTTTTTAAAAACTAAATAAACAACAACAACAACAACTTAAAAATTTATATTTAGACCTTCCAATTTAATTAAGTGATTCAAATTTTTAATTTGTTTTTTGCTTATGGTAATGTACTTCAAAAGTTCTTGATATTAAATTAAAATTTTCTTTTGTTTTACTTTTGCATTAAATATAAAACCAATCTCTAGTCATTATTTTGTTTAAATATTTTTAAATTGTATAAAGCAAAACAAAAATTAAATTTTAATAACGAAATAAAAGTTTAAATGAATTTAAAAAAATTTAATGAAAAAACCCCGCAAATATTTCTCTTTATATTCATTGCATGTTAAATGTTAACGTTGTAAATACAATAAGAAAACACAGCGACAAACTAAAAAATATTAAATAATGAAATAAAATAAAAATATAAATAATAATAAATAAATAAATTATTTGTTTCGTCTTTTAGCATAAAATATATATTTTTCAAAGAACATTGTGCTGTTTTATTTATGGCTTCTTTCATTTCTGACATTTTGATATGGGGTGAAATTGCAAATTTAAATCTAAGGTAAGTTAAATCTGATGTCTGTAGTAGAATGGGAAATGGAGAAATATGACCATGATGAAAATATATTGCAAAGTCTCTTTTTTCTTGGATTTTCATAATTTAACTAGGATAGGGTAGCAGGAAATATAAATAACATTACGTTATGAAAACCAATGTTGTATTTTTTATCAATCCAACAAACCATTTTCCAGACAAACTTACCGAGTTTCTGAATGTATCGGCTTGCGTACTCGTATATGTATGAACTCTCAAAGTATACTGAAATTACCGTAATCAGCATAATGCAAATACAAGGCAAAACAAAAAAAAAATCGCCTGCGTCGGTAGCACCCACCGGTTTGAAGTACTTAACGTTAATGAAAAGTGTAGCTACACATTTTAACGAAAAGTGTAGACTCTAAGAGTGTAGATACACAAATTATCAAAAAGTGTAGCTGCAAAACAAAAAAGTTTGGAATTTGAAATGCGTGGTTTAATAAAAATTATTAAAAATAAACAAAAAATATTGAGAATCACAATATGTACTACATTCATAAGTTTCAGAAACATCTTTTTATAAAAAAAATAATTTTGAAGTCTTTTTAATTCAAAAAATCATCGGAACAATGAGTGCCGAGTATTGAATTTAGTGTTCTCAACTTGGCATGGTGTCTGAAATGTGCACCAAAAATTTCATGATAATTTGCATGTTGTGATTGGCGATATGGCGCTACACGTGGTAGCGTATTTGGCCAAATTCACTTAATTCTTTAATAATTCAAAAAATCATTGGAACAATGAGTGCGGAGTGTGGAATTTAGCGTTCTCAACTTGGCATGTTATCTGCAATTTGTAGAAAAAATTTCAAAACAATTTGCGTATTTGGCCAAATTCAATTAATTCGTTCATAATTCAAAAAATCATCGGAACAATGAGTGCCGAGTGTGGAATTTAGTGTTTTCAACTTGGCATGGTGTCAGAAATGTGTACAAAAAATTTCATGACAATTTTCATGTTGTGATTGGCGATATGGCGCTACACGTGGTAGCGTATTTGGCCAAATCCACTTAATTCTTTAATAATTCAAAAAATCATCGGGACAATGAGTGCCGAGTATGGAATTTAGTGTTCTCAACTTGGCATGATGTCTGAAATGTGTACAAAAAATTTCATGACAATTTGCATGTTGTGATTGGCGATATGGCGCTAAACGTGGTAGCGTATTTGGCCAAATCCACTTAATTGCCGAGTATGGAATTTAGTGTTCTCAACTTGGCTAGGTGTCTGAAATGTGCACAAAAAATTTCATGACAATGTGCATGTTGTGATTGGCGATATGGCGCTACACGTGGAAGCGTATTTGGCCAAATTCACTTAATTCTTTAATAACTCAAAAAATCATCGGAACAATGAGTGCCGAGTATGGAATTTAGTGTTCTCAACTTGGCTAGGTGTCTGAAATGTGCACAAAAAATTTCAAGACAATTTGCATGTTGTGATTGGCGATATGGCGCTACAGGTGGAAGCGTCTTTGGTCAAATTCACTTAATTCTTTCATAACTCAAAAAATCATCGGGACAATGAGTGCCGAGTGTGGAATTTAGTGTTTTCAACTTGGCATGATGTCTGAAATGTGTACAAAAAATTTCATGACAATTTGCATGTTGTGATTGGCGATATGGCGCTAAACGTGGTAGCGTATTTGGCCAAATCCACTTAATTCTTTAATAATTCAAAAAATCATTGGAACAATGAGTGCGGAGTGTGGAATTTAGTGTTCTCAACTTGGCATGTTATCTGCAATTTGTAGAAAAAATTTCAAAACAATTTGCGTATTTGGCCAAATTCAATTAATTCGTTCATAATTCAAAAAATCATCGGAACAATGAGTGCCGAGTGTGGAATTTAGTGTTTTCAACTTGGCATGGTGTCAGAAATGTGTACAAAAAATTTCATGACAATTTTCATGTTGTGATTGGCGATATGGCGCTACACGTGGTAGCGTATTTGGCCAAATCCACTTAATTCTTTAATAATTCAAAAAATCATTGGAACAATGAGTGCGGAGTATGGAATTTAGTGTTCTCAACTTGGCTAGGTGTCTGAAATGTGCACAAAAAATTTCAAGACAATTTGCATGTTGTGATTGGCGATATGGCGCTACAGGTGGAAGCGTCTTTGGTCAAATTCACTTAATTCTTTCATAACTCAAAAAATCATCGGGACAATGAGTGCCGAGTATGGAATTTAGTGTTCTCAACTTGGCATGATGTCTGAAATGTGTACAAAAAATTTCATGACAATTTGCATGTTGTGATTGGCGATATGGCGCTAAACGTGGTAGCGTATTTGGCCAAATCCACTTAATTGCCGAGTATGGAATTTAGTGTTCTCAACTTGGCTAGGTGTCTGAAATGTGCACAAAAAATTTCATGACAATGTGCATGTTGTGATTGGCGATATGGCGCTACACGTGGAAGCGTATTTGGCCAAATTCACTTAATTCTTTAATAACTCAAAAAATCATCGGAACAATGAGTGCCGAGTATGGAATTTAGTGTTCTCAACTTGGCATGATGTCTGAAATGTGTTCAATAAATTTCATGACAGTTTGCATGTTGTGATTGGCGATATGGCGCTACATGTAGAAGTATCTTTGGGGCCAAATTCACTTAATTGTTTAATAATTCAAAAAATCTTCGGAAAAATAAGTGCCGAGTGTTGAATTTAGTGTTCTCAGCTTGGTATGGTGTCTGAAATGTGTACAAAAAATTTCAAGACAATTTGCATGTTGCAGACTTTAAAATTATTTTTTTTATAAAGAAGGTATATAAACTTAGTACTGTAGTACTGTGATTCTCAATATTTTTTGTTTATTTTTAATAATTTTCATTGAACCACGCATTTCGAATTCCAAACTTTTTTCTTTTGCAGCTACACTTTTTGATAATTTGTGTATCTACACTCTGTGAGTCTACAATTTTCGTTAAAATGTGTACACTTTTCATTAACGTTAAGTACTTCACACCGGTGTGGCGCCCCATGAATTTTGAAAGACATTTTAGTGTGAAATGTTTCAGTTTTTTAACAGAAATTGAGTAACCAATTAAACGACAATCACTAAGCAGAAACAACAAAATCAGAGTGTTATTTTAAACCACCGTTGGGCATTTTGCATGTAAAAAACGTTTTTTACATTTTACGTTTAAAAAATCGTGTATTCTACAAAAACATACAAAATATATTTAAAAAAACGCGAATACTCTCAAAAATAATTAAAAATATGGAATGTTTGGCCATTTCTTAACCGATTTAGTTGAAATTCAACATGTGGGTCCTAAATGGGAGTCAAAAAATGCGATTTTTATAAGGTTCTGGAATGAGGCGGATAGGGTTGAAACCTGACCATTTCCTAACCGATTATGTCGAAAACCAATATGTATCCCACATTTTAAAATTATGTTTGATAAAGCTGGAATATTGCCATTATGGATGGAACTAAGCCATTTCTTAATCTATTATGTTGAAATTCGTCACGTGAGATGAAAATGGGGTTCTTAAATGATTTTTTGATAAAGCTGTGGAATATGGTCAATAGAGATGGAATTTGGCCATTTGTCGATATACAATTTTAGAACCTTATTTCCATCACACGTGTCGGATTTTATCATAATCTGTCCAGAAATAGCCAAGTTCTGTCGCTAATGGCTATATTCTAGATAACTTTAGCAAAAATTCATTTTAGAATCCCATTTAGGCCTTACTTGTAGAGTTTTAACATAATCAGTAAAGAAATGGTCAAGTTCCATTCCTACCGACCGTATTCTAGAACTGTATCAAAAATCAGTTTTAAATTCAAATCATTCATTTAGAATAAAACTAGTAAAGCTGCTCCATTATTGTCGACATGTTTTCGAACCCCGCTCTGCTGGAATTTTTTTCTAAAAGCAATCGGAGGGGTAAACGGAGGAGGAGGAGCGATGTGACTTCCGAAATGTCAAAGGGCAAAATTACGGGTGCCAAACTAAATCCCGGTTTACAAAAGCCTGGCAGCATCAAAAGCCTGGTTTCTCATAAAACCTTGTTTTTGAATTGCCTGGTTTTGAAATGACTTTCTTAAGCCTAGCCTAGTTTTTAAAATCTTTTTAAAGGCCTGGTTTTAAAAACCAAAAAAGCCTGGTTTTTCAAAAAAAAACCTGGTTTTTTAATTTTTTTAATTAATAAATTATTCTTTTAATTAAATTATTTTGTGGTCGTTCTGAAAAGAACGTTTAACAACTCAAAATTCAAAAAAAATTATACGCTTTTAATTCAATTTATTATGATAATGATTAGATTTCAAATAATTAAATAAATAATTCAGGCACTGAGCCCAACATTACAGGCAATATTTTTAAGGTATTCTCTGTTGCTCAGAATACCCCGCTGCTCCATTACATTAATAATAATTAATTTCATTTTTTCATTTTTCATTTCTGGAAATGGATTTCCTCTTTAATCGGGATGAAACTCCAGCACGCATCTTGATGTTGTTTTTCCCATTATTAGTTCCCTTCCAAGTTCAGAAATTAATTGGTTTAAGCCAATATGTGGTTTTCGAACCACAATTTGTAATCTTCGATTCCTTCTACAGAGTTTTGGGTTCGCAGTAAATTATTCGTCACAATGTCCCACACTGACCAAAAGTTTGGATGATATTGTGGTTTTGGTGCCGTTTTCTTAGATAGTTCTTCTCGAACCATTTAGATATCTTTCGAGCATCGCAGAGTCGAATATTTGTTTAATATCATTAGAATATATTATGATCTCCTCCGCCGGCAGAAAGGTTAAACGTTTTAGCAATCGAATTTGTAAGCTGAAATCTCGTCGTTGCCGTATTTTACGGCACAGCCTTGAGCCTGCACCTTTCTCCACAGAATTTCCCCAAAATATAACAAACAACCTTTAAACTTAACATCCGGAAATAATTGTTTCAATGCCGCTACACTCGCCTTTTCAAATTCAGTAATTACTAATTTTGGGTGATGCTTTATATTCCATTCACAAATGCGATCTCTGCTTTGGCGCTCATAACTCCGAATGCCAGTGGAACAATTTCGCTGCTGATTTTGCCGTGGATTGTGTAATGTTGGCGAATGAACTCTGGAACCACCTCGAAAGTCCCGTCAATTAGCCAACAATCAGCTGCAGCCAATAGTGAAAGGCTTGAATGTGTTGCTAACACTGTCACACATTGCTGGTTGAAACATTACTGCGAAAGAACAAATCGTTCGCCATCGATGAATTTTATATTTGTCGGTATATTTACTGTTTCAATGCTATCCGGCTCTTTCAATGATGTGTGTCTTACTCGTGTTATTTTTTGTTGTTGCGCATGTTTTGTTGGTAAATATACGCGAAGATCCGATTCACAAACAACAACAGTGCTACGTATTATTTGTGACGGTTTTAAAGCAGTTGTTTTGCCTCCGCTTTTAAATGGGCATTCTCTTTGCCAATTTCCTTACTTTGGACTAAGGGTTCATGGCAATGTTTCGATGGTCCCTTTTTCGGTACATGTAACAAACCACCCCAACCACCTTCGTTACCGCACGTGCTTTGCGTCCATTGGAATGTTTCACCTCCTCTCTCCAGATGGTACTCAAAGCCGCTAACCACTAGCTTCTCCTTGGGTGTATTACTGAAATTTTAGTAACCAGTTTTTTTCATACAAATTGAATTCGTCTCGCAGAAAGCTTATAAGTGGTTGAGGAGCAGCAAAACTAATATTGAATTCCCCGCTCTTAACCATCGGCAAAAGATAATAGTCTGAGTTTTTGGAATTATTTCAGAATATGGAGCAAGGATGAAATATATGAACTTAATTATGGCTTCGACAGCTTTATTCGGCGGCATGTACACAACTACCGAAAGCATCTTATTCCCATTGGGAAGCTGAAGTTCAGCCGTACATATATCGCCAATGGGTTGTGCTGTTACGCTCATACCAGTTGTTTGTCCAACGATGATTTCCTTATGCGAGGTGACTGTATGAGTTCTACTTGAATTTGTATATATTGCAACTCCCTCCCACTGACCATCTCTCTTGAACTAAACACAACATTCAAAATAGCAGAAAGAGATTAAGAAATATTACCATGCTCGTCGTTATGTAGCCAGGTCCCGGAAAGCAAGAGAATTGAGCATCCTTGCGTGACTGTATCAGTTAGGTCGAGGTGATGTGATCTGAGACTCTGGCAGTTCAATGTTAAAAACGAGACGTCATTATTATCTCGTACAAAACAAAGCGCGCAAGTTCATTTTGAAGGGGACTCATTGAGGTTGTACTTTTACGTCCATGGTATAGAAGACATGTCATCGATAGCCCACGTGATGAACATCCCTTCGAGATTCGTTACTCGTGATAAAGTTGATGACTGTGTTCTTTCTTTTAAAAGTATACTAGCTCGTTATAGGTACCACCCTGTGATGCATGAATTATTGTGGCACACGCTGGTGCGACTGGAAAATGATTACACTTAACAATAATTATCCGATTGTTGTTTTGATAAACAGTTGATCTTTTTCTAGAAATGGGCACCAAACGTCGGTCGATATTCTTTTTCTGCGCCCATTCAGCTTTAAGCCGCCTGACTTTCTTATCAACTTGTAATTTGTACCGCAATCCATACCGAGTCGTTTGACATAATGACTGTTGACGTTTTCTTCGTTCTCGTTGTCCTCGTCAGGATAGCTCTATTCGATATACCTTAGGCAGCCCGTAGGTCCATTCGTCCATAGTCCATTTATCATGTCAATATTTTGGGTTTGATCAAGTAAGGTGAACCTATGACAAGTGGAAGGTCGTACGGCAAACCATTTGTGTCCACTATGCTCAATTTATGGATCTTTTAACGGACGAAAATCAGTGACTCCCATAAAATCAATTATCTAAAGGGTTAGTTGGAAGGTGCTGCGTCAAATTAGTTAACCACCTCCAACCAACAGAAGAAAATTACTAGGCTGCTTGGGGAATTTTAAACAGTAGGTATAACAACAGGAGACTGCGGACTTCAATCTGTGAATGTTTGTATACGGAATCCGGAATGCAGGAGTAAATATTGAGTCGTAGAATTAAATAAAAATATTTACCTTTACTAAAAAATTGGACTAGACGCTAGTCAAGACGACTCTATGAAATGTATACTCTATATGAAATGTAAGAGAATTTTGAAAGTTCTTGGAAGGAAGGTTTAAATTTTAAAGAGAAAAATGGCTCCCAAAAGCCATTAATGATACCCGCAAGCTCCACTACAACACAAGACAACAATAGTGAATAGTCAAAATACCCTGTTAACAACAACAAGCATCTGTGTTTACTAAATTATGAAAAAACTTATTATCAGTAGAACATGAAACACATGTAATGGAAGGCAACATAACACAGAACTGCAAATCGGTTACAAGGCAGAGATATGGCAAGTATCTAATACCTACAGCTATAATCGCAATAACAACAAGTGAGGGGAAACGCATGATTTTCAGAACATTGGTTGAACCAGGCTCTCAGGAATGAGAGGAAAAGAAGCCGGGGTCCGCAATTATAAAGTCGGACTAAGTTTATCCTCAAGGTTTGGGAGCTCCATTGAAGTTCGAAGCGATGGAGTTCAAGAAATTAACTGACCATCTACTTTGGTACCTACACATTAGAAGCACTTACAACTGGCAGATCTGCTGCACATGCAACAACTCCAATAGCATGAACGTCATAATCGGCGTTAACTACTATCCCTTAATTCTAAACAGTAACATCGTTAGAGGTGGCCGACAAAATCCGATTACCCAAGAAATTGAACATGGTTGGGAAGCACAGGCTATAGCCAGGAAGCCAAAAGGTTGTCAATATGGTCACCACTAAAACAATTGGTCAACAATTGGATTTATTGTTATAAAATGATGATATTCCGCAAAGTAAAACATGCACTCAGGAGGAAGCAGCCACAGAGAAATTATTTACAGAAACAACAACACGACTACCAGATGGAAAATACAACCTTTACACTTACCTTTGAAGGAAGAACCATTTATGCTGGGGGAAACCAGAAAAAGGGCAGTAGCACGATTACTGCGACAGACAACTTCTGAAAGATATTCGCCAAACTCTATCACGAGTTTATGGTAGATTTTCTAAGGCAAGATCATATGCAGGTAGTGAAGCCAGATGATAGTCCAACCATACTACATCACGGAGTGATTAACACCAAAATACTACCACAAAACTGAAGGTAGTTTTCGATGCATCTAGCAAAATCTCGTCTAGTATTGTTCGATTGTTCAAAATTGTTGCATTTCGACGGCTGGCTAGCATCAATACCAATAGCAGCCTAGCTGTTAATGCGGGTGACCTGGTAAACAGATATAAAGTGGAATGATAAGCTGCCAGAAGCTGTAGAATACAAATGGAAGATATATACAACCAAATTTGGAGAGTTAACCAGAATAAAGGTACCAAGATGGGTTAAAACAAATCTGACAATTCCAAGACTGGAACTAAATGCAGCACATCTGTTATCCAGGCTTCTAGTGTATGTAAAATATACATGTTCACTTGAACGGACTCCACCATAGTTTTGGCCAGCATAAGAACTGATGTCACGCAGTTAGAAACATATGCAGTCAATCGAGTGTCTCAGATCATAAATAACTTACCATGGCTACAATGGAATTACGTATCAATAGATAAAAACCTAGCTGATTTAGCAACAAGCGGATTGACAACAGATGCATTTATAGCAGTAAATTCACGTCACACAGGGGGTTGTGCACAAATATCTTCTATTCGGACAACGGGACCAACTTTGTTTGGCGGATCGGGAATTTTAAGAGCAGAGCAGGGGTATTGCAACTCTAGAACCAGATGAAATAACTGGCACTTTATACAGCCTGCTGTCGGTATAAAGTGTCCGGTTATTTCATCTTGTTGTAATAACAGGGAACATAGAGGAGACCGCATTAACATTTGAAGAAGCAACAACAATCGATGACCCGAAAAAAAACTTGTCTAAACTCTCGACCGCGGTGAAGGTCCTGTACGACTACCGGAAATGGAATTAGAGTTTTTACCACCTACGTATTTTTTTGTAGGTGAGCCAAAAAAAGCACTTCCTGAGAATAGTGAAAATATTTATTCGCTAAGAACACGCTGCCATTTAGAACAAAAAAATGTAGATGATTTTTTGGATAAGATGGTCAAAGGTCAACTCAACCAAATTTGACTGTAGGAAATGTCGTTCTAATAAAGGAAGAGATGCTGCCACCTGCCCGTTGGAAAATGGGGAGAGTACAGGAGATGCATACTAGCTCAGATGGCTTGGTTCAGATAGCGTCAATAAAGTACATCCAGAATATCTATAAACGACCAGTCACCAAATGCAAAACTGACAACATCTACAAACAACAGCAACTCATTCAGACGCCAACCAGAGAGACAGTTGAAAAGAGAGATCAAGATTTATCTGGCATTGTTGGCCTTGATGAGCATCTACAATCCCATTGGCAGCGCTAAAGAATCGATGCAGATTGAGAATTTCAACTATGCCATCGGCACATAACTTGAGGAAATCAGTAAGATGGTGCTAATTGCAATGAGATGAACTTCGGTTGTACTATATAACTTGTAAACGTATTCGGAAGAAACAACTCAAGCAAACCGCCTGCTAGGCGAGCTTGCAATTGTGTGTGGCAAAATCCATTTAGAAATAAATATAGAGAATTTTAATTATTAACCGGTAACTCAGCAACTATAATCCCAAACGAGTAGAATATGTATATGACGGGAATCTATTACTGCTGCTATTTCAATAAACAAGTTACAAGAGCAAGTCGGAGGATGACACAACATGGCTAGGGTTAGGTGTCAGGTTTAGAATATTAACTCAGAGAGAGGCAAATCATTGTGAAGAACATTTCCAAACTATAGAAACCAATGAAGATCATTTATTATTAATAGAGAATCATACCTTAATAATTGATAATACAGTAAAACTTTTCAAACACAGCCAAGCTGCCGAGTACAAGCAATTAAGAACAGCCAGAAGGGGTGCAGCGCCTAAACAAAAGCACAAATGACACGCGCATAACGTAACTACACGCATTCACCATTTTGATAAACTGCTTCGAACTAGCCGTCGCCATTGGAAACCTACAAGATGCACAAGAAACACTACTGGATTATTGAGTCCAACACAACTTGAAACACAGATCCATAACAATTCCTGATCAAGGATTACGCAAGTTAGACCACTTGTTTAAAAGTATGACAACCAGACCACGAGTAACGGTGGGATATGTGGTAATCAAGATCTCAATTCCCTTATCATACAACTGAACCTACAAAACTTACTCCGTAGTAGCTGTTCCTAATATACTAGTAATTGGAAGACATGCACATATAGTGCCAATAACCGAATTTGTTTTCCATTGATCTGCAAAATGAACCCAAGGGACGGAACTTACTGAGAAATTGTGATAACACAAGCCTATAATTTAAAAATAGCAAAATGTTACATCGACTCTTTAGATAAAGCTGTACGCACCAAATCAGTGGATGTTCGTAAAGTTAAGGGAAACAGCGACCAGTCACTAACCATCAGCAGTTATTCGGATCAGGAATAATCAAATTAGACTCAGGATGTCTCTTAAGATACAACCACGTATGCATACTGGCCTCTGATAGATTCGAAACCACCATAGACCATGCACTTAAAAGATTTAGCGATTGAGGCAATAAAACGAAACTGCCAAGCAAATGAGCTATTAACCACTCCAGACATCCTGGACTTTAGAAGAACAAATTGCTATTCTGGTAGAGAGAGAAAGAAGCACAACCAACAGGCATTTTTATCATATTCATCATTATGCTTCCACACATCTTTTCCTATGAATTTTTTTTAATAGCGCAGAAGGAGACGGAACAGCAATCGACCAGAACTACCAGTTCTACATATAAAACCCTCCTGTAACTACCTTGGATTATGCTTTATGATAGCTAAGAATGTAATCTTTATACACGAGCAACATAAGGATCATAACTCGCGTCGCTAGCACTCCATGAATTTTAATGTTGCTCTTTTACGATCACAACTATCCTACAAACATAAGCCCAGGGTAGTTAAAGAAGGTTTTTCTAAATATTTTCTTAGAAAATATTTCACATTAAAATAAATTTAAAAATTCATTGAGTGCTACTGACAAGGGCAATGATTCTCAAGTTGCTCATGTAAATATATATTCAAATCCCATCTAATTCTGAACAGAAGTACATATATTGAAAGGGTTTCTTTGGGAAATTAAATTAATTACATGACGTAAGTGTGCCATTGCTTACACATGTGTGCACATAATTGTGTGCCAGGTCAGAAATAGCTGTTTATGAAAAGTTTTCTTGTAAATGTAATGATGATTGAAATACTGTTTGGAATTACTTCAAATTATGGAGTTGTCTAATAAAATTGTGTAAATATTGACCGTGTAGACAAACGTCAATTATTCATTTAGGTTAAAGTGTCATTTACATTTACCACAAGTGGTAATCCTATGCAAACAAAACCCAAAAACCTAAAAAATCATTTCATATACCCAAAACGCACACAATTCATAAGCAGCGATTATTCAAAAGTTAATGTACCCCAAAAAGTAAAATTAATCAGAAAACCCTATTCCCTTTTCCGCCTTGTTTACAAATTTTGCACTGTACAACAAGAAAACAAGAAAATGGAAAATTAGACTAAATCCAATCAATCTCCGTCCAATCAAATTTTTTACAATTAATCAATTTTTCATTTTTTATTTTACTTATTCTTCCTTTATGCCAATTTTTTATATATTTGGAACGACTAATCTAGAATTTCCATCTCTCCAAAAGACATGTTGAATGTTGGTGTACACCACAAGGAATAGCCAACAAAAGAAAAAAAATTGTATTTTCCTGTTTCGTTTCCCATTGAATGAACATCAAAATTCATGTTATCAATCTATCATGATAATAATAAGGACCAACAACAACAATATGGATAAATTTAAAAGATGTTCTTTTCATTTGCGGCTTCATCCATGGTAAAAAGATGCCTTTTTGTTGGTTAGTTGTTGCTTCGATTTCTACCGAAGCGGTGTGCTGTGTGCTCGGTAAATGTAAATTTGAATTTAATGGTAACACCAGGTTCAAAAGGAATTTTGTAAAATATGTAAGGGACTGCAGAAATCATTATGTATCCCAGGTTAACTTTTCTGAACTTGAAGAACTGACAATAAATTTGTGTAATTTAACCAGTTTAAAAATATCCTCAAAATACTTTAAAGTGCATTGAACGGAGTAGTACCCTCCTAGAAAAACAAAAGCAGGAGCATTTAACTGAAATTGAAAAAGTTGAGTGAAATGCGTAATGTACCAAGAATAACATTAAAATTAGGCCAAACCTTAAAACACGACGCCCAATTTAATTAGGTTTTACGTGCGCACGAAGTAACTGTCACCCAGAAGATGACAAACAAGAAAAGAAATGAAAAGTAATCTTTCTGGCTGAATAATAATCCAGCTAAAATACCTGATAACAACGCATCCGCAACTTCGGAAAATTTAACAACTGGCTCCTCAACGTAATTGCTAATTACATTTCAAAAATCTTCGGTTGAAATATGAATAAACTCAAGGGAAATTTTAAACGAGTCTTTTCCAAGAAAAATTTGAACAGAATACGGAAATCAAACGGTCCAGAAAATTATAAAGTAAGTAAGCAACATTTCATCAAGATCCATTTATGCTTCGTACAGTAAACGAAGAAGTCAATAAGCAATAAAATATACAAAAATTGTTTTAACGTCCATTCAACACAATAAGAAGATAGAATTTGACGGTTACAACAACAATTATCGTAATTTATACCGCCTCTAGAATATTCCCTAAAATACCGGAAATAATTTCTCAACCAACAATACTTATATCCCTTCTAGAATATTCCCACATAATTTTCCCAATATACACTAGTCACTAAAACTCGCAACAATAACGCAACATTTAAAATATTTTAAATTACGCCATTATTTTCACTTTAACAACATGCTGCATAAGATAGCGGAAATTTAACAGCGGAAAATAAGAGATTTCATTATTCGTCGCAAGTGACAGCACCATCACAAAAGATAATTTATCTATTCCAATTTATTTATTGTCTCAAGTGACCCATCCACGCTAAATTATGCCCAATATGCGAAATCGTGACATTAACCACCTAAGCCTGTTCGCCGGTTCGTTCAACCAATTCAATTTTTCTTCTATTCTCACCTCGATACACCAGAACCTCGCAGTCACTCTCTTTGGCCCATTCCATTTGTGATTCATCCTCAGTGACAATCCACTTCATCATTGCTCGTCACTCAGACTCGCCATGCATCTGTCACCCTTGAAACCCGCCAACGTTCCCAACACCAACGCCATTTTCTACCAACATTGCATAGATGATCTTTTCCTCCTCAGCCCAACCACCTTAAATTTTAGAGTTATAGTCTAATCAATTCAATTGAATATCGACCACAGCTCCACCAACATATACTAAACCTTGACATATACCAAATAATCAAACAACAAAGTAAAGAAACGCAACAAACAATACAAGATTTGACGCGAGAAAAGAAATATTAAATTACGGAAATCAAAATGGACAACATTACATTCGTAAAGTAGAGGTGCGAGTCGAAGTGGAGAAAGTACAAAACGGAATTCCACAGCCGCAGACAACACACTCGAATAAACTCTAGCCAAATTGGGATTTTCAATTTCCAATTTGAAACGGGTCTCAATGATCGCAACAGTTGCAGTGAAACAATGAAGGCCCTGGATCGGAAATACTCAAGTGACCACAAACGAAAACTATATCGCATCAAAATGAAGGGACGCTACCGAATGGCCCTGAAGCTCTTCAAGATCGAGCGAATCGCGTATTAAGCGTACTGAAATATTTATGCCGATTATATGGAGAACCAAAATGGATGCTTTCACTGACTGCATTTTCTCACCGAAAGCAACTTTCGCTGAAACAATTGCTTGTGCTTTAATGAGACTGCGGAAGCTATTATCTAACCATCACTTAAAGTACGGCGGGTTGAATAATCACCAAAAGGAATATCGAGCGGGCAACACACAGATTCCGTGACAGTAGGATTACTTGTTGGACATGTGACAAAGTGGATCACATGGGACTGCTGGGGAAACCGAGGTAGATTACCATCTCAAATGCAGCGGAATACAAAGGAAGACAAAGCATTGATGAAGGTCGAGAAACCAAAGGGTTGTTAAACTCTAACGAGTCTGCTTAAAGGAGCAGAAGCTGGCTCCCACAATTAATTGTTCCATAACATCCATCCCTATTTTCAGATTAGCACGAAGTGGTTACAACTTAACAGTAAGAGGTGATATTGATATGAGAAATTGTTTAGACACAAGAATACACGATTGTTCGAAAGGATCTATCTCATTAGTCAGATTAACCAGCCAACGGGTTAAAATTGCAAATGATTGGAGATAGAATACATTCATCCTAGGTAAGGAAGTAGTGAAAATAAGAATTAGCGATAATAGTATTCAACATGAAGTACTGGTCACCGATATTGTCGATGATGTCATTCTAGATATGGGCTTTATGAGAACGGATAACTTCGTGTTGGATTTTGGGAGGGGTCCTGAGCCCCGACAATGACGCGATGCAACTTCGACTCAACGGGTCAAATTTAACAACCATCAGGAGAGTAATAATTGACCACCGAAAAAAGAAACAGATACAATTATTTGGAGAGAAATAACGCCGATAGAGTTTCAATTAGAGCTCTAAATCTCCCAAATAAGTCAAAAACAATCAAGAAAAGGGCAATTATCAAAAAATGCGAAGAAGTAAGTACCTTAGTGGATTTTGAACCCGTGAGTAAAGTCAACATAACAGAATAAATGGAAATAATAGGACAACTTATGCAGAACTGGACTGAAGATTTCACTAAGGAGCCGAAAAATGAAGTGCAGCTATTACTGAAATGATATATGTCCATTGGAGGGACCAATATGGTAAAACAAAGAATTGATAGCGGAACAGAGACACCGATTCGCCTAACTCCTAAAAAATTCCCAATGGCAAAACAAGTTGAAATGGATTATCGAGCAGTCCGTGGGGCCCACCGGGGAGTTGGTCGAAAATAAGGACTGAAGCATTAGAGTTTGTGTCGATTGTCGAAAGCTTCATGACGTAACGAAATAGGATAGCTATCCATTATCAGGAATCGACGATACATTAGACACATGATCGGGCGCTAGTGTGTTGTCCACATTCGATCTTCAAAGTGGCTAGTGGCCGGAGAGATCGTGAGAGAACTGCACTTAGCGTAGATAACGGAACGGCATGTCAATGTAATGCTCCAGCAACTTTTAAACGATTAGTATAGCGCGTACTAAAATTATTATATTGGAGAAAGTGCTTTGTTATTTTCACTGTCATGGGGAAAATTTTTTATGACCACGGGAGAAGCTTAGGTAAAGTATTTGGAACACAAAGTAACCGTCAGTGGAATTCATACAGGCGAAGCAACCATATCAATAGTAAAGGAATGACAAGACCTAAAAATTTACATAATTACGAAGCTTCCTTGGATTGTGTACCTATTATAGACGATTTATGCCAGAATTCGCCAATGCTGCAAACGTTTGCACGAACTAAGAAGATGGGGCGTTACGATGGTTGCTTAAATTCAGAAATCCGGAGGGACAAATGGTACACAGGACCGAACGTCTACAAAGGTTCGACCTTGACATTGAGCATAGAAAAGGAAGCACACATAAAAATGCTGACGAATATCAAGGCGGCCATGTCAAGTTGAATGTAAACATAATAGGCGAAGGGATTGAAAGGAGGGTATATTCGATATACATCTTATGAAAGTGCTACCCGATTAGAAATGGACTGAAGAATCAAACAGGAGGAGCAGTTACTAGATGCGTATTTATCAATAATCTTGCGTTATATGGAAAATGATCGTCTGCAACATCGAGTGTTATTTCAGATAAGACACCTTTAGTGAATGCCTATTGGGCACAGTGAGAAAGCCTTCTTTTATAGAATGGCATTTTAAAATGGATATGGGAGAGCTAGGATGGCAAAGTTGAACAATAAATAAAAACGGTCTGAAAAATAATCTAATCAAATACTTGAGGAGTATCATTAGTACCATGTATTAGTGATAATGAACTATTTCGGCAAATGGCCGAAGGTGTACCTTACCAAACAACAACTATCGTTAATGTCATAATTAACGACTGGATAAGCCACTATGGAGTTTCGATAACAATTTACTCGGATCAAGGAATTGAATTTGTGATATTTCTGAAATTTGTCTGTTGTTCGGCATAAATAAAATAAGAAGAACACCCGTGGAAAGATGGAGAAATATTTAGCAAAGGTTGTGGATAGAAACCTGTGCAACTGGGATTGACATATACAATCGTTTCTAATGACTTATCGATCAGCAGTAAAATCAACCGGGGTTAGGTTAGAGTGAGTGCTAGCTCACACTTAGGCCAATAGTGGCCCATTGTGATACCACAGGATCCTATTTCCTCTTTAATCCTGTTGAAGCCACCCAGAGATACTTATGTAGTTAAAATATCTAGCACTCCACGTTTGTAGACTCAGTCTTCTCGTAGGTTAGCCACAAAGGCAGTTTCCTGTCAGTATCTCTTCGACCAATCCTACCTCTCGTTTTCCCAGGGATACTAATGTCTTGGAGCGCCGCAAGTCCAGTTTTGGCCAAACTTGTTTTGCTACCCTGCACGTGAGAGTGTTGGTTCACCTATCATTTGTCGAGGCGATTGCCTTTTTACTGAGCGCAAATTTGAGCGCTGGTATAGGTCTTCCCAGACCTACCCTTTCTTGCTGCATCTGAAAATTCGTACCGTACCTAGCTAGTTTGTCTGCCCTGCAGTTTCCCGTGACGTCCGAGTGACCAGGGACTCAGCATATCTGAATTCTGAAATACAGCACCTCTCAGGACTTCAGACAAACCGCCTCTAGTGACCTGACCGCCGCCAGACTATGCACATAAATTTCGATAACCTGCTTCAACCATGTCATGACTTCCTCGATCGCCACCACTTCAGCCTGGTATACGCTGCAGTAGTCAGGGAGACGAACAGATATATTAACTGCGGTATTGAGCCAGAGTACCAGCTCTGATTTCAAACCCTATTTCTTACCTATGGCATTCCGTCACGAGCAAATGGCTACATTAGCATTGCTCACCCTTTCCATAATGTTAGGCTTCCAGCTGAGCTTACTGTCCAAGATTATGTCCAAAAACCTCACTCTGTCAGCTAAAGCCAGCCTAATGCCGTTCGTGGTAGGAGGGCTAACTACCGAAATTTTATATTTCTTAGTAAATAATAACAGCTCGTAAACGTATCCAGATATTTGCCTGAAACAGCTATCGCTACATCATCTGCATACGCTACCACCTCTCTCCTCTCTGCCTCCAGTTCCAACAGCAATCCATTAATCACTACACTCCAAATTAATCCTGGTATTAATCCTGCTTACCAGCGTCTGGTTTATCAATCTACTTATAGGGTAGTTCACCTTCAAAAATAACAATCCTTTCATGATCGCCAGAAACCCGAAACCATACGAAACTCTCACGAGTAAATTTACTTCTCAATTGTACGTACTAGATCGTGCAAAGTTGTGTCCACCGACTTTCCCTTACAGTACGCATGCTGCAACATTGCCCAATTTCGTGGCTCAATTTTTGTTCGTATATCCACCAGCCTTTCCAAAATTAACTATAGAAAGAATGATAGAGTTAAAGACCTCAGCTCATTTGGACAAGCGTGTGAGTTCTTTCCCGGGATAAAAACTACTCTGACCTCCTTCCATTTCTTAGGAATATAGACCAGTTTCAGACATCCCCCGAAGATAATCTCCAGCCAGGGGAGGATGACTGCCGAGTTCCATTGGATTTCTACTGGTATAATCCGACCCGAGCCCGCCGATTTAAAACGCTTAAAACCGTCGCGTATACAAAATTCGTTTCTTGTCCACGATTCCCTCCATATCTATTGAAGGTGTTCCTCGATGAGCTCCAGGCTCCATCGTGTCATCAAAGCTTCCCAGAAAATGGGTCTCCATAAGAAGCTCAAATTATTCCGCACTTGAATCTGTTCATGACCCGTCCGGTCTAATTAAATAACTAGGACTGGCTGGGTTAGTAGATAGAATTTTCCTAAGACGAGAAGTTTCAGAGACCTCCTCCACCCTACAACAGAAGAGTTTCCAAGACCCCTTTGTGCCTTCCTCAACTCTTTTTTGTACTTCATTAGGTCCACCTTATAGGTCCTTTTTATTCTTGGCTTTATTATAAGCTGTCCTACACTCCCTTCGATAGGTTCCCAACACCGTGGTCCATCATGTCGGTTTGCCTGCTCCTAGGCTTTATCAGGGGGCACGCAGCTTTAAATGCCAGATTGCATGCCTTTGTGACAATATAAACCATGCAATCTAATTCTTCTACTGTCGCCGGAAGTCCACGGACCTCAAGCGGCAATAATTCCTCCAACACCTCCCCATATTTTTTCCAGTTTGCCCTTCTGGGATTTCTGATGGCTTTTCGGATAACAGGTTTAACGTTGAGGTTATATATTACATATCGGTGATTAGAGAATGAGTGTTTCCTCGCCACTCCTGATCATATGAAAAATTTTTGAAAAATTGCAAACTAAAAGGTTAGTATTTAATAATTAATCAAAAAATAACTCACCCTTCTCGTTAATGTCTTCCCCAGATTTTGTGATGCGCGTTTGCATCACATCCAAGTATAACACCTACCCTCAAAGGTCAAAGAGACCTGCTTCCCAGATCAGTTCCCCCAAGTTATCCGCCAGAACCTCCTTCTCGCGAGTCACATAGGCTGAGGCTAGCCATAATTTTTCACAGCCAACCTCAACGTTCACCGCTGTAACAACCCCGCTACTAAATTGAGGAAGAAGAAAAATATTCAAATTACTTTTCACTTAAATACACGAGCTGATCTTCTCAGAGTTACCTGAGTATAATAATTTATACCCCTTCGTTCTAAGGCCACAGATCCTGTTATTGTTAATCCACGGTTCTTGGGTTAACATCCAGTCCTCATCTGACTTAGTCAGTCTGAGAAGGAGAGCGGCAGAGGCAATCATTGAGATCTAAATTACTTACCTCCTCCTGCACTCCGTGCATCGGGCTCTTGCTTCGGACGCTATCCGCCTTTCGTCGAGAGTTCAACAGGATGTCCCCATCAGACTCAAGAGAGACGAGGCTACCTCTCCTCACAAAACTCTCTGCGTCCGAAGCATCGCTCCTCCGGTCGTCCCCCGCCGGTAACCGGGGTTAAATCAGATAAAATAATTGTCGGAAATAATCTACGATTACCAGCAGATATCACCTTGTGTGCTGTTCCATCAGCGTTGTATGGTAAAGATTAAGTCGATAAAATGCAAGGACTGAAAAAATTTAATTAGAAATCGATTGAATGAAGGCTGGATATGACATACGGGCAAATACTAAAACTTGTTAAGGACAAATAGTTTGGCTCTACAATTTGCAATGAAGAAAAGGGTTATTATCCAAAATAAACGACGCGGTTTAGATAAGAAACAAAAAACAACAAGAGAAACCCAAGGTGGCGGATTTGGAATAGTTGGCACTATACAGAGGTGGTGGTTTCGATTGTATTCGGAACGAAGAGACCTTAGTCAGGTTATGTTACGATCGCGCCTAGTGGTGTAATGGACAATGAATTCAGCGTGGGCGAGGCATTAATACAGAGGGAAACTGCTTATTTGAGGTTAAAAACATAATTAACATTTTTGTGAGATTTATGACATCTAGGCTTAAGTTGTAGCGTATGAATGCAAGTTCAATGACGCGTAAGAATTTCTATGTTGTTTCTTTAAATAGGTTATGTAAAAAATTTGGGCATTGTAAAGAAAATGAGTAATTCCAAAAATATGTGATTTTTGGCATCATTTACGTTTTAAAAACCAAGGAATTTGTTGAGGTGTTAAACATTTCATTGGATTCCATTGAGAAGCAGACGGCACAAATTTATTAAATTGCTGTATTACAAATAGGATTAGATACGTAGAATTTGCATATTACATTTTGATGGAAATGGTATGCGGAGCGTAAAAGCTAACCAAACCAACGATATGAAATTTTCATTTAAATAAAATAAATACGAATTAAATTCAAACCAACACAAAAAATCGTTTCATGAAAAATGTTTTAGAATTTTACTTTTCCAATTTCGTTTCCAACAATTTCTTATCAACAAATTTTCTTATTGTTGTTGATTTTTTATTTTTGTTATCATAATTTTGAATGTTTCCGGATGAATTCTTTTGAATACCCAGAATCTTTATAAAAATCCAAAACTGCTATAAGTTAATTTTGATAAGATTTTCATTTTCCCGTGTTCCCATTTCGAGTCTGTTTTATGCAAAATTTTAAGTTTTTCTTTATTTACTCGTATTATGATTATTTTGGTACTTTGGGAAACATGAAACATCCACAGACATATCAGTGATCGTTTGGGGAAGAATTTGAGATTTAATATTTGTCTGGCGGTTTCATAACAGACAGAGAATTGTAAATAAATTTCAAATTTTTAAAAGTTTATGAACTTTGTAGTTTATTTATAGTCGAGGGTAAAATTATTTTTACCCCTAAATCGATAAAAATGAAGAAGAAATCTGATAATAAAATGTTGTAAAAACTATGTGTAGTAATTAGATTATTTCAGACTAAATAAACATAATTACAGTGAACCATAAAATATACAAAGATGGGAAACGATTTACGATAAAAAAACTGTTTCTGTTGGCCTAGCGTGTATTATTTCTTCTGTGCTACAAGCGTGTGATTTAATTACCACAGCAAGCGTTCGTTTTGCTGTTACAAAATACAAATTTACAAGCCAGGGTCAGGCAGTAAGTATGACCCAGAAAAAATTCATTAAAATTAATAATTTTCCGTTTTAAATTAGATATTTTGTCTGAAATATGAAGTAAAGACGGAAACCCCATAAGGAAAAGTCCAATGGCATTAAACCGCTTGATCTCGGTGTCCAATCCAATTCACGTCTATTTTTCGAGAAATTATTTCGATTTCGAAACTTCTCTTTCAATAGATCGATTGATTCCGTTGCTGTGTGACATGCTGCACCGTACTGTTGAAACCACATATTCTGCACATCAATATCTTCCAATTCACTCCACAAAAGGTTTCTAATCATCACTCAATATCCTGCTCCATTCACAGTAATTGCATTGCCATTTTAATTTTAGAAAAAATATGGACCAATCACACCTTTGTGAAGATAGCCCAAAATTCCAACCCCGAAAATAAAAAAAAGGTGCGTATGGCAATACTATTTAATTATAATTAAACTATTACGACATTTCATTATAATTATAACTCTCCCCTTTAACTTTATACTAATGTCAAAAATTTAATAAATAGAGATTTTAAGAACTCTTTTAAAAAATTTAAAAACTTGTTATAAAAGTTTGCATACGGAATTCTATAAATAAAACTAGACTTGTCATTCAAAACATGTACAACGTTTTGAGCTCCTAAATAAACTACATTAAATAAAAAAAATACTGTCAACTATACTAACAATATAAAAGTGTCGAGGACTAATTGATCATAATTTCTATGCTTATTTGAATTTAAAATGAGTTCAGATGTCCATAGAAGTCAGGAACTATTCGTTGGCATAACTAGCGGTGCACATCGTTTGATAGGTGAATGTTTAAGGAGCATGTACGATTTTTTTAGAATTTTTTTATGTCTAGGTGTTGAAATATAGTTCCTGACTTCTATGGACTATATCTCAACTCTTAGACTTAGACAAATTCACAAAAATCGCACGTGCTCCTTAAACATTCACCTATCAAAACGATATGCACCACTAGTTGGGCCTACGAATAGTTCCTGACGTCTATGGACTATATCTCAACTCCTAGACATAGACAAATTCTAAAAAAATCGCACGTCCTGCATAATCACCTATCAAACGATATGCACCGCTAGTTGGGCCAACGAATAGTTCTTAAATTCTATGGACTATCTCTCAACTCCTACCGGACAAGTGGTGCAGTGGTTAAAGCTTCGGCACTTGGACCGGGAGGTGCTGGGTTCGAATCCCATCAGAGGCTAGATGCAAATCGAATTTTCATCATCGATCACGATCGGTGATGCTAATAAATACAACTAAGACCCCCTCTGATGGAGTGCAGAATTCCGTGTCACGCGCCGACCCACCTTCCATGTCAATGTACAGGTTGACATGGAGCTTGCAATGTGCAGGTGGTATACTGTAGTTGTGTGAGTAGGTGAAGTAGGTGGGTTAATGATGTGGAGTGAATGAGTGGTATCACAATGGGCCTAAAAATTGGCCTAAGTGTGCAGTAAGCAACCGCTGAAACCTATCTCTCAACTCCTAGACATAGAAAATTTAAAAAAAAAATCGCACGTGCTCCTTAAACATTCACCTATTAAACGATATGCACCGCTAGTTGGGCCAACGAATAGTTTCTGACTTCTATGTAGTATATCTCAACTCCTAAACATAGAAAAACTCTAAAAAAATCGTACATGCTCCCTAAACAATCACCTATCAAACGATATGCACAGCTAGTTGGTCCAAGGAATAGTTCTTAAATTCTATGGACTATCTCTCAACTCCTAGACATAGAAAAATTCTAAAAAAATCGTACATGCTCCTTAAACAATCACCTACCAAACGATGTGCACTGCACAAAAAAATCCCTACACGTTTACTCACAACCCCGAAAATTTCGATTGTTTGACAGTTTTTAACTATCGTGATAGTAAAAATTTTCAGGGCTAGAGTAAAAATGTGGTGATTTTTTGGGCTGAGTGTAGAAAATGTCATGATAGCAATACTTTTGTTGACATCGCGTTCGTTTGAGACTGAATTTATCCTATATCTTCACACACATATGGAAATTGGTCTTACTTCACAAACATGTTTTTATAAGTACATATTATATACACTCTCAGCCCCGAAAATTTTAGCTGTCGTGACAGTATTCTCGGGGCAGAGTAAAAATGTGGACTAAAATATTCTACACTAACGAAGTGGGTTAAATTAGTCAGAAGTGGTAGAGAATCGCTAGAAGACGATGAGCGCCAGGGAAGACCACAGAACGCCATCACGCATGCAAATGTCATTTTGGCAGAAAATTTTGTATTAGAGGACTGCCGTGTAAATATTGTAGAATTATCGAGAAATCGCAGGCATTCTTTTGGTATCACATTTACAATTCTGCATGATCATCTTCATCTTTCAAAAGTTAGTGCAAGATGGGTTCTCCGTTTGCTAACCCCGGAACAGAAAAAAATTCGTGTCGAAACTTCCAGCAACATTTTAAGCATGAAAGAAAATGATCCTGATAATTTCATAAATACTATCGTGACGGGCGATGAAACATGGATTGATCATTGGGATCCGGAATCCAAACAAGAATCTATGTAATGGAAAAAATGTGATGAACCTCCCCCTAAGAAGTTTAATACTTAACAGTCAGCTGAGAAGGTTATGGCCACAATTTTCTGGGATGCAGGAGGAATTTTGTTAATTGATTATATGCCAGAAAAGACCACTTTCACAGGCAACTATGCTATGGTAAAGTTAGAAGTAAGATTTTACTTCTCCACGACAACGCACCTGTTCATAAGGCTTCAATTGCACAAACTGCTCTACGTGAATGCGGCTTTGAAGAAATCCCTCACCCACCCTATAGTCCAGATTTGGCCCCTAGTGATTTTTTTTTCTGTTTCCAAATTTAAAAAAACAATTAAGGGGCAGAAAATTTTCAAATAATGATGAAGTCATGTCCGCTACTGAAGGTTATTTTGAAGACCAAACCAAAATGAGATTATGTTGAAAAATAAAAATTTCTCTAAATATAAAGCTTGTATCGATGGTACGAATATATTGATTTGCCCTCGTATGTTAGATAACGCATTCTATCTAACTTTTACAATAGCTGAGAAACAATTAATCTCCCAGCTTAAGATACCAGAATCTAGTAAAGTCATGACGATCCACGAAGCGCAAGTTAATCCCGCAATCCCTCCTCACCAAATGTAATATGCATTCGAATCAGTTCACAACCACTTGGGCTGTTCGATAGTGTACAGCATACCGTTGTTGCTATTTCAAGACACACACAGTCATTTAAATATTTTTCTCCAGTGGCTAATGCTAGACTACACTCACTTTTAATGAAAGCTCGAACCTATAACTATCCAAACGTAAACAAAATGGAATTAAAGGCATTTGCTGGGAAAAATAGTGTCACAAGCTGCACATAATTCCAATCTCGGAAAAGATACTTGCTTAATAGGTGCTACCTTCTTTTTTCATGTTAGCAGTTTTGCTTCACTATGCTCATTGGTGGCGTCCGCAAAGCAATGAAGTTCCAAAACTCCTTCATGAAGAACCCACCGTGAGATTTTTGATTTTTTAAAGAACCTCAGTTCATTTCTCAATTTCTTCCATATATTTGATATATCTGAGGCTACTGGATCGTCCCATGATAGTTTCTGTAGCCATAATTTTTGTAATAGAATTTTACTAATAGTAATTGGAGGAGCTAACCATCCCAGTGGATCAAATATTCGAGCTATTTCTGGTAACATTATCTGTTTAGTGACTTCTTGAACTGGCTCTCTATGCACTTTATATCCAAAACTATCAGAAACTGGATTCCATTATATTCCTAAAATTTTAATTATTTGATCTGATGAACCAATTTTTACCTCTTCAATGTCGTTTGCTAATATACCATTTTATACCCATTTTCTGAACACAAACCCAGCTGATAACAACACAGCATCAGCACGAGTTGTTTTAAACATCTTGTAGCTACAAATGGATCAGAAGCAGTACCATACGTGACGGTAGCTAATTCATATGATTGGATAGTTTGAGTTGGATGATGCCGCCAAATAATACGCTGATACCTTCTGTCTTCCTGGTTCAATAAAATCTGGCTATACATCTTCTCGATGTCAGCGGTGATTGTATACTTATGTGACCGGAACTGGAGCAGTATCTTCTATAGTGTTGGATGAATGGGAGGCCCTACCATCAGTATGTTGTTTAATGAAATTATACTCGAGTTAGTACAACACGAACCTTCGTAGTGGTGGTGTGTTTCTTCGCCACAGCGTGCTGAGGCTAATAAAAACCATACGAATTTTACAAACTGGGCTTAACGTTATGCATGTGCCCTAATTGCTCATACACCTGAATAAATTTGGTGTATTCATCTTTTAGGTAATTGTTAGACACAAATCTTTTGAAAAGAATTAAGCCGCTTAATAGCCCAATTTAATGAATCCCTCATCATCACTGCCCGTGTTTTCATTGGTAATTTGATAATGAATCGCGCATCATCGTTTCTTTTAAATGTATCTTGAAAATGGCGTTCAATTTGGGTTTCTTCGCCCGAATACATGCTATCTCCCTTAATTTCCTCGAGTTCCCAAAATTTCTTGAGCTGTGAATCTATATTTTCAGTAAGATTACATTCAAATTTCGAAGCTCACATCCACGGTTATCGCTACCAGCTAGAATGTATGCAAATAACGTATTTTGAGCTACAAAGTTAGGAAACTGCGTCCGACCATCTTGCAAAAATTTGAAAAATACATCTGCTCCCAGTAAAATGTCAATATTCCCACCTTCATTGAACGTTGGATCGGCTAATTCTAATTTCTTTATTGCGTCGTGTGGACATAACTTTGTTGCCGTCTCTGGAAAACAATGTAAGAGCAGTAATGTCTTTTGTTACTATATTGGCCGTTGCAAGTCCACTCACTACCACTCGAGCAGCCTCTGATCTTGAATTAAAGCAGTTTCTTTTAAGTTTCCTTCGTTGAAATGTTTACCATGGTGCAGCAATTTTACACACTACCGTCAAAAGGAATGGTGGAATGGAATAATTCCGCCTGCGGATGCAGCACTACAATACGACCCAATTCCCAATAATTTGTAAGTATATTATAGTTCAGTGTGACGATGTAAAAAAGTTCCTCAAAAATACATCATGTACCATTTTCGCTAAAATTTTCGTTAACTTTAAATGGCTCAAGCCCAGATCAAAATGGTGCACCATTGTATGGCTGTCATCGTTTGAAAGGACACAAAACCTAGAGCTGAATATTGCGACGACCTGTGCCAAAATTGTTGTTTTATCCTCGTGTATCGTTAAGCCTTGAGATAATTGGCAACAATATTGGACAACTAATTGACGTGAGTTTTGTCCCAATAAAATTTTATTTCATTATCCCTGACAATTTCGGGACACAAGCCTCGGTGTGATTTAAAATGGTCTTGGTAATTTCAGGTGAATCATCTTGCAATTTAGGTACGAATACGTAAAATAAGCTTTTATTAACCGTTTATTAATAAACGTTCATTAGATTGACTTAATTCACTTAATTTAAATAATTTTGTTGGTGCGAAGCCTGCCCTGTGTAACATCGATATTACTGAATTGGAATGTGTGGTTCTTCTCTCAATAAAATTCTTTGATCGTATCCGGTGATGAAATTAATTACTACGTGGAAGATACGTCGGCGGAAAGGGAATAGTAACAAGATTTGCGAACAATAGTCTTTGAAGGATTGCTCGGTATACAGAGAAGGTAAATTCAGTAGTCTCTCATGCCGACATCTAATTTAGCTAATACTAAAGAAATGAGCTATGGTTAACACACACATATGACATTTTCCTATCTCCGCATGCTACTTATGGTTCCGTGACTTTGAAAGTTTGATTGACTGATACGTCTGATATTCTTGATGAATTTATAACATTTTTTTGATATAACCAATCATCAACTTCTAAGAAACTTCGAAAAAAATGTTTTCGGTGATCAAGAAAAGTTTTTAGACCCACTGGGCCATTCTATTACGGTTAGGGGCCAACAACAATAATAAAAAATATCTTTAAGTATGTGTAAAATTTGTTATATCGAATAAATTGAATCACTTCATATAAACGAGTAAATTTTTAGAATAATCCAGTTAATATGAGTTGGACTATTGTTCAATCAGCGAGCGAAAAATCATACTCAATTTGCTCATCATACTCATAACTCAACACCAGGTTATTAAATATAAATTCAGATTTTCCAAGCTTTCCGATATTCCTAAGCGGCGGAAGCGTATGAAAAAAATAGTTTTGAGCTTCTCTGGTAGTTAGGATTAAGAGTGTTCGAGAAATACTCGTAGAATACATAACCAGGTAATTAAATATAAATTCTGTCGGGCCGAACAGTTTATTCATTTTTACCATTTGTGGCAATTTCAACATAATCTTTTTAACAGTTCAGGTTTTTTTTTTAATCTTTGCAATCTTTTCTGGGGGCGAAGCACTTCCAACTCTTTCGCAGTTCGCTTATTTACACTCCGACAGGGAGTCATAGTTGTGTTCCATTTCATCCCAGATCGTAATCTGCTGATGAAAATTCCTTTTTGCATCTTGCCCCTATCGGGATTCGAACCCGGTACCTCCTGGTCCAAACGCCAAAGCTTTAACCACTGTGTCATTTGGTCGGTTTAGAGTATTTTAAATGGTAACCTGAATAAATGTCTCTAGTAAGAGAAAAAAATTACCCATTATTGTCAATGCATGTAACATGTGACGCTAGAGTTTGTTAACGAAGAAACATGTGGCACTGCAAATAAACAATATGAAAACGAATTAGGCTTAACACTTCACGGATATACTAATTTGACATATTTGTTTTGAGAAAATGTAATTATAACTTTTACAACATTGACAATTCGCAATTTGAACCGGAAAACTATGAGGTGGCAACCTTTTACTGAAAAACAATGGGGAAGATAACAAAACAGCAATAATCTACATTGTCTACGAATATTCTACATACTCGACGAGTTGTCAACATTGTCCACGCCAAAATGAATTGTCTACGCTATTTTCGACACCAACATGACAATTCCGAAGTGGAAAGTTTTAATAAACTTTTTTCATAAATTGGGATATCCCAGTGATTTTCGGCCGAAATCGGTTTACCGGAAGTGATATCTTTCCTAAGAGCTTTATCGTTTCTTGTAAATATTTAGAAAATTGTTTCATTTATGGGAAGAACGATTATGTACTAAAAGAAATTTAATTAAATTTGCAATAAAATCGGTACAGATTACTTTTCCAAAACTTAAGGGTAATGACGATTTTTGGCAAAAAGACCATTTTTTAACGAAAATTCAGCCTCAGTACATCCCAGACGGATTGATTGTTCGTGATGAAACTTCATACTTAAGCGTTCTTCATAAATTAGGAGGCCCTAAAGATGCTTGGCGAAAATCAGTCCACTTGAAGAGGTAAATTCCACTAGAAGTGGAATTGTAAATTTAGTTTCACGCAAAATATGTTCAGATCAGTTAACGGAAATTTTTTTACAGGAAGTGGCAGCTTTCTTGGACGCTTTTCCAATTTTTGCAAATGATGTTAAGTTTAACCTTTACAAAACTCGATGAAGAATTAAAAGATTCAGATAAAGTTAAAGTTTAGCTAACAGTATCGTATTTTCCCGGGATATTTTGAAAAACCGAACATGTGATTTATAGAAGATCAATACAAATTAGGCTGTCCTAAACACCCTAAATTCCTAATTTAGCGAAAATAAACATGTCTATCTCTTATGTCTTGAATTAAAAACCCTTAATTGGTTCCTTTTCAATAACTACGTAGTGCAAATCGAGCAAATTTTGACATCCAATCCCAAAAAATTTTGGAAGTTCATTAACAGTAAGAAAAAGATATCTGGTTTTTCGTCGAATATGTCTTACCAGACCTCCACCGCCAGTCAGCCACCCGATATTTGCAATTTGTTTGCCAAATTCTTTGCATCGGTTTACAAGCCACTTCGGTCAACTGACACCGAGTCTCCTACTACTTCCACCTCCATTGTACTCGATCATTTCAAACTTACCGAACAGGAGGTTCTAGATCAATTGCTCCTTCTCGAGCGGGTTATGACGGTCTTACACCGATCCTATTCAAACGATGTGTCGTAAGTCTGGCCTCTGCAGTTACCTTCTTGTTTAACGAAAGCCTTCGTCGTAGTATTTTTCCAGATCCCTCGAAAATATCACACATTCCTTCAATTTTCAAGGCGGGTAATAGAAGTGAGATAAGTAATTATCGTGGGATCGCCATTCTCTCTGACTTATCCAAACTGTTTGAGTCCGTGGTTCATAGAGTATTGCACTTCCATACCAAGAGACTTATTTCTCCTTTTCAGCATGGAATTTATCCCGGTAGGTCTACCGTGTCTAACTTGTCCTCATTTTGTGGTCATCTATTTGACAGTCTAAACTCCAAGCAGCAGCTTGATTTTGTCTACACAGACTTCGCAAAGGCTTTCGATGTGATTGATCACTCCATTCTTATTAGAAAGTTGGAGAGTCTCGACTGTGATTTCATTCCCATCGACTGATTGCGTTCTTATCTCGCAGATCGTTGGCAATCTGTTAGGATTCTGGATTCGTTCTCCCTATTATTTCGGGCGCCATCCAGCGTGCCTCAAGTTAGCCATTCGGCCCACTGCTATTTTCATTATTTATTAACGACGTTGTAAAATGTTTTAAGTTTGCCAACTGCCTCCTCTCCGCAAATGACATGAAGATTTTCGCCCGGGTCTCTACGACTTAAACCGCTTTTGCAGCTGGTCAATTAACAACTTACTGGCTTTAAACGTGAGAAAATGCAAAACTCACCAGTTTTCTATCAATATCAACCGTACAACGAAACAATTGATCGGGTTGAGTTCATTTCGGATCTTGGTGTGATCTTTGAATCTGACGCTACATTTACCAGACATGTTAACGCCATTATTTCAAAGTCGTACATTATGCTTGGCTTCATTAAACGAAACTTCAAGGACTTTCGTGACCCGTTAACTTTGACATCAGTATACGTATGCTTTGTTCGGTTTATTTTGTTATTCCGAGAGGATTGAGATTATCCAGAGACAGTTTATTTTGTTCGCGCTACGACGTTTACCATTCAGTCGTGCCGTAGACTACGTTCTTCCGTCTTATCAGAGTCGATGCAATCTATTGAAACTGCAACGTCTAGACAATCGCCGAGACGTAGCTTCCGCGCTGTTTGTGCGTGATATCATCAATTCCCGTGTCGATTGTATCGAGTTACTAGCACGTATCAACTTGTACGCTCCTGAACGTCGAATGCGTCAACGCGATGTAGCTTTATTCATCGACGGAGCGGTAACGAACTCCGGTCTTTCTGATCCAATTCCGAGGGTATCGCGGGTGTTCAACAAGGTCTACGGAGTTTTCGATTATCACTTGTCGAGAAATTCATTCAAGAAAGATTTATACCTTTTGTAGTCGAGCTCATGCGCCATAATATCTTTTTTGTTAATTAATTGTTTTGTTGTGCCGGTTGTAGTCACTGTAGGCATCATTTTTAAATAAATGAATAAATAAATAAATATACGGCCCAGAAGGATCTTTAAAAAAAAACGCTATTAGATACGCGGATTATAGTATTTCCCCGCGAAATTTTGAAAAACCGAGCATGTAATTTATAGAAGATCAATACAAATTTGGCTGTCCTAAAGAGCCTAAATTCCCAATTTGGCGAAAATAAACGTGTTTATCTCTAATATAAGGCCTAGAAGTATCTCTTAATAAACGCTAATTTGAGACGCGAGTATTTTTCCGTGAAATTTTGGAAAACCGAGCATGTGATTTATAGGAGATCAATACAAATTTGCCCGTCTAAAAATTCAGTATATCGAGGCATTTTACAAAAATTCGTTACATCAAGACATTCTACAAACACATTTACACATTTGTTGTTATTGTTGCTTTTTAGAACAGATTTAGGGCAAATTTCACTAACGTGCCAAATTAAATATTTGATTTTTAAATATTGTGAAAAAATTAAATATAATCCAGTTATTTTCAGGGCAATGAAATAAACATTAATATTTTTCTCCATCAGCATTATAACAATGCTATCAGCAACAATTTAATAGTTAGTCTCATTATAATAGAACAACTTCATAATACCTTTTTTAAAATGATGTTAAAAATTTAAAACGTTCACAGTATTTCTCTCATCATTAATAATTCAAGAGACTTTTGAAAACAAAATAAAATTACATCCATTTCAATCATCATTATCATCTTCCAGTATTCGTGCGATGTTCATTAAAATATGTATACCTCCCTGTATACATTTCACCAGCCCTACCCATTTGACAACGGCACAGCAAAATAGAAAACAAAAATTGAAACAAGAACTAAACTTTATATTTTATGCTGGATTTTATAAATTTTTAAATATTTTTTTTTCATTTCGAAGTGAAAAATAACATCCTGGAATCATGATGCCGACATTATAAATTAATCGATTCCTATCCATTAAATCCGTGTGTATAAAACCATTCTTGTACCTTCCCGTTTTTTTATTACCATAAGGTTCTGAATTAATGATGGAACGGCAATGACATGATTTTCCGCATTTCGTTTTTGTTTCTCTCCAAGCAACAAGGTCCTTAGTCATCATGTTCCAGCCATAAATCGAATACAAAGCAACAACATATTATGTTTATGTTACAGTTAAAGTCGGAATATGGCGATTGTCACGTTTATCAGTAAAATGTTCAAATTAATCAATATACTTGGTGTTCAGGAAAGACCTACCTGCAATTAACTAAATTAACTAACCAGACAAACTGTTATTCTTCTAAAACAGATATATTTCGCAATTCATTAGCCCTTCTCACCATTTACTTAACCTCGAGAAACACTCGAGCATTTAGTCTCAGTTTGAGCACAACAGGGCAATCGAGCCAAACTTTTTTGGGTGTTTTAAATATTTGATGGCTGTAATATTGATCATTGAAACGCCTCTGCAGTGTTGTGAGTGTATAATAATTTGTCCACCAATTAATTAGACCTATGATGATGAAAATAGCGCGATCATACCCACCAGTGTGTCTTTGGAATATTAACCACAAAGCGATCGAAATAGTTTTGAGTTGCAAATTACAACTACAGAGATGACCAATTAAACGACAACAGCGATGATGGAAATGCAAACCAATTCCATTCACTTCTCCTTAACGGAATATATTTATTTGTTCCATCGCTACCACTAAAATAAGCCGTTATCCTCTATCCATGGTACGATAATAAACTAATAAATCTGAAAAATAAAAAAATGACGTTTATAAAGAGAAACTCAAAGATTACTCCGAGGCAAGTAAACATAAATTCTCAATATGCAACCATCAATACGAAATTTACTATCTGGGTATAAAACTATAATCCCCATGTTCCCTGTGTTAAGGGCAGCTTTGACCAACGTATATTCTCCATGCTAGGGGCGGCTGTAAAAAACCAGGCAGTATTTAAAAAAGGCTAGGGGTAGGAACCCTGAACCAATGGGGTCAACCATTAAAAACCACGTTACGGTGCAAGGAATCGAATGCCCAGTAGCGGCGGCTCTCGGGAGTGAGCAAGCGGGCACCCTGTCGTCGAGATCCAGCGAGCACAGTAGTGTAGTGATTGAACGCTTGGTTATTACACCATATACAGCGCTTAGTAGTAAGCATAAGCTAATTTAATTAGTGAATTTACCCAGAGATATGAGTAAAGGGTCAAGGCATGATCTCGGTCAGTCTTCGAAAGAAGCTTGTTTGGATCGGGAGGTACCGGGTTCGAATCCCGATAGGGGCAGGATGCAAAGTGAAATTTCATCAACGGATTTCGATCTGTGGTGAAATGTAACACATCTATGACCCCCTGTCGGTGTGCAAAACTCATGGGCCGACCCATCTTCCATGCTGGTATAGGCTGGCATGGAGCTTGCAAGGTGCAGATGGTCTTAAAATCGGTCCTATAGCCGTACGTCCTCGAGTTGGCCGCAAGGCGTAAAGTAAGGACGTTAAAAGCATAACCGCGGAAGAGCAGGGTGAGCCTTGAGCCCCAAAACAGATCGCATAGTTACCAATAAATAAAAAAAAAATAATAAGCTGACGGTCAAAGGGCACCTAAAAAGTTGAAATATGACAAGAATCTCAATGATTTGAACTCTGATGCCGAGCTCGTCGGCCATGATGAGGGCACGGCTGAGGTTATAATCACTTCACCAAGCAGTGCTGGTCAAGTACCACAAAAGTGCAAAATAACCCATGAGAACCTGCTGATATAAATTGTTTCTCTTGAAACGATGGTAGAGCAAACAAGAAACATGAAACTTAACTTACTGAGCCTATAAGTTTCGGGAATTGACAAACCAAATCAAGAACATAAAAATTCAAATTCTATCTAGAGCTGGTTGCGGAAACTAATTTTATTGTTGGTAAACTGGAGGAAGCACGCAACCATAGGTGCACTTGCAGCCAGAAACTAAAATCATTGATTACTGTGGAAAAGACACCAGAGATGGCTGCACAGCTTTCAGTTCCTAGTGCCAATTCAGACAAAACAGGAAAAGTTGCAAAATACGTAGAAACAGAAAGCGTGGGCAAAAACAAAACGGATAATTATCTATGCTGTATAAGATAGCGGAAATTTCTCAGCGGAAAATAAAAGATTTCGCTACTCGTCGCAAGTGGCAGCACAAGCACAAAAGAGAAATTATTTTGTTATTTAATTAGCCGAGGAAATTTTTTATTCATTTTGTATCTCTTTTTTCACTAAATAAAACATCCCAGCGGAATAAAATATTAAAAGTGATCCTTAAAATGACAAATTGATTGATCTCCGAAGTAAAGGAACTCGGTAAATGAAATCTTGAAATTTAACAATATTCCGTTTTTCCGCCATTCTAAAAAATGACGATGAAATTTGGATAATAGTATCGATCAGGGGTCCAAAACTTAGGACAAAATTCTAGGATCTGTTCATGCTGGACTAAACTAGGCCATTTCATAACCAATACTTTTGAAAATTTAAATTTTTTTATTAGTTTATTTTCAGTTTTTGGCCAATATCTCAAAAACTTCCGCTAGTAACCAATACTTTCGATCGTTTTTCTAATAGCGTAGGTCATACTGAGACTACCAGGAAAATTTGGAGAAAATTGATGGATTAGAATTTTCATCGCAAAATGAACCAATGGTGTGAAACAAATAAAATGTCACTATCTGCAGAGAAAACAGTGTAAAAAAATATCTTTAAATAGTCGAAGCGGTAGGAATTGACCTAGATGAACGAATGGGCGTAACTTCTCACGTTCTAAGAGTCTGTGAAAACGCTAAGAAGCCATTCCACTCCTTGGCAAGAGTGTCATGAGAGGGATGGGGACTGAATCACAAAAACTTGTAGTAATCTATAAAGGTGTGGCGGAGGCGCTATTCACGTATGCCGCGGCTGGTTGGTATGACAGGTAAAATTGTTACCACGTCAGATCATTGGAAAGTGCTCAGAGGAATATCTTGCTAAAATACCTACCGAACAGTGTCTAAAGAGGCTGTTGTGGTTCTGGCCGGCGTACTTCCCGTAGACATTATAATCCAAAAGTGATCGGACTTGTACTTTCTAAGAAGATGTGCCCAAAATGAAATATGTGTCCATGTGCATCCTACAGATAGTAGGCATATTCAATATAGCACCAAAACTGAAATAGAAGAGATGGCGATTGACTTATGGCAAAGAATGTGGAATGAACCATACATGCTTCATTCCTGATATAAAAGCACGACTCAAATTGAAATTACCACTGACGAGCTCCATGAGCCAAGTTATCTCTGGACATATGGTAAGTTTAAAGCCTACCTGCAGAGATTTAAAATAATAGACCAATTTCAATGTGTATGCGGATCGGAAGTAGAGCACGTTAAACACCTACTTTTCGAACGTAACGAGGTGACTGTAATGTCACTAAGAAGTACCACTGCCAACATTACTTTGCGACGAAGTACTTTCCAAGTTCCGGTCATATTGTGCTGAACTGATCAAAGTCTTAAAAGAACGGAATAGTGCGTTGTCAGGAAGACCAGAATCCCGGACTGTACATGTCTGCACGCGACTAGGGATGGAAGCGGTTATATCGCGTTAAAATGCTTATTATTGTAATCTAACAATACATTCGGCTTTGTGAACTGATATTAATTTAAAAATTATTTTTAGTTTAAGATTATGTCGACTACGGTTAATAACTGACTGACCATAAACAGCAACAAACAATACCTCTGATGTTGTGAGTCTGGTGGGTGGTTCATCCAATACGGCTGACGAAGGTACAAACACCTTCACTGAATTGAACAATCCACAAGGTGACAAGATCGCCTATAAAATCCAAATCGAAAAAGTAAGCCACCTCCAATCTGCGTGAAACTGATGCATACAAGATGGCGCAAGAACTCAAATCAAGCGTGCTAAAGAATGGTAAAACATTTCACGTAACACATCTATCGTGAAAGAATACACGAAGTAAAAATTCAAACACACGAGGTCAACGACTATAGATAAGTTATTAATTATTACAGATACTGTTATACATACCGACTGAAGTCTTCAAAGGGTCTTTCTGTCTTTATTAAGGACATTGACGTCCATGTCGAAACAACCGAAATCCAGGCCATTGTTGATGGTGGATTTAAGATACCGACTGTATATAGGATCATCAATCGCATGAAGTAGCCACAACCAATGGTCAAAGTTGAACTGAATCCCTCTGAATGCATTTTAAAAAGGGGTGAAGTTCATCCAATATATAAAGTAGAGTACCTCATACACAGAGGCATATCTGTTGAAGAACCAAAAAAAGGTCTTGATCAATACAGTGTCTAAACTGCTAAGAATAAGGTCATTCCAGGATTTCTTGTTGATATCAGTGGGTGTCATATGCGGTGTCCTACACAAAACCAAAAGTTGCCCAAAACCAAAAAACTCTTCAACAGAAAAAGAATGCAGCATTTGCGGTGGAAACAACACTGCAAGATACCGGGGATGCCCAGTCTACAGAAATATTATTCAATTGCTACGTCCCAGGCGGCAGTATAAAAGTAGTTGATTTTATTTTAGTTTCTGAAACCCACTTAACAGATAAACACAATCTCAGAATAAATGCTGACGAAGTTTATGACACAAAACATCCCTTAGACAGTGGTCGAGGAGAAACTGCTATATTATAAAAAAGCGGATTTGTCATTATGTTCTAAATGAATATAATACTGAAGAAATTCAAGCAACCTCTGTATGTCTGGACCTCAGACAAAGAAGGTTTAGTCATCGCTTAACATACCTACCATCGGCCAAACATACCTACTATTGGATTCAAGATTGACTACAAAGAAAACGACTACGATGTCACATCGTGTGGCCATCCAACTTATTGGGATGTGTCCTTGATTTTGCAGTCGCAAGCAAAATAAACAAAAACATAATCCAGCCCAAATCACTTTTAGAATTTTCTTCCGACCACTATCCGGTCTTACTACATTACTGGGCTGACCAAAAGCCATGTTCCACAAACAACTATCTAACGGATACCTTCACTAACTGGTTGAAATTGAAGATGTACATCGGTTCGCATAACAATTGGACGACTATACTGCAGATGACTATCGATATAAAAATTGCTATGGAAAACTTTAATGACTTACTGGTTGGCGCAGCTATTTCAGTGTCGCCTAAACCACAGAGCAAACATACAAGACACGCCAAAATTCCGCTTAAGACGCATCTGACAAATTATTCGATCGCCAGATCCAAAACACAATTTTCACAAAAAAGCAAGGTGGGTTATATGCAAAAGGCTACTTCTACTTTAGAAGGTCACTAAATATCTTAAACGGCCTCAGTAACCAAACCTGCTAATTCATCTTTCTAACGGTGAATGAGCTAGAAGTGACGAGGAAAAAGTTTAAGCCTTCGCTGATCACCTTGAAAGCGGATTCACTCCAAACCTTGGATTATCGGTGGTTCGAACAAAAAATGTAGTAATCAGACCGAGAGGAAATTCAGGATAAAGAAGACACTAGTCATGTTTATTATTGCACATCAAATTCAATTAAAGAAAGTCCCTGGGTATGATCGAATTACAGGTGGAATGCTTGAGAACTGCCTGCGTGTGCCTTTGGACGATTGACTCAAATATTCAAATCAATTTATGAATCAGGAAATATCCTTGAGTGCTGGGAAATATCAACTATAAAAATGATCCCAAAACCTGGCAACGATCCTAACAAGGTCTCGTCGTATAAACTAAACCAATAAAACTACTACAAATTATCTACAAAAATTCAGAGTTTGTTTCAGAGTTTTCAGAGCCAAGCAGGGAACTATTGATCATGTGCACTGAGTAGCTATAGAAGTAATTTCAGCACACGAAGAGAAAAAATACTGCTCCGCTGTCTTCCTGGATGTTGCCCAAGCATAAAGTTTGGCACGAGGGTCTGCTTCATAAAATTAGCCTTAAATTGCCAGAAATTTACCAACATATGAAGTCGTATTTGTCAAATCGCAGATATTATGTCAAATACAGTGTGCTTGGCCCAACGTCTTCACAAACGTCTACTTTAGCAGATGATCGTATGTAGCAATCGTATGTAGCCATAAAAATCCACAAACGGCGCCCGGAACTCTGCAATAACATATCTATGACATCGAAATATGGCTGTAGCAGTGGAAGATAAAGGCCAATGAAGAGAAATCGATCCGCCTGTCACAATGAACGGAATATAAATCCCTTAATCAACGAAACGAGACCATATCAAATTAAATGCACTGGTTGATGGGGAGTTATTTAACCGCTGATCTAGAATACAAACCTCTCCTGTAGAACACAATGATTAAACATCTTTGGTCGTATGGGTCTCAATTATGGCATTCAACCTCACAAACAAACAAAACAAAAACATACATAATGACCTTAGCATCCTTATTATCAAAGACGAATTACAAAATATGCGGATCAGCTATGCAGGGAAACTATCATCTCATCGGAATTTGCTGGCGCGAAATCTAAAAGATAAGTCTTCACGATTAAAGAAGGAAACGCACACAAAAAATCCACAAATTGCAATGGAAGATAAACATAAAGCTCTAGAAACGTTTAAAGATGCCGCCTGGATGGTATACCAGTTGCATTCTTAAAAGACTTTAAAACTATGGTAGTTCCTCTGTGCCTACTTTTCAATCAATCACCGAAACAAGGCATTTTCCCTCAGAAGTACAAAATAACAAGAGAATCGCGTGTATTCAAAACTGGAACCTGGAATGATGTTTCATGTTATAGAGGAATAACGTCAATTTCATCAATTCCGAAGTTATTTGAGGTAGTATTATGCAATTCATAAAGAACCGTGGTACCACGGGACATACCACAAAGCCAGCATGGTTTTATGCCGTACGAATTCACCAGCACCACAATAATAGAAATAAAAAATCACAAGTTGATGGGTATGAACGCAGGCTTTGCTAAGGTCTTTTACTCCATCAGTCACTATAAAACCTTAGAATGCTTGAACAAATTTGGGTTCTGCAGACCGTTTGTAACGTGGTTTAAATAATATTTAACAACTGTTCTTTATACATCGAAATGGGGAACTAAAGGTCTGACTTAATCTCAGCCACCTGCGGCGTTTCTCAAGGTTCCCTCCTGTATTGGCCCTTGGATCTATCATTTTCATTAATGGAATTACTTGGAATGGAATGTTTGCATGTGACCTTAAAATCTTTAAAATCGTTGAGAATGTCAACAACACCCACAAATTATAACGAAATATTGACAACCTAGTGACTTGGTGTGATTCCAATCTGTTCAGTCTCAAATAAGTGTAAGACCTATCTTTTCGTCGAAAAACTAATCCTGTTGGACCACAGTATCATATATATGTTTCCACTCGATAGTAGAAAATGTGAGATACTATAATCAAATCGAGCAGTACATATGCAAAGCTAGAACTAACTCTATGTCTGACTTTGTTAAACGGCCAGATCCCAACTTGAGTAAGCTGTTAATATCTGGCGACCTTTCTACAATGAACTTTTATTCGCAACATTGTGCCGGTATGCACAAGTAAAATATTCATTACGATTTTTTTTTCCGACCACCACAGTCAGATGATGCTCCTCGTTGTAGTATATTAACTCATTGTTCTTGTGGTCAAACAAGGACAATGATAATTTTTAATTTGGGTTTTGGTTAATTACGGCAAGAACAATTTTTGGGACAATTAATTGAGAGTTCGATTTGTAAGGTGATATTTCGCATGGAAAATATCTCGTGATTTGGTTTGAGTTAAAGAAATAATTTAAGATAAAATAATTAAAATCGTTCGCGTTAAACTTAATTTATAAGTTAATTAAAATCAAATAAAAATAATTAATTAGTATAATGTTTAAGTAATAATGTATATCTTAAAATAGTTAACTTAAATTAATAATTTAATACCAAAATGTGTGGTGGTAATTTAACGGTTAACAAAACATTAAATGTTCTGGATTAAACCACAGAAAAGTGAAGAATTATAAGTTTATAAACTAAAGATAGTGCACAAAAATTAAGTGCAAGTGTATATTTGAACTACTTAAGGTACTAGAAATAAATAAATAAATAAATAAAGTGTATTATATAAACGGACTAGATTATAGTGTAAAATTAATATAGTGCCTAAAACCCACCCAGTTAATGACTAGAAAATTGACTAGAATATAGTGTAAAACTAATATAGTGTCTAAAGCTTAAGAATTAAAGACTAGAAAAGTGTGTGAAACGGCTATAATCTTAAAGCTCATTAAAAACCATAGTAACGAAATACTAAGTGTAGTGCTCTCAATAAATAAATAAAACCACCAGCACAACAGCTGCGAAGGTGGTTACTGTATACCAAGGCAAACAGTATACCATTGTTATAATAAATAATAATGTTAAGTGGTATTTATGAGACAAAAGTATTAATACGAATAAAGATCGGTGTAATTAAATCATCAGTAAAGAAAATTAGTAATCACACTTAATTTTGTATGCCAGAGTAAATTAACAATAAAACTTATTGAGATTGATATACTGTAACCGGTGCAATAAGATCCGATAGACGAAGCAACGCTGCATAATACATATGTGTCACGACGTACACCATCCTTCAACATTTTTGTGACGAAATATGCAACAATCAACTTTAACATCATACAACATTGAGCAAGGTCTTTTGAAGATTACTTTAATTTGTATTTATTATTATTACAGTACAAACTCGATAACTGCAACCAATTAAATTCAACCTGAGTTGCAAAAATCGAAAAGTTGCAAATGTCGAGTCTTAGTTTTAGAATGATATAAAATAAAAAATTGTTATTGTAAAAAATAAGGGTTCATATTTTATTCAAAACTTAAATCTTAGATACATAACTTCATTTAAAACAAAAAATTTCATAGAGAAACATTGCACATAATAATTAATTAATAATGAAATGTGCGTACATTAATTAATTCTAAAGATATTCATCGTGGTTTAAAAAACGAGAAAATTTTGCTTTGTACCTTAAAACTAGCTGATTTATCTACTGCTATATTTCTGAGTTTCCTCAATACTAAAATATCCTCAGCTGGAATTGCGTTTATCTCAGCCCAATTTAAACAAATGTTTAAACAATTAACGGCTTGTTCGTGTTTAACAGGAACCGTTTTTAAAACTGCAATGTCTTCTTCAGATTCATCATTTTCTGATATTTCTTCGATTTCATTGATGTTTATAGGTAAAACATTTTCAGTTATCCATTCGTTAATTTTTTGATCCGAAAATACATCGTTAGGTGAAATTTGATTTAATAAATTCAATATAGGTTGGAAATTAGTAGCTCGTTCATTGATTATTCTGTTTCGAATTTCAATTAACGGGATGCCATCTTCGGAGTCATAATCATCAGTTAATGGCATTAAAGGCTTCCAACACTTAGCGATTGTGATTGGCTCGAGATTTTGCCAGGCATTAGAAAGAAAATTAACGGCACCTCTTAAGTTAATATTTCTTAAAACAGCCTCAAAATCGTCATCACTCGATTTTACCAAATGGTTTAGTAAATTTCTTTTGTAAATTAATTTTGTTAGATTGATTACGTTTTGATCCATAGGCTGGATCAATGCCGTGCAGTTTGGTGGAATACACATTACATGTATGTGACCGTCAAAGCTGATTAGATCCCCATCTTTCGGGTGGCAGGGAGCGTTACCTAATAATAGAAGTGCCTTTTCTTCCCGTTTCGTTTCAAAAATGAACGAACCTAAAAAAATATTTGTTTTTAAATTTATGTTAAATGCTATAGTAAAATCTTCGAAATTCTTACCTTCGTAACAAAGAATTTTTCAAACCATTCTTTGAATAATTCCAAAGTCATCCACGCATTTTTGTTCGCTCTGTATATAACCGGATTACCTATAAAACTTTTAAAAGCTCTTGGTTGTTGAGCTTTGCCAATAACAAACGGTTTCAATTTATGGCTACCGGATGCATTAGTGCATGCTAAAAAGGTAATCCGTTCTTTCGAGACTTTCCGACCTGGTGCAGATTTTTCCTCTAAGTGAACGAGCGTTTTGTTTAGAAGAATCCTCCAAAATAAACCCGATTCATCCGCATTGTATACTTGGTCAGGAGTTAAATTCAAACTTTGGATTTTATCACGTAATTTGGTTTTAAAACTGTCGATGCCGTCGGGTTTATTCGATAATTTTTCTCCAGTAATTTTAAGGTGTCTGATTCCATGTCGTTTCTTAAAGCCTGCGAACCAACCGTTGCTAGCTTTAAATTCACCGGTGTGTTGTTCTTGAATCTTAACATGTAATGCTTTAGTCTTTCACTTCAAAATTTCAGCAGAGATTGGAATATGTCGATCTCGCTGAATCAAAAACCATTTAAACAATGCTCGTTCCATCCGAGGAAATTCACAAAGTTTGATCGCTCTAATTTTTGACAACGATTTCAATTGCGAATTGCCATATTTTGTAATTGCACTTTCGCTTTTTTTATCCGTGATATTGTTGATTTATTACATTTATACTCGGCTGCTAAAACTACTGAAAATACACTTTTATTTAATTTTGACAGAATCTCGCACTTTTGTTTTAGATTTAAACGCATTTTTAACTTTATTTTAAATACAAGCATCCAATCCCACGAGTTACACATTAGCAAATAAAGAAAAAACTAGGTTATGAGGATAATTAGGAATAACAAAGCGACAAAGCGTTTTATTTTGGAATCATTATCATACGGTCAGCTCGTTCTAGAGTAGTATGAATATGTGAGAGGATACTCTCTATTTACATTTATACTACGCTAGTTTTCGCCATATATGCGTTTCACTATTTCCGTTTCATTTTTAACGATATTCTATTGAGATTGAATTGAATAAGTTGCAATTATCGAGGTTAATTTGGCACAGATGCAATTCTAAAGTTTTTTAGTGTATAATTTATAGTGATGCAAATATCGAGTATTGCAATTATCAAGTGTTGCTTTTATCGAGTTTGTACTGTATATTATTTTCATTTAACTTTTCAAAATATTTATTATATTTCATAATTTTTTTTTATTTAGTTTGTAAGAATTTTCATAATTTTCTTTTAATAATTTAAAATATTAGCTAGCAGGGGTTTAGGTTGATTAGTTATTTCTACGGTTAATTTTATTTATTTGATTAGTACATTTCTTTAGATAAATAAAATATGGATTTTATACTTATTCAAATTAATTATTTAGTCTTATTATTTATTAAACCAATCATGAGAGGCTAGATCGAATTGAAGGTGAGAATGGGTCTAGAGTAGGTATTTTGGATTGGTAGGTTGATGGTAGATGTCTGTATGTCTGTACGTCGGTTTTTTTCTGAATTTTTTTTTTGTTAATTTAATTTGTTACAACAATTATGCGGTCTAATACAGATTCCTGGTACATTTCGAAAACCCCACCCCAACACGATGAGCCCTAGCCGGGGCAAAATGACCGCTCGAAATTAATACAGGAATATTCTGCTAACGTACATTAGTTTCCTAACTGGTGCGCGTTACAACATGTATCCAAAAGAAGTTTGTACGTTACTTATCTAGGAAGGATGACTGGAAATACGACAAAGGCTTGTCGTACCACGTTAACCTGGAAGAATTACCGCCATACCCAACTGGATGTAGCACATACAATCTAACAACCCTGCAAAATAGAAGGGAGCTTTTGAAGTGTTCATTTATTGGAAACATCTTATTGGATGGAATCGATTCATCGACGATGCTTGGACCTATTAGAATAAAAGTACCGAGCAGAACCTTCAGAAATATTTATGGTTACCACGCTCCGGTGAATATCGTATGCACGAGTTTTAGATCAGTTTTTCAGTACTGAGTCACCTTATTGATTTCCCATATTTTGGAAACTTAGATCAAATAGTTCATTAATGGTTAAACATAATTGGCGGTGGGCGTAGTTTAGATTTTTATTAGAAATTCTAAAGAATCTATTGGAGTGTTCTTTACTCATAATTTTAAAAAATGGATTAAATTTTAAAATCAAAATTAAAAATTTCATTAAAAATTAAATACTTCCATAAATTTTTCATAAATTGGGAAATCCAATGATTTTTGGAGTACAAGTCAAGTACGTGTCAGAAGTGGTATTTTGCAAATACCAGCAAAAGTGAGGTTAGGGGAGATCAACTTTTACAAATCACAGACAATTCAATTCTAACGACGTTGCAATTATCGAGGCGTGGGAGAAATGCTGCTGATTCGTGGGCTTTCAGCAGAAGGACAGACGAAAGAGGTGCTGTTGCGGATACAAAACGGTAGATAGCATGAGGAAGCTTGAGCATATAGAGATGCATTTGAAGAGCGATCACGATCTCTGAAACCGACGCTAGAATCAACTGGAATGACGCTTGCTGGATCATCAAAAGATCAAAATGTTCAACCTACCTCAAAGCATAAAAGTTAAAAAGAGAGGAAATCTGATCAGTGCGTGAATCAAAAGGAACAATTTTTGTGAAATTTCTTACTCCGAACAGCAAAAACCATCACTTGATTTAACAGGCATCATGAATACGCTTCTGCTTTATGTGGAGAGAATAAACGATAAACAAGACAAGCTAGATCCCAAATTAAAACAACAAGATGATCAGTTTGTCGAGCTAGATAAACAACACGACGCGCAGATCAAGAAACTTCCCCACAAGTCTCCCATGATGAAAGTACAAGAATTTGATCGACCGAGTTGAAGAGTTCGAGTCAAAAATCCAGCAAGAAGTTGAAATTAAAATTAGAGAAGTCGATTCCATCTTTAGGAGGTATGTCATATTTTGCGCTAAATGTTGTCTCCGATAACACAAGTGAAGGTGTGATACCTCAGGTATTAGGTGATTAAGTCCAGTTCGAGCATTTTAAGGTTTAAAATGAAGTACATCACTTTGGTTCCCGAGAGACGTTATAATCGAGCCGCGACAAACTTGAGGCTAAGAAACATCACAGGAGTGAAAAGTTTATCCACTGAACCAAGAACGGACCAAAAATTCAATTCGAAAGACGTTGCAGTTATCGAGGCGTTGGTGGAGCGACCAATGACTAAAGTGGCATACAGCGTTCAGAGTCACCGAAAAATTGCGTCGATCAAGTGGAGAGTCAAAGGACATCAAAAGTCAAAGAAGATGCTACAGATGCGGCAAGTTAGTAGATACGATAATCTACGCAACAGAATTACCGAGTTAAGCAAAATGGACACTAACGAATTGTCTTATCAAATGGAACAAAGATCCAGATGTTTCCAGTACGACTATTGAAACTGAGTCCGGTAGGGGAGTAGATTGTTACAGAGGGAGCGATTCAGAATGCCGCGACGGTGCATCGAGCAAAAATGGTACGAATTTGAGTTGCGAAGGATGTATGCTGGAATACGACGAGGTAAAGGAAGGATGAAGGACATACAAAACTAAGCCAGAAATAAATCAGAAACCGCTAAGTGTGGCTGAATTCCATAAAGCGGAGTCAAGTTGCACAACTAGATTGGAAAGGTCCAAAAATGTCAAGAGGTTCAGCGACGATAAGTACCGGACACAAGAACGCTTTGGAGATGAACGAAAAGTTGTGCAGGTTGACTAATTGATTCCTTGTTCGGGACGAACAGATTTAAGATTGGGGTAGTGTTAAGAATTCTAGTCTACACAGGTGTATCACATGCAATTAAGGTGTACACCACTATGATATATGTGTTCTCAACGCATAGGTCACGAGTTTATCCCCAGGTGAGGATTATAATTTTATTAAGCGATTATTTTTGATTAACATCATCGATGTTATCGGATCAAGTATTCCTCCAATACTGAAAGGGAATTGAATTTTAGTACGGTATTCCAAGTGAAGGGGAATATGGCAATAACGAAAGCAATTGTAAATGGCGACGCGACAGTCATCTATACACGGAATTTATGACGTAGAATGTTCGCGAATACAACTACATGAAAGTGATTTACAATTGCAATACACATTTAATACACAGCTATAGACAAGTATATAACCGCGAGCAATTTGGGACGCAGTGACAGTTGTAGTGAGCCATAAGCGAATGGAATTAGTGTATTACTGCAAAAATGTAAAGAAGTGCAGAAATATGTTGGAAAATAAAGTTTGTAAGTTAAATGGCTGAGTGTCGTATTTGCAAAATCGAGTTCGAATCTATATAGGTGTACAAGTATTAAATGCGGATTTTTTTTACTAAAACAATGTTAAATTCGGAAGAATAATAAAAGGTGTTTTGTTCAAAGTATACTCCATCGCTTGTTGGAGGCAAGTGCGTGGCCCATCGATGCGAACTAGTGGTAATCGGAAGAAGCCAAGTCGCAGAGTAAGCCGCATGGGATAGAACTTCCCAGCTGAATGATTCTAATGAAGCATTGTCATGAAGAAAAATTCAATTTTAATTCAAGTAGCAAACGGTTCAAATCGGTCAATTGTTGTTAGTATTAGCCGCTTGCTTAGATTTTAACAGCTCATAATAGACCACGCTCCTCTGGCCCCACCAAACACAGGTACGCCTGGGTCCATCCATGATTTTTTACGCTTGGAATTCTAAAAATAAATCCTCTGTTCATCCTCTGTAACTATACGATGCAAAAACGATTTCCTTTTGTACCGAGCGAGCAAAATGTCACATGTGTTTTTGCGCTTTTCCATTTGCCTGGCGTTCAACACTGGTGATAGCCATCTACCGATCTTCTGAATCTTTCCCATCTCTCGTAGCCGATTAGAAACAGCTTCTTGAGTAATGCCCAATTGCTCGGCAAGTTGTTGTTGTGTTTGCGAATCTTCTTCGTCCAACATTGCTTGCAATTCCATATTTTCGTATTTTTTCGGAGGTCCTTTTTTCCAAGTTTCTTGCAAATGCTCTTTGTTCGGTATAAATTTCGACACAATGAAGACAACAATACAACACTATGCACACACCTTCGAAATTTATCTCATTCTTGATGACACAACAAAATAGCGCAGTGTCAAATTTGTATAGCATAAACTGCATTGGTGCACCATCTGCTGTCTGAAATCCGCATTTCATACTTGTACACCTCGCATATTGAACGCCCAAAATAACAGTACAGTAATAATGAAAATTTACGACCTCCAGATTTTCATTTGATTTTTCACAGTTTTACCAAAAGAAAGTCGGGTGTTGGAAAGAACATATTAGCCCCTCCATTTTTTTAAATATCAAGTTCATGTATCTACATGTTCACGTGTCTTATAACACTAAAGTATAATTTTGCGCCATTTGATAGTTTAGTATGTTGATTGACCTGGTTGTGGGTTATTATTAATCATTAAGATAGGTAACTAATCTACGTAATCTACCAATAAGAGTTATAAATCTGAAAATTGTTAAAATGTTTATAGTTCAAAGTAAATTGAACGATGGCAAACATAATGGCATAGGTAAGTGGGTACCTTACCTGTAAATACACGATGGCTTTATTCACACTTTTGTCGTTCCAAAAAAATCGATTATTTATTGATAGCGTGGCTTTAGTTGATTGGATGGATTCACTCTTATTTGAGGTGTTAACTTTGCGCTTGAAAGAGGCACTTCTAATCAGGTATGAAGCATGCCATTTTATTTTCAGTGCTACAATATTCAGATTTATGTGTTATCTTTTTTCCAGTTATATTTTTTTGTAACTCAATAAATCTCCTATTCATTCTGTTTATCATTCATTTGAACAATTTCTATATACCAAATTCAATTCTAAGAATTCCTCCAAGGGTTGTGTGGTGAGAATGATAAAATATTTTTTTTAAATAAAGAAATATATTTACTGTTCTTGATTAAAATTCAAACCTTTTTCTATATCAAGAATTCGATTTTCGTATAAAATGAAATACGAGTATGGCAACCAGTACCTAATGAAACAATTTTAGTATTGCTAACATATAAACAGTAATTTGTAATCCTTGTGTTAAATGTACAACATTCACCTAGATATCAATAAAATTAGTTCTTTATTCTACCCATCAATAATGACAGAAGTGTTTTCCAGAACCTTGAAGTAATTTGTTCATTTGTTCAACAGTTATATCCGATCAGTCACCTGGACTGCAGAGATTCCCAATTTTGCTCCCAAAATGCTCTGAAAAAATTTTGGAATTTAATTCGTAAATGCTATATACTTTTCAAAATACTTGCGAAAAACGAAAACGCCTCTATGAAAGCTGCCACCTTCGGTAAACCGATTTTGAACAAAAATCACTGGGTTCTTCCAATTTGTAGAAAAAAGCTTAAGTATTAAGTTTCATTCCGATTAATCAATACATCTATCAATCTGGGGTGTACAGGAGCCGACGAAGTGATTGATCAGGATTCGGAAATGAAACTTCATACTAAAGTATTTCCACAAATTGGGAGATCCCAATCGTTTTTTGAAACCATTTTGAAAAATATATAGCAAATACGAAGAAACGAGTTTCATACAAAAAGTTTTATTTCACAAAAATTGAAGCATCTCTACTGTGCCGGCGAATTGACTATTTGAAAAAACTTCATTCTCAAACTTTTTCCATTAATTGGGTGATCATTGAGTTTATTGGAAATCTGTATGTGAGCCTTTGCAAATTTTTCAATGTTGTTAAAAAGTTTAGCATTTGCAAAAAAACGGTCGATACATGGTCGACCTTCTTGCGAAAAAAGACGAATATTTGCCACAGTATACCCCTCCTTTTTTTGATTTGTGCTCAATTAATTCATTTGTTGACGAAAATTTACTAAATCCAATAGAAACTGAGACTTCTTTACCCTATTAAAGTTAGCCGAAAGTTTCCAGCCGAAAGATGATAATGCAGATTGTGTCTTTGCTATCCCAGGCGAAAAAATATTTTATAGCCGCTAGAAATATTACTTAATATACCTAGTTCTACTAACCCCTCCAAATAAGCAGAATACAGCCAAAATCGGTCTGGAAATAAATAATTTTACAAAAGTGGACCAAATCCTATGAAATGTTAATTTCAATAAATTTAAAAAGTACCGAACAAAATAAATAAACGTTCTGTATTTTCTAGGTTACCCACTTTCCCATAGATCCTAATATAGCCATTAGATACTGAATTCAATGGACCTTACCTCGAATACTAAACATACAAAAATTCCCAAAAAATTATCCCAAATACGTTAAACGTTCCTCTATCACCTTATGCAACCCACTAGTCTGGCCAGCGAATAATTTCTGAGTTCAATGGACTATACCTCGAATACTAAACGTACAAAAATTCTCAAAAAATTATTTCAAATACGTTAAACGTTCCTCTATCACATTATGTCACCCGCTAGTCTGGCCAGCGAATAATTTCTGAGTCCAATGGACTATATCTCGAATACTAAACATACAAAAATTCTCAAAAAATTATTTCAAATACGTTAAACGTTCCTCTATCACCTTATGCAACCCACTAGTCTGGCCAGCGAATAATTTCTGAGTTCAATGGACTATATCTCGAATACTAAACATACAAAAATTCTCAAAAAATTATTTCAAATACGTTAAACGTTCCTCTATCACATTATGTGACCCGCTAGTCTGGCCAGCGAATAATTTCTGAGTCCAATGGACTATATCTCGAATACTAAACATACAAAAATTCTCAAAAAATTATTTCAAATGCGTTAAACGTTCCTCTATCACCTTATGCAACCCACTAGTCTGGCCAGCGAATAATACGTACATACATACATACATACATACATACATACATACATACATACATGCATACATATATACATACATACATACATACATACATACATACATACATACATACATACATACATACATACATACATACATACATACATACATACATACATACATAGATACATACATACATACATACATACATACATACATACATACATACATACATACATACATACATACATACATACATACATACATACATACATACATACATACATACATACATACATACATACATACATACATACATACATACATACATACATACATACATACATACATAGATACATACATACATACATACATACATACATACATACATACATACATACATACATACATACATACATACATACATACATACATACATACATACATACATAATGGCATACATATCTTCAGTTGTTATGCCCCTCCAAATGAGCCAATCGAGCGATTCATCCACTTCTTAGATTGCTTGGTTCTGGACGTAAGAGGTCGTAGTCCCGTAGTAATTTCAGGAGACTTCAACGCGTGGGCTACGGAGTGGGGCAGCGCTCAAACAAATAGAAGAGGTCAGGCCCTTCTGGAGGCTTTTTCAGTTCTGAATGTTGTCCTGTGCAACACCGGCTTTGCATATACATTCAGCAGGGGTAATGCTGGTTCTATTATAGACCTAACGTTTGCTAGCGAATCTCTCTGGAGGAGAGGAATAACTTGGGAGGTTTGCGACTCTTACACGCACAGTGACCACCAGGCCATCCTGTGTGAACTGCATGGAATACGCCCAAGTAATACTATACAAATTGCGGGATGGAAGACAAACGCTTTCAATGAGGACATCTTCAGGTTTATGCTCCGAGGCTCTAACCTGACGGACACCGCTAACACCAAGGCGTCCCAGTTAATAGGCAGCATTACCAATGCATGTAACGCTACAATGCCTAAAAGAAGGTTAAATCCAAGACGCCCTCCGGCCTGCTGGTGGAATGAGGAAATTGCATTGCTCCGGCGAAAGTGCAATCGTGCAAGGCGCGTTTCCCAGCGGGGTAGAAACACCAGCTCCTTCTTCAGCTTACAACAAACATACAGGGAAGCGCGGGGTGCGCTTAAGGTGGCCATTAAACAAAGCAAGCGACGATGCTGGAAGTCCCTATGTGATGAGGTTGAGGATGACCCGTGGGGTAGGCCGTACAAGATGGTAATGTCCAAGCTTAAACTTGCAAGAGGTGCAGCACCAACATGCCCTATTCTGATGGATACTATAGTATCTTCCTTGTTTCCTCGCAAACCAGTGACTATTCACTCGAGTGTCATTGTAGTGGACGACGTTCCGCTATTCACGATTGATGAACTAATTTCCGCATCTAGGAGAATTCCCAGCAAGAAAGCGCCAGGTCCGGACTATATACCAAATGTCGCCTTAAAGGCTGCGATTCTTGAAAAGCCCGAGGAGTTCCTGGAAGTGTATAACTCTTGCCTAAGAGAAGGAACATTCCCAGATATTTGGAAGAAGCAGATGCTGATACTGATCCCAAAGGGTAAAGTACATTCGGAAGATCCTTCATCATTTCGCCCAATCTGTCTGTTAGATGGTGCGGGGAAATTACTTGAAAGGCTGCTTGGTAATCGGTTAGAAGAAGCTATCGTATCATCTGGAGACCTTGCCCATAACCAATACGGGTTCCGCAAAGCGCGCTCAACTCTTGATGCTATTCAGCTCGTTACCAAGCTGGCAGAAGACGCCATCAGCGGCACCAGATGGAAAGGAGGCCGTAAAAAATACTGCGCTATTGTTACGCTAGATATTAAAAATGCGTTTAACACAGCAAGATGGGAACATATTATGAACGCCCTTAATATCAGGAATGTGCCTTGTTACATCAAGCGGGTAATCTCAAGCTACTTTAAAGACCGCACTTTGCAGTACCGCACGAATGAAGGGTGCAAGGAGTACACAGTTACATGCGGGGTCCCCCAGGGATCTGTACTCGGCCCAATGCTCTGGAATATTATGTATGACGATGTGTTCACACTCCAGGTCCCTGAGGAGGCGACGGTAGTTGGGTTTGCCGATGATATCGCCATCGTAGCAGTTTCAAAATACAAGGAAGAGCTGGAAAATATTTGTAGGGATACGGTGGATATAATCCAACAATGGCTGGACTCAGTTGGGTTGCAGCTGGCGGAACAAAAAACGGAAGCGGTGCTTATAACTAGCAGAAAGGTTTTGGAGACCATCTCTATTACAATCGGAGCACATACGATTTTCTCGCAACCCTCGATAAGGTACCTAGGGGTACAAATCGATGCAAGGTTGTCATTCAAGGAGCACATAAAATACGTAAGTGTGAAATCAGCCAGAGCTAGCAAGGCTCTGTCCCGTATAATGCCGAATGTCGGCGGACCGAGCCAAGGACGACGAAGATTATTAGCTGGTGTAGTAACATCTATAATGCTCTATGCGTCCCCTATATGGGCTCGAGCGCTGCAGGTACCATCCTATCGTCGTAGTTCTAACTCCGTATATCGCAGTTGTGCACTTAGAGTGATTAGTGCGTTCAGAACTCTTTCGGACGAAGCAGCCTGCGTCATTGCGGGAATGTGCCCATTTGATCTCCTGGCAGCGGTACGGCAAAAGTCATATTTAAATAGCCTTGGAGGAACACCGGATAGACCAATGGTGCGAGCGAACAACACAAGAACGTACAGTGGGGATACTCTCCTTGATTGGCAACAGCGTTGGAACCGTTCGGAGAAGGGACATTGGACTCGACAACTAATTCCTGAAATAGGCCCGTGGATAAACCGTAAGCATGGCGAGGTTGGCTTTTACCTAACACAACTCTTAACAGGTCACGGATGCTTTCGATCATACCTTAATCGTTTTGGGCATGATGATTCACCGTATTGTCCATCCTGTAGAGATTCCGTAGAAGATGCTGAACACGTGTTTTTTGTATGCACACGGTTCCAGGGAAATAGAGAAGTGCTGGCTGGAGTCATCGATCAATTTGATATTACCCCAGAGAACATAGTTGAAGTGATGCTGGCATCCCCAGAGGCATGGATTGCTGTAACAAATTTTGCAACAACAACGATTAAGGAGTTGCGACGGTTGGAACGCCAACGTCGCCAAGCAAGATAGCCCGTACCCTTAGTTGCGTGGGAGACGTGATCGTACAATTAGTACAGGCGCCTTCCCTTTCGAAGTAATACCTAGCGGTCGTTCCGGGGGGAAAGGATGCAGGAGGTGGTTTTAGTGAGTAGGAGTCTCACACCGTTGTGGTGGATAGCTATGTTATCCCCTACATACATACATACATACATACATACATACATACATACATACATACATACAAACATACATACATACATACATACATACATACGTATGTTAAGTATTCGAGATATAGTCCATTGAACTCAGAACTTATTCGCTGGCCAGACTAGTGGGTTGCATAAGGTGATAGAGGAACGTTTAACGCATTTGAAATAATTTTTTGAGAATTTTTGTATGTTTAGTATTCGAGATATAGTCCATTGAACTCAGAAATTATTCGCTGGCCAGACTAGTGGGTTACATAAGGTGATAGAGAAACGTTTACAAAACGTTTGTATATTTATTGTAATTTACATTTCCAGAATTTTTTTTGCTGTATTTTGGTTATTTGGAAATGATACTAGGACTAAGTTTATTATGTAATATATCTTTCGGCTATAAAATATTTTTTCGGCTGGGATAGCAATAACAATATCTGCATTATCATCTTTCGGCTGGGATAGTAAAGACAATATCTGCATTACCTTTCGGCTGGAAACTTTCGGCTAACTTTAATAGTATGACTTCTTTTCATGCCGATGAAAATAAAACAAACTCAAGAAAACAGAAAAGGTGCAGAAATGAAAGGGTTGTGGGCGAAATATTTCGAAAGTTAAAAAATCAAGTAAAAGATTATATGAATGCAGATTCCTGCCAAATCTATTAGGAAAGGATGTGACCAAAGTGTCGTAATAAGTGCCAAGTGGTAATATTCATCGAAATTAGACAAAATATTTAATTTTTTGTTATAAATTAGCAATGAAAGAACGTCAGTGGAACAACATTGTTAGGTCAGTTTAGGTGGTAGATAAAAAGATTTCAAAAAATTCATCAAGAATTTACAAAAGGAAATCTATGGCCAAAGTCTGTAAAACAATGTTTTTGGACACCAAATACATTTCCATCCTAGTTGTTGAAACAGAATTGGGAAAGCCTGTGGACTTTCATCAGATAATCGAGGTAAATGTTACGGCTATTATCTATTGCAAACTAACTGGAATTGAATCGCCAGTATTGTATACATAGTAAAGGAAGATTTCCTAACATTTATTGTTTTATAAAAAATTGAACCTCATATTCTGAGAGCCCAAACTACAAAAGTTTATAACTATTTCAAAAATGTTTGGTTTATTCAAAGAATATAGATATGCACTAAGGTGAAAATTACCGAAAATATTAAAGAGAGATGGTACCGTTATATATTCAACAGTAATTTCAACATAAGCTTGTACTGAGATTGAAAAAATGCCAACTTCCAAAAAGAACAAAGTAAATCAACATACGAAAAACCCCTATAGCTTCAAGTAATTAAGCTCAACATCGTAGTTAGTTATGTGGCATTCAATGGATTCGGTTTGAATAGAGTGAATGACGATTCAAATTCCAAAAAATGCTTTCGTAAAAGTTTAGGACGAAAATAATAAAACCGAACTACATAAAAATCTCAAGTATGGATAGCTTGCGGAACAATACAAATTGACACCTTTGAAGATACAACTTGAATATGTTGTAATGCAATTTATCAATTTTACAACTAATGATTGGAATAATCTTAACATAGGCATGACAAATGATTACAAACATTACACGAAATAAGAGAAAGTCATTAATCTAAATTAAATTCGATTTATCACAAGGCTTCTACTAAATATTACCCAAAGTGCGTTAACATCCTATAATATTATAATTAATTTGCCGGTAACTACCGGTAACTGTACCTACCAAATTGTTTGCTTGAAGAATTATCGTCCTATAAATACAAAACTTTTGAACAGTTTTAGTTTGGCAAACAATTAATACACTTGAGTTAAGAACTTTTAGCTATGCACCCACTAGAACGAATCTCTACGAAAAATAAATTGAAAATTATTTAAAACGAAAAAATGAATTAATCTTTTATTCTTACCTGTAGAGATCAATAAGCTGCAGGTAGATACGAACCAAAAAAAAATTTTAAAAATGGACCGACTTGACTCAAGATTAATAACAATATAAAAGTTTTTTTTTTATTTGTTTGAAGTATAAAAAAGGAATATAGGAAATTTGTGGAAATGGTTATGATTTATTATATAATGATAAATCCTTTATGCGAAATATCAAAAAACGAACCATCCAACCGACACAAGAAATCTTTGTTTTTAGCTTACATTTTTTTTTGAAACTAAAATCACATTACCCTTCCAGGCATTTTGTTTCATGTTCTTAAGTTTTTGCAAGGAAAACGAGTGGGATGAAATTAATTCCATGTCCTTTCTTCTTGCGATTTTTTTTAACGTTTAGCTGAACTGAAAATCCTCCTAACAATAAAGAAACGAAAACAACCATCAATTATCAATTCAAAGCTTTTTGTGTGTGTGTGTGTGTTATTTAAATTTTTTTTTTATTATTCAAAGAGAGCTTAAGAAAGTTTTATGAAATCGTTTTTTTATTAATATTAATTTATTACGATATTTGAACAGTTGGTCGTACAGTAGCTATACTGGGCGTGGGTGTAGCACAATTATGGCGGTGACTTATTTCATGAATAGTAAATCGTGTCGTCATTTTGAATAAATTACGTCCATATTTATTTCAAAAGTTTAATTAGATTTATGAGTTTTAAATCCTAGTTTAATTGATTCGATAAAAGGATCTAATAAAGGGAAAGATTTAAAAATATTTTTATCTAGCTCTTCGACAGTCTCTTAGACAATTTATGCAAGGACCTATAAAATAATTGAAATTTGTATGTCCTGATTTTTGTCAAGATTTGTGTAGCTTTACCATTCGCAATGTCGCCCAAAAGTTTGAAAAGATTCATATAAAGTATTTTCTAAATTTTGGTAATTTTGTCAAGGATCATTTCTTGAAAATGGGGTGCTAGTTGACAGCCTCCTCTACGTGGTAGAGAAACAGTTTAGCAGCTAGTCAACAAAAAAATGAAATGTCGGATATGAACAATAACATACTCCAGGTGGGTCCGAACTCAGATTCTCAATCCCACTCCGATTTATCGGGCTGCTCCACGGATTCTGGAGGGTGCAAGGCGACATTGCAAAGGAATTCGTCGGTAGGCGATCAGGCTTATCCTGTTCCTAGTGCTACTGGAAGCCCGGAACAAGCGATAAATTAATGGCCGTTTGGTAGATGAAGTATGGCACTTCCTAGAATACCACCACCAACTCCACCGCCAGAGAGCACCGCACTGTGTCAACGTAACAATGAGTCGGAAAAAACGCCACGCCCAGTGCACAAACAGTTATAATAAACAACGCGGAGTTAATAAATAAATTTGAACAAATGGAGAAATTAATCGCAGAACAAAGAAGTTGCCGTGCTAAACAAAGAAAACCTTATGCTAAAGGAAACAATAAATAAAAATAACAAAGAAGGAAACTCAGCATTATTGAACAAGCAATTTCAAGTACTCACAGATCTAGACGAATATCACACGGATGAAGATGAGCTTGAAAGGGAAACCAATTGGAGACTACAGAAATCTAAGAGAGCAAATAAGAAACCATCGCAAGAGGAAAGCTCAGTAATAATATTTGGAAAATAAACACAACAGAGCCCTACCTACGAGGATAAAAATGATCGATCAATGAAAGTAATGGCAAGATGTCTCCATCCAACTTTTTCGAAAGATGAACTTATTGAGGACCTGTAAAACAAAGGACTGAAATTAATCGATGCAGTCCACGTCATCAGAACAGAGAGACGAGAAAATGCGGAAGGAAATGTTGAAATCATGAGAAGAGGAGTCCCATTTTTCATGCTAACCTTATCGACCATCAAGAAAAAATCGAAAATATTTATAATATTAAGGCTATCCTCAACCTCAGAGTTAAAATAGAAACACCGAGAAAGGTCACTCGACTAATACCACAATGTAAAAAATGCCAAGATTATAATCATACACAAAAGTACTGCGATCGTGAAGCAAGATGTGTTAAATGTGCAAGAAACCACGCTGGCAACGACTGCATTGTTCAAAGGCCAGCATTCAGACAACTATCCTTTGTGAAGTAGGAGTAGAACTAAGAAAATGGGAGATAACCACGCAAACCAGATACATCAAGATATGTACAATCTACAAAAAGAGCACGGAGCCTAAATCGTCAACTCCTAATATCAACATACAAAGAGGGCGAGTAAATGAAAACGTTACTTATGCACAAATAGTTCAGCAAACAGAGCAGAACCAGTTAAAAGTGGATCTCAACATACTGAAAAATCTAGAGAACCTCAACAAGAGACTTATCTAGCAGGAAATGAGTCAACAGAACACACTAGAAGAAATGAAATCACAAACTAGTTGCCTCACATTCATGAACTTATCTCAGAAGTCAGAATCAAAATACAATTAAACAATATGAAAACTTGTAGTATCTCAGCAATATACTGCCCTCCAAGGTACAATCTCAAACAAGTAGATTGTACTAATTTTCTCAAGACACTAGGAAGTGTCTTCTTAATTGGAGGTGATTATAATGCAAAAAATATCTATTGAGGATCACGGTTAACGAGTGCCAAAGGTTAAAAAACTGTTCGCAGCAGGCAAACAACTAAAATGCGAGTTTCTCTCAGGCGGTACACCAACCTATTGGAATACGGATATCAGTAAGACTCCAGATCTTATAGACTTCTTTATTACAAGAGGGGTTTCAGATAATTATATCCATGTAGAGAACAGTGAAAGTCTATCTTTAGATCATTCACCAGTTATTATGATACTTAGACAGACAATGAATATGAAAGAGATCAACCCGAAATTACCGAACTCTAAAACCAATTGGGATCTCTTCCAAACACATTTTTTTTTTTAACAACTTTATTGATATGGCTACGACAATCTTAAACATTATTAATTCATTAGTAAGGTTGACATTAGTACTTATGAGATAAGCATAAACTTGTGTGGGTCTGCTGGACCAGTGTCCAGTTCCCTTGGTTTATAATTTTCATACGGTTAGCTCATGTGGTTTGATTCGTTTGAGCCGCCTTACTTCGTTTGTACTGTCCAGTAGTTGTACGGCCTCAAGATTGGTGTGGGTAAGAAGTCTCTTCTCATGTTTTATGGCACATTCGCGGATAACGTCGTCTATCAATTGTATTTCTAAATCATTGTGGATTTCCTTGTTAGTCACAAATCGGTAGGCGTTGGTGACCATTCGAAGAAATTTATTTTGGCTTCGTTGTATAATGTCTCTATTGGATTTATGTGTACAACCCCATAGCTGCGCACCATACATCCATATTGGTTTGAAGATAGTCTGGTATACCAGTCTTTTGCAATACAGGTTCATTTTGGAATGATGTCCAATTAACCAGTACATTTGACGTTGTTTCAATCATATCTGTTCAGCTTTTTGTCTCACGTGATGTTTCCAGTTGAGCCTGGAATCTAAATGTAGACCAAGGTATTTTGCCGATTCAGCCTGCGGCACTTGCACTCCTTTGAGGTGTATATGAAGAGTGTTATTTTTATGTCGGAGCGTAAATGTCACATATGTTGATTTGAGATCATTCAGTGCGATTTTCCAGTCAATTGTCCATTTAGTAACGTTGTCCATTGCTCGTTGAAGATTTTCCACAGCTCTTGGTTGAGATTCGTCTACTGACATAATTACAGTGTCGTCAGCGAACGTGCCGATGAATGTTTTATTCGTTGTAGGTATGTCCGCAGTATAAAGAAGGTAGAGGAGGGGACCCAATACGGTTCCCTGCGGAACTCCCGCAATCGCTGGATAAAAGTCAGAACATGTTTCTTCATGAATGACTCTGAATTGGCGATCAGAGAGGTATGATTCAAGCAGCTGGCAATAGTTTTGTGGTAGAATTTTGCTCATTTTGAATGTCAATCCCTCATGCCAAACCCTATCGAAGGCCTGGGATACATCCAGAAATACGGCGGGGCAATATTTCTTTTCTTCTAACGCTTGCTCTATTACCTCAGTTATTCGATGGACTTGATCTATGGTGGAGTGGTTATTCCTGAATCCAAATTGGAAATCAGGAACGTTTACCATTGGCTTTAGACGTTTTAGTAGCAGTTTCTCGAACAGCTTTGATAAGGTCGGAAGCAGTAAGATTGGTCTGTATGATGTTACTTCTTCATCTGGTTTACCTGGTTTCTTTAGCATAATTATTTGGGCCATTTTGAAGCATTTTGGTACATACTTCAATCTCATACAGGCATTAAATAAGTATGTGATCAAGATGATTGCTTTACGTGGAAGTTCCTTGAATAGACCAAGTGATATTTAATCAATTCCTGGTGCTTTTTTATGATTAAGATTTTTGTCGATTTCTTTAGCAATTTCCATTGGCGTGACCCTTTTAAAGTCCTGATTTGGTTGATAAACAGGTGTTACATCAATGTTGGATTGAATGTCATGGGGTTGGAACACTGCTGCTAGGTGTTAAGCAAAGAGTTCCGCTTTTTCTTTGTCTTGTCGAACCCAACTGTCTTGAGCATTCCTTAAAGGTGGTACTCGAACTACAGGTCATTAAAATCTTCTGGTTGCTTTCCATAACGAGTAGTCTTTATCCATTTCTGGACCTAGCCCGCTTAAGTAGTTATCGCGGCTATTCTGTTTGAAATTTTTGATTAGTCTATTGACTTTGTTACTTATTCGATTAAAAGTTGTCTTGTCAGCGGGATTTCTGGTGAGGTGCCATATTCTCCTCGCCCTTCTTCTTGCCTTGATTTGTTCCCTGATTTCAGCCGGGTATTTGACTTCAATCTCCGCTTTGCCCTTTAATTCAGGAGTAGCTAGTCTGGCAGCCATTCGAGTGTATTCAATAAAATTGTTTGTTTGTTGTTCCAATTCTTCATTGCTTTTGATACTAACTTTTAATTCAACCAGCTCTTCCAATTTTTCTCTGAAGATGTCCCAATCCGTGAATCTATTAGTACGGTTTTGCCTTTTCTGTTTCTTTATTACTGTAGCGCTTACTGACAACAGTACAGGAATGTGGTCAGATGTTAGGTCGTTAATTCCTTCGACTCTAGTGTAACTTAGAGGAATACCTTTTATGATGAAGAAATCCAGTAGATCTGGTATTTTTCCTGCATCCGTTGGCCAATACGTTGGCCCACCTGGGGACAGATATTCGCATTTGTTTTCATGAATGGCATTGAACAAGGTGTTACCTTTCCCAGGAGAAATAAGCCTGGAACCCCAAGCTGTATGTTTTATATTGTAGTCCCCTCCAATAATAAATCTTGGACCAAGCTTATTGAAGACGTTATTAAATTGTAACTTCGTTGGTGTATGCCGTGGAGGACAGTACGCTGCTGCAATATTTAGATCTGCGCCATTATATTGGATTGAGATAACAGTTACTTGCAAATAGTTTTCACGAATATCCTCGTGTCGATTGTGTTTGATATTATTTTTGGTTAGTACAGCTGAACCATCTCTAGCTCTTTCACTAGGATGGGTTGTCCAGTAGGAATTAAAACCCCTTATTCTGATAAAGCTTTTGTTGGAGAAGTGCGTCTCAGAAATCAGCGCAATATCAATGTTGTTTGTATGGAGAAATATTTCCAGTTCGTGGGATCGTTGGTTGAGCCCATTAGCGTTCCAAGCTACAATACGTAGGAACGAGTTAACCATTTGTGAGTATGCTGACTGTTTTGCTTGGTGGATAGATATAGGTTTCCAGTTTTGCCACCCTCTCTGCTCGATGACTGTTGAATTTGGCTAAGCATTTTAATAATTTCAGTGTTATTTGACTCGTTGGCGATTTGCGCATAGGATAATCCAACTGTGGATGGTGTGATTGTTGTTTGTGGTTTAGCAACTTTGGTTTGTAATCGCTGCACTGTGCTTGTTCTATTATTCTGTTGACTTTTAATTTTATTCTGATATACACGGCATCCTTTATAATTTGCAGTATGCCCTTGTTGTTGACAAAGAGCACAAGAAGGCGCGATATCTGGTGTTTTCTTGCATTTTGTCGTGTGGTGATTTTCCGCGCATTTAACCCATTTGGTTTGACGATAGCAAAAGCTCTTGGTATGTCCAAGTTGTTGACAATTCGTACATTGTGGAATTCCCCTTGTCTTGTTAGGTGGCTCAATTTTAACTATACAGTACGCAACTTTCTTGATGTTGTATACTTCTTTATTGTTGTCTTTCTGTTTTAAGTCGATGTAAAACAATGGAAAATGTTTCCTGATTTTTACATCATCAATTGTGACCATTTTGTATATGTTGGTAATACCTGCAACTTCATGTCCCATTTTTTCTAAGTCTGCTTTAATTTCATCATGGCTAATAGAAGAAGGTAAGCCTCTGATAACCACTCTATAGGCCTTTTCACTCTTCAGCTGGTAGGTGTGATATTGAATATTTTCTAGTTGGTTGCTAGATTCATTTTTTAATTCTTCCAGTAATTTTTTGACATTTCTGTAATCATTTTCATTTTGAAAAGTAATTCTAGTGTCACTATTTGAGAGCGCCTTAAAATTAGTTGATTCAGTAGTGGTTTTTATTATTTTTTGTCGAAAAAGTTCGAAATTGTTGATATTGCTCACATTAATGGGTGGAGGCAGTGGTATTTTTGGGTTTTTCTGTTCAGTGTTACTGTTCACACTTTGTGTATTATTTTTTGGGGGAGTTTTCGTTTTTGTGCGCCTACGTTTCTTAGGATTTCTGTTATTAGCTCTGGAAAGTTCTTCTTCAAGTTCTTCCTCATCTGTGAAATAATCCTCTATACTCAGAGCATTAAATCTATTATTCTGTTGAGAGACTGGAAATTGCTGCAGCAACCAGTTGGAATTATTTGAATGATGTTGACTTGTTGATGGCTGAATATGGTTGACAGGCAGGTTGTTAGCTCGTGCTGAATTCTCAGCTTTACTATTTTTAGCCTTTTCTTTTAGTGTAGAGTTTTCTCTCTTAAGTTCAGCAACTTCATTGCTCAGCTGCGCGATTAGTTTCTCCATTTTCTGAAACTTGGATAACAGATCCTCGCTGTTTATAATGTTTGCACTCGGTATTTGTAATGAAGTTCCTTTTTCAGTAGAGACCGCGTCTTTTGCAGTTACTGTGGACGCAGTCGCTGTTGGCACAGTTGTCTTTAATTGTAGTGTACGTCTACTTACATTTGGAGGCGGTGATCTCAACATTTTCATGCTCTTAGGAAAGTTGTTCCCTTTATTTTCCAAGGGTTGGTTCCCCCCAGAATCTACGGTACTAGAATCCGAAGAGTATATGGAGCGGCCCGGTTGATTTGATGATTCTATAGACGCATCCGTCTCGTTTCCTAATATTATTAGGCTATTATTTTCATCATTATTTTTCATCATAAATTTTTATTTTATTCCCACGAGTAGCACGAGAAATTAACGGTCGCCTATGACAGAGCTCTGCGTTATCATAGGAAGGCTATGGGTTTAAACCGAATGACGCCAAATTCGGAGTTCACATACTAACGACTAAGCACCCTCTTAGCCACGCAGCCATCGGCGTATGTAGTACCACCTTACGGGGGGGCGCCTGATGGGGGTAATAGCAAACCCCACACAGGCAAACACATTTAACAGAAAGAATTAGTCTGCAGAACCCAACACAGGGACTAGCCCAAATAGAAGACGAACTAGATAAGCTCATCCATAATATCCAAAGTGCTGCGTGGGAAAGCCCTCCTAATAAAAGTAAAAAAAATGAAGCGCAACATCGAAACCCGGAAAATAAGAGGGCATTTAACCATTTGTGCAACAAATTAAAATACCTAATAAAAGACTAAACATCAGTCAGTTAATAAATACTTCAGTACTTTAACTGGGCAAAGGCTACTGATTATTCATTATGGAAAGCAACTAGGAATCTTAAAAGACCCAAACTTCAGGTTCCTCCAATTAAAAATAAAGAAAATTGGGCTCGAAATGTTAAACAAAAAGCAGATTTGTTTGCAAATCACCTTGAAGAAACATTCCATCCTTACCCAAAACAAACGGAAGAGGAAAATATCACCGCGATAAATAAACAGGATGAAATCTAAATTACACCTGTAACATTGAAAGAACTAAAATGGGAAATCAAGAATAACCTGAATGCGTATAAGGCTCCAGAATATGATCTTATAACGGGTCAGATACTTAAAGTGTTACCAAAGAAAGCGTTTCGGCGAATTAATGCAGCATTTCGACTAATTAAATAAATATCATAATTACTTCTAGAAAGTTCTAGAAGTAATTATGATATTTAAGCCGAACAAATCTCCTCTATAAACTACGACACCGGGGGTTAGAACTCAAACTTCATCGGGATCTTCCGGAGCAATTTTTTCAAATTCTAAAATCATACATATCAGAGGGGCACTTCCGAGTAAAGTATGAGAATGAATACTAACAACTAAAATGGATAACAGCTGGAGTACCACAAGGGAGAGTTCTTTGGCCAGCCCTATACTCGTATCTCCTATATACTAGAAATATACCAATTACAGAAGCAACTATGGCGAATTTTGCCGATGACATGGCTATACTTGCAAATGCAAAGAACATCAATGACTCCACTAGTAAATTACAGAAGGCTACTAACCTGATATGTAATTGGACTCTTTGTGGCGAATTAAATTAAATGAAGCAAAATCAATCCAAGTGAACTTTACAAATCTAAAAGTTAATCATATAAAGATAAACTCGATAGCACAGGGTGGCTGACACGAAGTATTACCAAAACAAAACGCCACACAATTACTATTTATTGATGTTTAAAAAATGTTCACAAATATTTAAATTTTCGAATTGCATTAGCAGTTTTCGATTTGGCCATCCTGGCCGACAAAGCTATTGCATACAGCACGAAAGTGGCTCTGCGGGATTTTGGCCTATTCCCGGCGAAGCGCTTGCTTGAGATGATCGACACTTTGGTATTTTTTTGCCACAACTGTGCTCTTCAAAATACCCCAAACCAAGAAATTTAGCGGATTTGCATCCGGTGAATTTGGTGGCCATTGGGCAGTGGAAATGAACCGCGGAACGTTGTTTGTCAGCCAATCTTGATGCGCGCTTTATGACTCGGCGCCGAGTCCTGTTGAAATGTCCAGGCTCTATGGCCGTAATGTTTTTGTGCCCAAGGGTTCAATGCTCCATCCAACACATGATCCCTAAAAATTTGAGCATTTATCTTGATGCCACGGCCCAAAAAAACGAGCGGTGAACGGTTTTCGGCCGTTATGGCGGCCCAAACCATCACCATCGGCAGCGCTTAGTTTCGAGTGGCAATCCGTTGGTCCAAACTTTCGGTAGAACGGCCGGGCAAGTAACTCCGGTCATTTTGCTTGTTCACATATTGCTCAATAACGAACGGTGACTCATCGGAGAAAACCAAATTCGGCAAATCGCAACTTTCGCGCAAGCGTAACAACTCCTTTGCTCTTTCCACTCTAACTTTTTTGGAGCATCGGTGAGACCATGCGTTTTATGAAATTTCAAGGCCTTTAGTCCAAGATAATCTTTCAATATGTGCTGCATCCGTTCGAGTGAAATGTTCGCCTCACGAGCCATTTTTTTGCCGGTACAGCGCGGATTCCGAGCCAATTTGGCCCTCATCTTCAGAATGATATCCGGCGATGTTGCAGTGCGTTTACCGGCAGTGCTGCCAGTATCGTTATAACGATTTATGGTGCGATACACAAACATTTTATTCACATGCAGATGTTTTAACTGGTTAACAATCTGATAAATAAAGGGTGTTTCAAAAGGTGCGCTTCAAATTTTCCGATAGGGATGGCGAACGACGCCATATTTTCTATTAATCTTTTGTCATTTGGAAACTTCATTAGTATACATTTCATCATGGAACGCTACACACGTGAACAGCTATTGCAAATCGTGCAAATTTTTTATCAAAATAATCGTTCTGTTGCTGCTACTTTAAGAGCATTACGGCCATTTTACGGTCCATTTAGCAAGCCAGCTCGGTCGACAATCGACCGTATAGTGGCAAAATTTGAGTCTACGTTTTCGCTACATAATGTTCCGGTGCCCTCGAGAGCAAGAAGTGCTCGAAGTGTTGAAAACATCGCAGCCGCCAAGGCTTCAGTTCAAGAAGACGCGAATGTGTCGCTCACACGACGTTCGCAACAATTGGGCCTTTCTGTAACATCATTGTGGCGAATTTTACGTAAAGATCTTGGCCTACATCCGTATAAGATCAAGCTGACACAACAACTAAAGCCGTTTGACCATTTGAAGCGACACCGATTCGTGAATTGGGCTCAAGAGTAAATCGAAAATTATGCAGATTTTCACCGAAAAATCATCTTCAGCGATGAGGCTCACTTTTGGCTAAATGGATTTGTCAACAAGCAAAATATGCGTTACTGGGCAGGAAGCAACCCACACGTGATTCATGAGGCACCGTTGCATCCCGAAAAAGTCACTGTTTGGTGCGGATTACATGCCGGCGGCGTCATTGGGCCATATTTTTTCATCGACGATAACGATCGCCACGTTACTGTTAATGGAAATCGATACCGCGATATGATAAACGATTTTTTTTGGTCGCAATTGAATGGAATGGACTTGGACGACATGTGGTTTCAACAGGACGTGGTTTCCACATGCCACACAGCACACGATACAATCTAAGAAGACTAAGTTCGATGAGCGTGTTATTTCGCGAAATGGGCCCGTCCAGTGGCCGCCGCGCTCGTGTGATTTGACGCCTCTAGATTATTTTCTTTGGGGTTATGTGAAGTCATTGGTCTATGCCAATAAGCCGGCGACGTTGCAAGAGCTCAGAGCCAATATAGATCGTGAAATTACTGGAATTTCGACGGATTTATGCGAAAGAGTGGTCGAAAATTGAGTTCAAAGATTGGACTTCGTAAAACGTGCACGCGGTGGTCATGCAAAAGAAATCGAGTTTCATACTTAAATGTATATGTTCAAATTCGTTAATAAAAAAAAATTTAGTTCAAAAGTCGAACAGTTTGTGTTTTATTCAAAAAAAAAAGTTGAAATGCTCTTATTGAAAAACCCTGTTTCTCGGCATGACTTTAGATGCTAAGCTTAGATGGAACGATGAATGAAATCACGCATCATGCAACAAAACACCTACAACGTCTGCACCAGCATGAAAATATGGACATAAGCTGTATGCTGACTACCACACCAACAAGAAGACTGCAAAGAACCAAACCACTGGATTTGGTCCTGGCGACCAAGAGGTCAGTAGACTTAACTGGGGATACTCACTTGATTACGCAGACTAATCAAATACTTTATTATACAATGTTAATTACTAAATGGGTACAAGACTCAGTCGTAATATAAATAAATTAATAAAAAAAAATTCTTGAAAATAATTCACTTGTCTAAGCAGAGTAGTGAAAAAGAATGTCCGTGACGCCAGCCAGAACCATGCCAGCTGAAACCAAACCAACTATAAGCCGGCACCATATCAGCCGAAACCGGTACCATATCGAAACCCAATGCATGGGACACTATATGTTTCTTCTAGAATGGCAGCTGGAACCAAACCAAATACGCCACAAATAGCACTACGTATGCATTGTGTTTTATTGTGGACTGTATGATTGTTCAGCCGGAACCATATTCTGCTAGCCGGAACAATATAAGACCACCCCGAACCATGCCAGCCGGAACCAACCAACTATGTCACAATAATAAACCAGCCTCCGGATCTGGCTGTTATATCAGCCGGAGCAATTAAAATCTTGCACATTTTACTTACAGTGATTGTGCAACATACACAATTTTATCCGGAACCATAAAAATGTGAGCTGGAACCACTAGAATTTCAGTTTGATCCATATGAAGCCAGCATGAAACGAACTAAGGGATTATTAACACAATGCACAGTACATTCTTGTACAATATCCGATTGTTCAGCCGGAACTAGTATTAAGCCAGCCGGGATTAGTTAAAGCTAGTTTGCTGCAGAATGTGTAGCCGGAACTATTTTAAACTTCCACAATGGTCAGTTTACGCTTTAGCAGGTTGTGCAACGAATAAGCTTTTAGCCGGAACCTTAACTCTATATCAGCTGAAATCATATGAATCAAGTCGGAATCAAACCAACTATAACACAATTTCTCAATCGAAACCAATATTACATCCGCTGAAACTATTTAAGACCAGCCGGAAAAATTACAAGCTTATACACAATGAGTACTGTGTACTTTAAAAGGTTCTGTAACATATATATTTTCAGCCGAAACCGTTTAAATCCATCCAAGGAACCAAGAATACCACAATGCATTGTGAATTATTATACACTAACTAAGTTCTCGCTATCGGAACCATTATTATGGCAGCCAGAAATGATGTTTTGTTGAACACATATAAGCTGACAATCTGAGCCTGAATGTAAGCCGGAACCATTACAATGTCAACCAGAACCATTTCTTTCAGCCGAGGCCTCACCAAGGTAGCCAGAATCAAGCCATAACACGAGTAACGTATTGTGTATCATTGTTTGCTATCTGATTTTTCATAAGAAACCAATATGTTGCCAGCCGCAACGTAGTTGCTCAACATATAAACTTCTAACCAACACCATATCAACATCAATGCCGGAGCAACAACAATGCCAGCCCGAACTATACGAAGCCAGCCAGAACAACGCTAGCCGGGACGATGACAGCCGCAACCAAGCCAACCATAGAAAAGTAACACAATGGATTGTGCATCGTTCGTACATACCATATGATTTTTCAGCTGGAACCAGTACATACCAGCCGAACCATATACATCCAGCCGGAACAATAATCAATTTGCGCTTTAGACGGTTGCGCAACAGAATTTTTTCAGCCGAAACAGAATGCATTGTACATCTCTGTATACCAATTATTATTGGGTTGGTATTGTGATCAGTGGAGTTTTAATCGTTCCGGCTGTAAGCTTATTTGTTGTTTAAAATATAAGTATGGAGAAAATCTTAACCCTGTGGCTTGAGATATCGATATAGTTGTTCTGGTGATTGCGTGATTATTTTTTGTGGGGCGCCAATGCCCCCAATGGCACAGATGTTGGCCCATATTGGTGTGGCGGGGTTGTTATAGTTAAATATTTGTTCATGCTAGGGTAAAAGTATTTTGACGTGTCTACTTTTCAAGTTGCTCGTACACTTAAATATGAAATAAATATTACGCAGAGTGTCGTAAATGGTTTGACATAATTTCTCTGGAGTATACGGGCGATTATTGCTTGTAGAATTTCCACATTGAACAATTTATTCAATAAACATTAAATCGGCTAATAAATTTTGTTCAAATTTCCATTTAGGAGGGCGTCGAATTGTAGAACCAGAGAGTAAGTCTTCGTGTTCTAGATTGCGTGCTTGTGCTTTCACGATTGTGGTGATATTGAAACGAATTTAAGTGGTTAGAAATCCAATAAAATGCGGGCGATCACATTTTCCCAGTCCTGGATGTAAGTGTCTGTAGTAAATTGAGGCACAAAATCTAAATGGCTTGATTCCCTTGGATTACGTTACGCTTTAGATGAACTCGCTCTAGTAAGCGGTTTGTCGACGGAAGATATTGTATTCCCGACTTTCGACAAATTAGTGAAAGTGCTTAATTGCTTGGCAAATTGCAAGCAGTTTTCTATGATTTCCTTTCAGCATCTGATACCTTTTTGGACTAAAATCGTAGAGGTTCTCAAATCTCTTTAATTAATTGTTGTAAAACCACGTCTACAGCTGTGTTTGAAGCATCAATGGTAATGTTTTATTTTGTAAGAAAATAAATTTTTGAAGCGTTTAAAATTGTCTATGCAGGGGCAAGTATATATTTAGTCGAGTTTAAGGATGATTCGATAGTTGTGTAATAGTCTGGGTTAGTCACATTGACTCATGATTTCCGTTGGTCTTTGTAAATTCCAGGGCGGCATTATGAACGCCGAACATACATTTTAGGCGCTAGTAAAATTTTATTTGGGAAATAACAAAAATTTTACCGGTTTTACTCCATTGTGTCGCCAAATTATTCAAATAGAAAGCCATAAAAATTCAAATCGATTCGACAGATTTTCCACTACTGAATAAAATTCCGGTGATGTACAAAGTACTGTGCTATAGTTGTACCATGTCTGTCTCCATCAGTCTCGTATGGTTCTGGCTGGCTTTGTATGGTTTTGGCTGGCTTTATAAGATTCCGGCTGAAAAATCAGATAGTGCACAAAGTACACAGCCACACGCAAAGCATTGTGCTAGTTGTGAAAGCTTGTACAAGAAAGTAAAGTTCATTCTGTAAGCTTCTAATGGTCCTGGCTGGCAAAATTATGAACAAGAGTTATAAGTTGGTCTGGCTGCAGGTGGTTCCGCCTAACATTTTTATGGTTTCGGTTGAAAGCTCGTAGGTTTGTAAAGCGCAAAGTGATCATTGAGCAAAATTAAAATGGTTCCGGTTGGTAATACTTTGGTTCGGCAGCTTTATATGATTTCGGCAAGCTTAATATCGTATTTGGTTGAAAAATCAATTATTCCACAACTCATTGTGCTACTTATATTCTAACTGATTTGGGTCCAGCTGGCATGGTTCTGGCTGTCTTCATATTGTTTCGGGAAGCTTTATATAGTTCAGGCTGGCATAATATTAGTACCGTCTGAAAAAACATTCAGAAGACCACAATGGTCCATGAATTATATGCTACTTGTCCCATTGTTAGGCTCTGCCTAATATTGTTCAATTGTGGTTGGAAGCTTATATATTCGACAACCAGCTAAAGCACATTGCGCTCATTGTGCAAGCTTCTAATAGTTGCACTGGTAAAAGTTTAGTTCCGGCTGGCATACAATATTATGCCAGCCAGAGCCATATGAAGCCAGACATCTGCAAAATTAGATATTGCTCAATAATGCACATGTGTCATGGTTAACTGGGTTCCAGCCAACTTATGGTAAGGTTCTGGCTGACACTGTAGTGGTTTTGCTGACTTTGTTATATTTCCAAATGTTGGACAACAATCTAAATCACATTGTACACATTGTGAAAGATATTAATGTCTATAGCTGGTAAAACTCTGCACCCGGCTGGCAATAAATGGTCCCCGCTGACTTAATAGTGGTTTCGACTAATAAATTCTCTGATATTTTACTCAGCCAGAACATTGTGATGGTTTGATGTGAAAGCTTGTATGTTGCACTACCTTATAAAGAACATTATGCTCAATGTTCGAGTTTCTAATGCTTCCGGCTTGCTTAATATTAGATCCGACCGAAAAATCAGAGAGTGCACGGTGCATTATGCTACTTGTGTTATAGTTGATTTGGTTTTTGCTGGTATGGTTCCGGTTAGCTTCTTATGATTCCAGCTGATATTTTTGTAGTTCTATAATCATTTAAATTGCAAAGTGGTCATTGTGCAAGCAGGGTGGTAAATCTGTGTTTCCGGCTGCATTTAAATGACTCTGGCTGGCTTAATATTGGTTCCGTCTGTAAGATCCGATAGCTCACTGCGTTGCAAAAATCATTGTTCTATTAGTGCCCGTTGGCATTGTGATAGTTCCGGCTGACATTGATATGGTTCCGGCTGAACGCTTATTGTATGTTACACAACCATGTTGCCAACTCCGAATACCTGGAGTCCTCCAATTTCAAGTAGTCTTGTCTTAGCAAAAAACTGCATGGATTATAACGAATGAAACTGTCAGAAAAGCTCCAGAAAATGATTTAATTACTAGGCAAATTTTGAAAGCCATTCCCGAGAACGGTTTGTATAAATTAGTTATTAGGTAAGTTAAATGATTAACTCAGTCTTCGGACTGAAATATTTGCCACGTCGATGGAAGAAGTAACTAAATGATAAAAAGTCTTATAGATCGATATCACTGCTTCTGGTCATATCAGATATATTTGAAAAACGTTGCTCAAGAGGCTGAAACAAATAGAAGAGAGATGTTTAATTCCACCATACCATTTTAGGTTTAGAGAAACTCACTCTATAGTTGAACAAGTTCACAGAATAATGGATACCATTGAGGATGCACATGAGAATACAAATTTATGATCTGCATGATCTGCGTAAGCAGTTTAGTTTAGCACCCTCGTTGCCAGGAACGATGATGAAGCTAGTCCGTAGGTGACGGTTGTCAGACGGAAGTGGCGAATTGTTTGGGATGAATGATCGCGCCATACTATTTTTTGGTAGCAAGTATCGTGTGAGTCGTTTTTTACCTGGCGATACATTTTCTCGATATCAGCAGATACAACAAATTTATGTTCTCGAAATCTGAGGATTATCGAATAAAGTGTTCTTTGTACGGTCGGACCAATTGCGAGACAATCGTTTAGAGATGTTCCCGTTGTCGTCTTCGATGAACCATCGAAGACAACTCTCAGTTTTGTCGTGGTACTAGAATGTTTCAGCACTCCGTGATGGGGTAAGTAATATCCGATATTAGCCTGCTCAGGTTGCTGAATTTCTACCATGTGGCCTAACGACATATACTCCTGCATGAACGCTTGGTACTGTGCCTGAAACTCGGGATCTCGGGTGAAACGTCGCTCCATAGCTCTCAATCTTTGTACCGCATTTTGTAAAGATTTGCCCAGACATTCTGTGGATTTTTTAAAGGGCAATTTTATCGTGAATCGCCCGTCGCTATCTATTTTCGCATGGGAGATGAAGTGGTTCTCGCACAGCTTCTCTTCTGGAGACAAAATGGGTCCAATGTTAGGAACTGATTCTATTTCCCAGAACCTACGCAACGTTTTATCCAAGTCCACGTCCGTTTGTATGGCGAACATAGAAATCATATTTTCGGTTTTTCTCGCCCAACTTCCGGAGACAATCCAACCAAGTATTGTTTTCTGCAATATGATGTCACTATCTCGAATTTTCATTTGTTCAGGCTCCAGCAAACCGAAGAAATAATCAGCACCGATCAAGACATCTATACGGGATGATTTGTGAAATTGCGGGTCAGCCAATTGACCTTTCGGCCAAGAATCTATTGAAAAGCCTTTGAATGATTGATGAGGTAGGTTGGAAGTGATTTTTGGCAGGATTAATGCTTCCATCGGCATTTCTGGATGAGAGTTTGGTCGAACAATAATTACCACCTTTCCCTTCGTAGAGCCGACGCTAGAACTGCCTAGTCCTGTTATGGATAATCTTGCGTTCGTTTTCTTTAATCCTAGGTGCTGCACACATGATTCCGAAATGAAGGTGGATTGGGATCCCGAATCCAATAAAGCACGGCAGACTATGGGGCGCAAATTGCAATCCATAATTTTGATCATAGCTGTCGGTAATATAGTACACTTGGATGAATTTTGCGAGCAAAGGGATGTGGTTAGCTCGGTCGACACTGACGGTTGCTGAGCTGACGGCTGCTGAGAGTCATTTGTCGGGTCTTCTTGCATGTGGAGTAGAGTATGATGCCTTTTGCGACAAATCTGGCAGCGACCTTTCGATGAGCAATCCTTTATTAAGTGTTTACGGCTAAGGCAGTTGAAACACCTGTTCTTTGATATGACCCAGTCCTTTCGTAGTGCAACATTCATCTCATTAAATTGTTTACATGATGATAAATAGTGACCGCTTTCACCGCACAGTGCACAATCATAGATAACCCTTTCTGTACTAACATGGCTCTTAACATTGCCTTGTGGAATGGATTTTTTGAGCGACATGTTTATTGTTTCTAAAGCGTCGATTCGTCTCGATAAGAATTCCAAAAAATGTGAAAATTGTGGATTTTCCATGTCGGCTACATATTCTGCCCATAATACTTTGGACTTATCATCCAGCTTCTGTACTAATAGAAAGATCAGCCAATGATCCCGAGCCTCGGCGCTTTCTCCTAATGCCTTCAAGCCACGGATAACCTCGTCGGAAGTATCCATGAGGTGCTTAACATTTTTTGAGTTGGCTGTCGTAATTGCTGGCTGTTCGATGAAAGTACGCAAAAATACATTAATTATGTGCCGCTTGCGATCGTATCGTGATTTAAGTTTGTTTAGGGCGCCGATGTAATTGCTTTCGGTTATGCTGATGTGCCTCAGTAGGAGTGCGGCTTCACCGCGTAAAAACCCGATCAAGTATTGGAATCTCTGTACCGGGCTTAACGTGGTAGACTCGTGTATCGTAGAACAAAACATGTCGTAAATTCAGACATTAATTGCTCAACGCGAGCGAGACGAGTTTTGTACTCCTCAATTGGAGTTTCATCGTGTGAAGTTTTAATGAAATTTATGATATTCGTAAGACGGCCCTTATTAGACGAACGTTGTTTTTTGAGAGCCGCTATATCCCCCATTGCACTTAAAAATAGATGCCGGTCTCTACCCACACAACTGGATATTCCTGTTGGAGATGACGAATTCAAAATGGCTGAACGCCGTATAGTTTGCACGCGTGGATGATGCAACTGGATGATTATTTGAACAAATAGCTGGTTTTGGTTTCGCACCCGTGGTTGATGCGGCTTGATTTGTCAGGCGTCTCAAAATGGCTACCCGTATATTTAGCACACGTGGGCGGTGCAACTCGATGATAATATTTCGTTTCGACGACAATACACTTTCACTTTAACCAAGCACTTGATATCAATAGATATAATTTTCGTTCGAATACGTGCGCGTTGATGAAACTTTAACACTTGATATCGATTTTAATTTGCATCCGTGGGTGATGCGGCTTGATTTATTAAGCGTCTCAAAAATGGCTACCCGTATATATAACACACGTGAACACTGGAACTCGATGATAATAATGTTTTCGGAAGAAATGCGAACGCACTGAACACACGCGGTATGATAATTTTTACTCGAAATAATACGAGCACACTGGAGACGTGGATAGCTTCGATAATTTGCTCTTGTATGGAGCACTGCTGATTCCTATCCGGCTCGAAGGACCATATGTATGGGCAATCCGCTTCCGTACATAAATTTACGATTGATGTAAGCGGCCTTGCGAGTCTTCCCTGATAATTATGATTGCGACTTCAAATTGAAACAAAACAAATAGGTACTTTGTTTTTATCAACTTTGATTTAAAAGCACACTTTATTAATTTTTATGCTTTTTAATTTAATTTATTTTATTATACAAGTTGGTTTGTAATTGAAGCGCACCGAATGACTGACTGTACAATTTTTTTTTTTTTTGATACATGTAGGTGCGAGCAAAAAATGGTAAGTTAATATATTGAAATATTTTAGTACATAAATTTATCTTATTTTTAGTTTTAGTTTGCTGGTTGGTTTTGTTTAATGTGTTGCAGGGTGAGACACAGTAGGATGCAGGTAAGTATTTTATTTAATACAGAATACCAAACAGTATGCTTCGACGGGTCGCGTGAATATGTTGGCTTCTACAAAAGATACAATATGGCCAGTACTACACGATAGCATACTTCGATTTACTTGGACATCTCTGCGATGCCTTGTCAATGGCCTTCGAATGGTTGAACTTTTCGAATTTTTCGATTATGTATGATTCTAACATAGAAGTTTTATGCTTCGACGGGTCGCGTGAATATGTTGGCTTCTACAAAAGATACAATATGGCCAGTACTACACGATAGCATACTTCGATTTACTTGGACATCTCTGCGATGCCTTGTCAATGGCCTTCGAATGGTTGAACTTTTCGAATTTTTCGATTATGTATGATTCTAACATAGAAGTTTTATGCTTCGACGGGTCGCGTGAATATGTTAGCTTCTACAAAAGATTCAATAAGTTTAGTACTACACGATAGCATACTTCGATTAACTTGGACATCTCTACGATGCTTTGGCCATGGAATACGAATGGTTGAATTTTTCGAATTTTTCGATTATTTATGATTCCAACATAGAAAATTTATGCTTCGACGGGTCGCATAAATATTTTGGCTTCTACAAAAGATGCAAGAGGTCAATACTACACGATAGCATACTTCGATTTACTTGGACATCTCTACGATGCCTTATCAATGGCCATCGAATGGTTGAATTTTTCGAATTTTTCGATCATTAATGATTCCAACATAGAAAATTTATGCTTCGACGGGTCGCATAAAAATGTTAGCTTCTACAAAAGATGCCGGAGGTCAGTACTACACGATAGTATACTTCGATTTACTTAGACATCTCTACGATGCCTTGTCAATGGCCTTCGAATGGTTGAATTTTTCTAATTTTTCGATCATTTATGATTCCAACATAGAAAATGTATGCTTCGACGGGACGCATAAGTATGTTGGCTTCTACAAAAGATGCAAAAGGTCAGTAGTACACGATAGTATACTTCGATTTACTTAGACATCTCTACGATGCCTTATCAATGGCCTTCGAATGGTTGAATTTTCTAATTTTTCGATTATGTATAATTCCAACATAGAAATTTTATGCTTCGACGGGTCGCATAAATATGTTAGCTTCTACAAAAGACGCAAGAGGTCAGTACTACACGATAGCATACTTCGATTTACTTAGACACCTCTACGATGCCTTGTCAACGGCCTTCGAATGGTTGAATTTTTCTAATTTTTCGATTATGTATGATTCCAACATAGAAGTTTTATGCTTCGACGGGTCGCGTGAATATGTTGGCTTCTACGAAAGATGTAGTAAGTTCAGTATTACACGATAGCATACTGCGGTTTACTTAGATATCTCTGCGATGCCTTGTCAATGGCCTTCAAATGGTTGAACTTTACGAATTTTTCGATTATTTATGATTCCAACATAGAAAATGTATGCTTCGACGGGTCGCATAAATATGTTAGCTTCTACAAAAGATGCCGGAGGTCAGTACTACACGATAGTATACTTCGATTTACTTAGACATCTCTACGATGCCTTGTCAATGGCCTTCGAATGGTTGAATTTTTCGAATTTTTCGATCATTTATGATTCCAACATAGAAAATGTATGCTTCGACGGGTCGCATAAATATGTTGGCTTCTACAAAAGATGCAAAAGGTCAGTAGTACACGATAGTATACTTCGATTTACTTAGACATCTCAACGATACCTTATCAATGGCCTTCGAATGGTTGAATTTTTCGAATTTTTCGATCATTTATGATTCCAACATAGAAAATTTATGCTGCGACGTAAATGTATTTTAGTGACGTAAAATAAATTTAAATAAATTGATTTTTTACATATCCTTTAATTATTTCGGTTTGCTCTTAATTACAAATTATTTTTAAAAATCGTAGTGTTCGTAATATTAAGTGTAACATTTTGTTTTACACTTTTTGACTGTTATAAGGTTTTTTTTTTGTCAATTTGTCAGAAACTTCACATTGCCGAATAGTTTAGGTAATACACTTTTAAGCAAGTTGCCAAAGTAAGGTTTTTTGGCAATTTGTCGGAAACTTCACGCTACCCATTTTCTCTACACTCCTTTGTGAGAAATAGGTTTGCTTTGAAGCTATGTAACTTCTTCTTGAGGGCTTAGTAGCCATTTTCAGTTGAACCCGTTCACCTTTAAACTATTGTTATAAGTTTGAGACATAAGGTATAAGTTAAGTTTGTTTTCGTTAATTAAAAAAATCATCCGTTTTGTTCATTTTGTTAAAAATTTCGCACCCGTACTACTGTGGGCAAAAAGTAGTAAGACTTTTCAATTTAAATTTGGAATATTTGGAATATTTTTTTTCTATGTTGGTATGACTGTCAGTGACATATGTATCAAATTTCACATCAAAATAATCATTAGTGTTTAGTATACGCTTGTCTTTCTGAAGTACAAAAAGTGCATTCGGCGATTTTTACAATGAGTGAAATTATTCAACAAAGAAGTTCCATTAAATTTTGTGTGCGGAATCAATTTTGTAGTGCCGAATCATTCAGAATGTTGCAAAAGGCCTTCGGTGATAATTGTGTGTCGCGAGCAAGTGTTTTTGATTGGTACAAATTGTTCAAAGAGGGTCGTGAACGTGTTGACGACGAACCACGTCTAGGACGGCCATCAACATCAACTGATGATCAACGCGTTAATAAAATCAAGGAATTGGTGCTCGAGAATCGATGATTAACTGTCAGAGACCTTACTGGCATCGTTGAAATATCGGAAGGATCAGTGAAAACCATTTTGAAAGTTCATTTAGACCTAAGAAACGTGAAAGCACGATTGGTTCCAAAATCACTCAATTTTTTGGAAAAACAGTGTCGCGATGACGTCTGTGAAACAATGGTTTCCGACTACCAGGATGTCATGATACGTATTATAACTGGCGATGAGTCTTGGATTTATTCTTACGACCCGGAAACAGACGATCAATCGGCCGAATATCGTGCCAAAGGTGAGCCGAAGCCGAAAAAACTACGTTAAAGCAAGCCAAAAATCAAAGTGATGTTGACAGTTTGATTCGATTATCGAGGTGTGGTGCACTCCGAATTCCTTCCGACCGGCCAAACTGTCAACAAGGAATACTATTTGAGTGTTATGCGTCATTTGCGCGAATCCATTCGTTAAAAGAGGCCGGAATTATGGGTCGGCAACTCTTGGTTTTTGCTCCACGATAATGCACCTTCTCATGCATTGGTTTTATGTGATTTTTTCGCCAAAAATTCCACCCATATCACTCCGCAACCACCGTATTCGCCTGATTTAGTTTCGTGTGACTGGTTCAGGAAAATCAAACGACCGCTCCGGGGAAACCGTTTTGAGTCAATTGAAGACATTAAACGTGAATCGCTACGCGCATTGGAGGCTATTCCGGAACTTGACTTTAACAACTGTTTCGAGGATTGGAAAAAACGTTGGCATAAGTGTATATAGGCCGGGGGGGTTTACTTTGAGGGGGACGAAATAGATTTGGAGAAATAAATAAAGAATTTTAAAATTATGAACAAAGTCTTACTATTTTTTGCCCTCAGTATTATAAAAGGTGGTTAAATTTTAAGGGCCGATGTTGATTTTGAATAAAACACAAATTATTTAGGAAATTATTGTCAATTCTTTTTATTATGATAATATGGTATGGTTCTTAAAAAAATATTTATGAAGAAAAGCCTATAACTATGGCTTGAAATATATAAACAATGCACAATGTAACACATAACACATTAAAAACGACCAGTCGCAACTTTTTGTCACCACCAGGAATCAAACCCGCGATCCCCAAATCACAAAGCAAGCGCTCTGCTTACTTTGCTATCAAGATCGACGAAGCGGTTCAATTATCTATGGAACAAAATATCGGCCAAATGGCCGCCGCGACCTCGGCGGCACACCTCCATCCGATGGTCTCAATTTTCGATGACGCTTAGGCATAATTGATGTTCTATGCCGTTAATGTGCCGAATTATCTCATCCTTTAGCTCTTCAATTGTTGCTTGCTTATCGACGTACACCTTTTCTTTCAAACGGTGTCAAATCACATGATCTTGGCGGCCAATTGATATCGCGACCACGTGAGATAACACGGCCATTGAATTTGTCGCGCAAAAGAGCCATAGTTTCGTTAGCTGGCAAGTGGCACCGTCCTGTTGAAACCACATATCGTCCACATCCATATCTTCCAATTCGGGCCATAAAAAGTTCGTTATCATCTCACGATAGCGAACACCATTCACAGTAACTGCCTTACCGGCCTCATTTTGGAAAAAATACGGCCCGATGATGGCGCCAGCCCATAAACCGTACCAAACAGTTACTCTTTGTGGGTGCATTGGTTTTTCGACAATCACTCTTGGATTACGATTCGCTCAAATGCGGCAATTCTGCTTATTGACGAATCCACTGAGGTGAAAATGTGCCTCATCACTGAAGATGATTTGCTTCGAAAATTGATCATCCAATGTTGCCATTTCTTGCCACCATTCTGACCATTGACGACGTTTGGAATGGTCAAGAGGCTTTAGTTCTTGAGTCAATTGCGCCTTATAAGCGTGTAAATGCAAGTCTTTATGCATAATGTTCATCAACGACGAGCGTGAGAGGTGCAATTGTTGGGCACGACGACGACGAGTTGAGATGGACGGCTCTTCAGCAAAACTATCGCAAACAGCAGCAATATTTTCTGCTGTACGAGCTGTACGAGCATGCACTGGTGTTTTAAAATCTCGTACAGCCCCGGTTTGCTCAAATTTTTGCACGATTTTTCCGATTGTACGCACATTTGGACGATTAAATTGACCGAAAAAATCACGAAGTGCACGGTATGCATTTTGATTTGAACGCCCATTTTCATAATATGCCTGAATAACTTTAACGCGTTGCTCGGTTGTGTATCTTTACATGGTTCAAATTGAGTTTGTCTGAAATTGAGAAATGTCAAATTAAATGCAGAAAAAACCTTGACGTTTAGGTTTGGTTCACATTTAACGTCGGCTCTTAAAATTTAACCACCCTTTATAAAGAAAATCAATGAAATCAATTTGAAATCGACTGCTGTGATTTTCAAATACGGTCCTCATTTCTCAGTATAATCTAGTCAGATTTAATTTTATCTTTAATAATGTTTTGTAATGTCATAATAAATAAACACATTTTGTGTAATTAACCAACACTCTATATATAATTCAAGAGAACTAAGACTCTTATTCATACGATATTTCTCGAATACACTAAACCAATAAAACTTTTAAAGGTGGCAATTCAATTTACATCTTAATCTGAAACGTATATATGGTAGTTATGGTGCACGTTCAAATATAAATTCTGAAGAATTTCCCCATTTATCATTTTAATTGCATGAAACATTAAACAATATGTTGTAATGTTTATAACTGATAACAACAATATATAGGTAGTAAGTAGTACATAAAATAACGTAACAATAGAAAAACACACTCTCCATGCTATATACTGGGCTATGCTACGAGTATATGGTTTTATATAAATATAATCGCTAAATCAAACAACTTAGTGCTTCACATTCGAGTGTACAATACGCCGGTATATGGAACTTGTCAGAATTTATTATCAGCAATTCGGTGAGTTTTAGTTAGAGCATATATAGTGAAGAAACGTTGTTGAATGTTGATTTGCGATTAGCAGGATAATATTGTTATATAAAAGGGATATACATAAACTAAGTACATAAATATACGATACGAAATGACTTTGGGATTATTATATACAATGTAATCAACAGACAAGCCATTTTCCTTTCATTTAATGGCGCACGTAATACAGTGACTAGAGTATTAAATTTTGAACTTGAAAGCTCTTTCTCCCATATAACGTTAATCACTTTCTTTGTACTTTGTAAATATTATACTAATAATTGTATGGTCACGACTATATACGTCTGTATAAGTATTTCTGGCATTATTTCATAATAATAATTCTAACATCATATATTTTAATTAATCGGGTCGCGATAAGTCTCTGAATAATCCGTGAAAGCTTTATTATTTCCTTTATGTATAAGCACTGGCTGACTCATTCGTACGCATATAAATATTCACGAATGAACTACTCCTATACAATAAACGATATTCAGGTTATACGTCTGTACGACTATGAGAACGTAATGAAATTATAATTCCATTGTTCGTACTTGTACTTTGTAAGAAATATTGTGTCCGCAATAAATAATCGGTCGGGTAGATTTCGCAATGGAATCTACGCTGTTGTCGACAAATAATCTATCATTTTCCAAAAATATTTGGTTTTTTTACATACGACCGTCGAGATAAATTATTTGTTTTGAGGACGGGCTTTGCGATACTGTTAAAGTTAGCCGAAAGTTTCCAGCCGAAAGGTAATGCAGATAGTGTATTTGTTATCACAGCCGAAAGGTAATGCAGATAGCGTCTTTGCCATACCAGCCGAAAGATGATAATGCAGATATTTTTAGTCCATTAAACTCAGAATCTATTCGCTGGCCGGACTAGTGGGTGATAGAGGAAGATTCGACGTATTTGAAATAATTTTTTGAGAATTTTTGTATGTTTAGTATTCGAGATATAGTCCATTGAATTTAGAAATTATTTGCAGTTTTTGGTGCCATAGTTGGGAGTCACATACCAATAAAGCAACCTCGGCGTAATCCAATCGATTTTTATAATCGAAAAGGTTTTCATTCCATTATATTTCAGGGTAAGTTTCTGTAACACACCATTTAACAAGTAGGTACTTAATTGAAATTTAAAATTTTAAAGGTGTATGTGACCATACAATGCGATTGATCGATGTTTTCGTGGGAATGCCACGAATACATCGATCAATCAAATTGCGGCAGTTTTTAAAAGTAGACCGCTGTTCAGACAACTACAAAGCGACGTTACACCACTAAAACCAGAATACCATCTGATGGGGGACTCAGCTTACTGTGCTTTAAAATATCTGATAACTCATTTCAAGGACAACGGGCACCTCCGAAAGCAGCAATCCATAGATAATATGACACTCCCAATTGAAAAGTAAAGCTAGGCGGCTCAAGCACCTTGACCAAAATAATTGCAATCTCGCGATTGCGATTGTAGTTGCGGCGTGCGTTCTGCATAATTTTATTCTGATGGAAGATGACATCGTAAATTTTGAGCTATACTAGTTTTTGACCAAACTTCAGATCATTTAGTCTAAAGCTAGCAGAACCCAAATCGAAAATCGGACCAAAATCGAAATTAAAACCCCCAAAAAAATCAATTAATATACAAATAGTTTTAGGCTCATTATGGTCTAATCAGCCATAATGAGCCTAAAATTATTTGTATGTCAATTGATCTTGTTGTGGGTTCAAATTTGGATTTTATTCCGATTTTCGATTTGGGTTCTGCTAACTTTAGATTAAATGACCTGAAGTTTGGTCAAAAATGAGTAGAGCCCAAAAAATTTTAATGAGACATTTGATTAAACCATAATGAGCCTAAAATTATTCGTTTGTTAATTGATCATGTCTTGGGATTTAATTTCGGTTTTGGTCCGATTTTCGATTTGGGTTTTGCTAGTTTTAGATTAAATGACCTGAAGTTTGGTCAAAAAGGAGTAGAGCCCAAAATTTGTTAATGGGACAATTGATTAGACCATAATGAGCCTAAAATTATTCGTTTGTTAATTGATCATGTCTTGGGTTCTAATTTCGATTATGGCCCGACTTTCTATTTGGGTTCTGCTAGCTTTGAAGTGATAAAGCCTTTTATGCTTTTTCTAGAATGATCAGAATAAAAAATATTTTAATAGGGCATTTGATTAGCCTAAAATTAAATATTAGTTTTCCAATTGTTTTTAAATCATTTTTTGTTTTGGGTTCTGCTAACTTTTTCGAAAGCTAATAGAACCCATCGTTTTAGTTGGAAAGGGGGTGGAGCCCAAAATTTTTTATTAGTGCATTTAATTAGCCTATTATTAGCCTATAATTATTCATACTATCTTGTAATGTTCTGCTGTATGGGTTCTGCTGGGTTGAGGGGCGTAAGACAAGGGCATTTGTACATTTTTTTACAGAGTGGCGCAAATCAACCGTTCTCTTGTGAATGTTTAATACCATTTTTATTTATTATTATTGGAAATAATTTTTTTAAATGATATCTCTCAAGTGATGCCCATTTTGTGCTTCATATATTCATGCTCTTTCTAACACATTTCCGGTAACTTTTCTCAAAATTTAAGATTTTATGTCCAGGGTTTCATTTCGAATGTTGTTTTTTAGTTCTGGCATGGTCGCTGGTTTATTGAAGTACACTCTTTCTTTCAAATAAGTCCAAAGAAAACAGTTGAGAGCGCTTAATCTCGAGCGGATATCTTTTTCGGCTTACCGAAGTGGCGAAACCAAGCCGTTCTTGATAGTCTGTCGGTTTTAAATCTAGCAAAAGCTGAATTTTATATGGAAACGTTCTTAATGTGACCAAAATTCTCTGTACGGTCGCGATAATTCCAGTTATGTTTAACGTCTCCTTGTTAACGTTTCAAGTCTATTTTGCACACTCTCCAGTATATGTTGCATATGTATCATCGTGCGTGCCGTACGTTGTCTTTCGGAACCTGAGAGGCTTCTTACGGCACAAACGGTTTATAGCTAGTAAAGATGGTGCAGAACGAACATTAAAATACTGTAAAGTCTTCTTTACAAAATTCTGAAATTAAAAATAGAAAAACATAATTAAAAAATTATTAAACATTCACACTAAACGGTCTTTTTGCGCCACCCTGTAGATATGTTCTACAATTTGTTAAGAACAATAACTTTCTACTATTTCAACCATATAACTAGATTAAGTTGCCTCTACAAAAGCGCAGTCCAGTGGACCGAGTTTAATCGGTTAATAAATATAAACAACAACAATATACATTTAATAGTCAAATAATAGCTAATGGCGAAAACATTTCTATTTATTAAATATTGTATAAAATTGCGAACTAAAAATAGTCATATTAACTGCTTTACAACAAATTTGCAAAAACATGTAGGTAGCTAGACAATGAATGCATGATAATGCAAAAAAAATCTCTTGGAAAATGTATCATCCATTTACTGTACCTAGCTATAAATATCTATATACAGGGTGTTCGGGTTTGGGATGCTAGTCTGTTAAGGGGTGATTCCTTGGTTCATTCTGTGAAAAAAATCATATGGGAGCGATACAATTTAAGATACAGAGTGTTTAAAAAATTTGGTTCAGAAAAAATGTGCAAACAAATATTAAACTGTAACTGCCAAAATATTTATCGAAGACTAACCAACTTAGTATTACTTGACTGGTGATTGTATAGGCAGTTTTTCTACAAACCCGGTTATAATTTGTTCTGTTACTTAATTTTAATTCGCCATGATCTCCCCTACAATCCCCAAATACATTATTAGTACCCGCGTGCCATAGTTTTTTACGTATACCGTTTGTACTGTTAATATTGAAACAATTTTTTTTAATCAGTAAAGCAATAGGCGATGATTATCAACTCATTTGTTGAAAATGTTGAAAAAACAAAAATTAAATATTTACATTAGTTTTGAGAAATTATCTAGTTAGTGTTGTGAATCAAAAATTCTAAATAATTTAAGAAAATTCATATTAAAATGGCACAGTTCTCAGGTGAGGAGTGAAATGATATCCAGTCGCGGTCCTGGCGCAAGAGTATTTACAAATATTCAAAGAAGATTGCGAGATATCGTAACAACATCAAACACGCGAACGGAACCCCTTTCAGTCTCACCAAATCATTTGGATTTCGGCGAAGAACTAATTAGTAATGAAGAATAAGGAGGCTTGCTTTACAATTGAACATCTCTCGCTATCGAATTCATCAAGTACTGCACAAGGAGATTCTTCATCCATACATGCCCGTGAACATTTTCAGGAAGGAAGTAGGAATAATTCAGGAAATACTTCACAGGCCTATATAGTAAAGTGAATTTTTTCCTAAAACTGAAAATACGTATCTGAAAATACGTATAAGTATTAGTGAATATGCTGTACGAAAAAAGATGAACTGCACGATCAAATAATTGATTCAGTATTGATCAATAAAACATTATCAACGTAATTTCTTTTCTCTATATAATCTATCTTCTATTATTTTTTTTCCCTGATCTGTTCTGGGGCCCAGGCTCTCCCAACTCTTTCGCGGTTCACTTAGTTACGTACTTACCTTTACGCCTGCATGGAAGATGGGTCGGCCCTTGAGCCCCGCACTCCGACAGGGGGCCATAGATGTGTTCCTTCTCATCCCAAATCGTAATTTGTTGATGAAAATACCCTTTTGCAACCTGCCCCTATCGGGATTCGAACCCGGTACCTCCCGATCCAAACGCCAAAGCTTTAACCACTATGCCATTTGGTCGGTATAATTTATTTCATTAATTTAATTTATATCTAAGATATTAATATGAACAACAAATATAATCAATGTTTTATCTTTTGTATTTGAGTTTTGAAAACTACTCTAACGATTTTCTGGAAAATGGGTCAAAGTGGGTCGTCGAGTAACCGGAATCATTTTCGATTGAATATTTGCTTCCGTATAGAAATATTTTAATTAAAAATTGGTGAGGTTTTTTCGCGTGTTGAGAAGTGAGTACAATGGGTCCTAATTTCGGAAAAATTTGTGGGCGGATTTCTCAGTGGTGTGTGGTTCCCTTTCATAAACGTTTTTTTTGACTTACACGCTTTTGATGAAAAAGTGTGGAGGATTTACCATGTTGCAATGGCTTGCGTAATACTTAATCGTTCATTAAATCCTTGTTGAGTTGGTTGTTATTACCTGCAGCGCCCCAATTTGAGTATAGTCAAAATAATATTCCAATATTATTTTTGGTGCAACGACGAAATAATATATGATGAGTTAAACCACACATTGAACGAAAATTTATGCATATCTTAATCCATTTACTCCTTAGCAAAAATATGAAAATATTCTATTGGAGATGACGAGTTAAATATAACGAGGGAACCATATATTGAACATTTATTTATTCACTTGAGTGGGATCAACACTTCGCTTCCATAAATCTTATTCCAACACGGCTCATGCATGTGGGGCTTTAAGACAAAAACCACCCCATGTTATAAGTTGAACGGAAAAATTTCAATATATCCGTTCGAAAAACCACTATAGGGTCTTGCCCATAGATTAGACTAATGTTTTTAAATCATGTTTGGTCCGTTCAAAAAGCACATACAGCTTGAAGAAATTCTCTTAGCAAATAAGAGTCAAATAAGACAAAAACTACAACATGTCATATGTTGAACGGAAATATTTTAATATTTCCTATTCCGAAACCACTATAGGCTCTTGTTTATAGATAAAACTAATATTTTTAGATCGTGTTTGGTCCATTTAAGATGCACAGACAGTTTGAGGAAATTCTCTTAAAAATTTTACGTTGCGTATGGCATGGGATGGTTTTAGTCTTATTTGACCCTGTTATTGCCAAGATAATTTCTTCAAACTGCATGTGCTTCTTGAATGGGCCAAACAAGGTCTAAAAATGTGAGTCTGATCTATGGGTAAGAGCCTATAGTCATTTCGGAATCGGAAATATTGAAATATTTTCATTCAACATATGACATGAGGTAGTTTTTTGTCTTATTTGACCCTGTTATTGGCAAGAGAATTACCTCAAGCTAAGAGCCTATAGTGGTTTCTGACCAATATCAATCTACAAATATTCGCTTATTGATGCCATCGAATTCTAAGATAATTTGTGGAAGAAAAATCATGAGTACAGATCGATTCAATTAAACTACGAGTAATTTCAGTTCTTCAGTGACGTTATAGTTTGAATTAAAATTTTAGAATAAAATTGATAATGTTAGTTTTTATTATTTGGTTATTTAAGATTTTTTAACAATGATTTTTCTTTATTAACCCCTTGGCATACAATGACGTCTGGGAGATGTCATCCATTTCATGTGCCATTGTAGACTTTGACGAATCTCATTATGCGAGACGTAAGATATTTACAGCCAGACCAAAGATATTTACAGCCGGATCTGAACATTACACTTATGTATAAGTTATACTGTGAGAACCGCGACAACCCTGTTTCGATTTGGAAGTACACACAAATTCTTAATGGAAGGAATATAAACTTCAAAAGACCGAATACTGACACATGTCACAAGTGTGATATCCTAAAATAGAAGAAGAACTATCCAGTGAACCCGCAAGAGACCAGTTTATTTTGTATCAAAGCCAACATCATACAGCAACGGATAATGCATTTGAAATGAAAAAAGCAGACAAATTATTGGCAAAATCAAATAACTCCGTCCGTACGTATACTTTTGATCTGCAAAAGTGCCTCCCGACACCAAATGTAGAGACATCTGTGTCATTCTACAAAAGTCATTCACCTGACCATACATGAAGCTGCTACGAATCAACCATTTAACTATATATGGCATGAAGCAATGGCCAAGAGAGGCGGGAATGAAATCGCTTCCTGTATTTATAAGCATCTCAAAACGTTACCACCAACCATCAATCACGTTATATTTTATAGCGACTCGTTCACTCATCACACAAAACAACAATGGTATAATGGCCCGTTCGATTTTGCCATGAATGGTAAAAATTTGTCGCATAAATATTGGAACAACCTCAATCGTATTGTCCATAAGCCAACATTGCGCCTCGCCAAAGAGTTTAAGGCTTGATTGTGTTCCTAACACAATAATTTTTTTATCATCAAAACTTTTCTGACAAGAAAAATAGTTCTCCTTCTAAATATCGTATTTCTTCTGGAATCCTTATATTTAAAATATTTTCTGGTTGTTTTATAACAGTAGCTCGAACTCTAGTTATTTTTTGCTTTTGAGCCTGTTTGTTCGGTAAGTAAGCCCGACATGCCGGTGAACATTTCACGACGTTATTTCTAATTATTTGGGAAGGCAACAGTGGGGTATTTACTGCGTTCGTTTTCACGTTGTCATTCATTTCAAATTTCGCCTTTTCGTAAGAAGCAGGATCATGAGTATGGTTGGATGAACCCTTTTTGGCTGTATGAGAACCATTCGTGATTACGGTAACCACTCTTCCCTTGCATATCAGGAATTTTGTTTCAGCACAAACCCTTTGAAAAGTTGCACTTTTTCTTTCCAAGTGATACATGTATCCGTCGATTATTAAATTTTGTCTCCCCTTATTTGATTTTACAATGGTGATATTCATAATGAAAATTATGCGATACTAGAATGCAAGAAGTAAATATAATTCTTTCCTGGGAATCCCCGACAATTCAATTTTCTAATTTTAAGTGTTTCCCCGGCTTTTATGAAACTGCTCATAATTTTTTCCTAAGAATCCCCAACAATTTAATTTTCTTGATTTCGGGGTATCCCCGGCTATTACGAAACGTTTCAAGACATACATATACAGTCAAACCATGTTTTTCAAAATCTTGGTTTTGAAAATTTAAGTTTCATTAATTCGGGCGCGCTCCGCAATCCAAAAAAATTAATTTTCAAAACCAAGATTTTGTAAACAAAAGTTTCGTACCTAACCCATTGGAATGTGATGCATTACGATATCAATGTACTCTAAACCTGAGACCTGTGTAATTATGATTGATGAATTTTCTTAAATTATTTAGAATTTTTGATTCACAACACTGACAGAACACTGACACTTTCTCAAAACTAATGAAAATATTTAATTTTTGTTTCTTCAACATTTAAACAAAGGAGTTGGTAATCATCGCCAATTGTGTTACTGATCAAAAAAAAAATTTTACAATATTAACACTACAACATAATTGAACAGTATACGTAATAAATACTAGGTGCGCAACTAAATTTCTGGGGTTTTTTGAAAAATGAAAAATGGAAAATTTCAATAGCAATACAAAAAAGTTTATTCAAAGTATTGTGCTTCGCTATCTACACATTTCGAAACTGGCCAAGTGTAGCCCTGCCAAGCCCTCCGCCATCGACTGGAACAAGTGATAAACCGAGAGCATATCCCGTGCGATGGTATGGAGCGTTGTCGTGATGCAATATCACTCGTTCGTGTCTCGTGTCCCATTCTGATCGTTTTTCGAGCAATACATGGTTCAGATTGATGACTTTTTGTTGGTAGCGTTGTCCATTGATAGTTTCGCCCTGTTTCACTCACATAGTACACGATTCCTTTTTGGTACCACCAAACGCAGAGCATTGTGTTCTTTCCGAAGCGATTTGACTGTGCCGTCGATCGTAATTCTTCGCCAAGTGAAAGCCACATCTTTTTGCGTTTTGGGATTCTTAAAAAAGATCTACTTCTCATCTCCCGTAACAATTCGATGCAGAAAGCTCTTTCTTTCATGCAATGAAAGCAAAATTTCGCAAGTGGCTCTTCGGTTTTCCATCCGTCTGTCATTTTCCCTCCTTTTGAATTTTTCCCATAGCATGTAAACGGTTGGAAATACCTTGGCGAGTTGTGTTTAATGCCTCCGCAAGTTTATCTTGAGTTTGGTATCATCTTTATCCAATAACGCTTCCATCTCGGTGTCTTCAAATGTTGTTGGTCTTCCGGAGCGCTTTTTGTCCTCAATGTCAAAATCGCTACATCTGAAGCGTTTAAATCAATTTTCACAGGTAGTTTTTGATGGTGCATATTCGCCGTAAGCCTTAAGCAAATGACGTGCATTTTTTTCAAGTTGAAGTAGAAAAGCAAGCTTCTCGCAAATGGCACAAAAGTCGACATTTTCGTTCTTAGAAAAAATATTTTTGCGTTGCGATATGTGCTGGAATTACAACTGGTTATCGTTAACAACTGTCCATGCTATGAATAAAACACAACTTCTGACATAAATGACAACTAGATGTGTTGCTAGCATCATCTATGTGTGAAACCCGGAAATTTATTTGCGCATTTAATTAATAAATAGAATAAACAGTATACTTGAAAAAGTATGGCACTTTAATACAAACAATGTATCGGAGGATTGTAGGGGAGGTCGTGGCGAATTAAAATTAAGTAAAGACAATCATAACCGTTTTTATGGAAAAGCTGAAAAATATTTTTTTTTTGCTTTAAAGCATCATTTCTATCAAACGGATACAGATTGCTCTTCGATAAATATTTTGCAAGTTACAATCTAATATTTGTGTGTACTTTTTTTTACCAAATTTTATTAAAACCCTGTATCTCAAAGGACATCAACAATTGACCCCTTCCCCTTCCGATTCGATTTTTTCACAGAATGAACCAAGGAATCACCCCTCAACGGATTAGCATCTCAAACCCGGACACCCTGTTTATAAAAATTATTCATAACACAACATTTTTCAGTTACCATCGTGTCGTGCGCGTTCTATATATTTTTGAAAATCCAGGCAGCCGAAGCCGTATTATATCAAAAATGTACACAACAAAACACTGAACCTATAAATTGTTTACTATGGAAAATTGTGTACTTTGCGCGAGAGCTACAACAACCAAATGTACATAACAATTTCTATTAGACAAAGAAGGACATTTCTCTCGTCTGGAAAAGAAAAGGCAATCGGATGTACCTAATAGTAAAACGCTTTGTTATCGGTAAATTTTCTTATATTTGCTTAGTCGCATTCATCTCGATTCCGTATAATATTCGATTTAATCAATTACTACAAAATTGAGGACAAAATGGGAACAAAAAATTTTATAAAAAAAATTGAGACTATGGAACAACACGCAAATGGAATACAAAATTAGGAATTGAATTTGAACGGGAAATATTTTTTTGAAGTTGTATTTCGTTTCTGCGATTTCTGGAAACCTTTTCCATTATGTTTGAAGCGTATCAAAGTATTTCATCCTTTTCTTTTCCGGCAAATTTGTTTCAATCGATTCAAAACGATTTTTATAGGGGACGATGATATTAGGAGGTAAACATCTCTTTGAATTACCCAAAATGTTTATAATTCGATTACAAATCTATTGATTTCTATTTATTTTGTTTTTCATCTATGCACGTGAGTGTCGGTTGTTTGTAATAACAGATTACGTTTAAGAATAAATTATGTATTTGGCTTTTGAGAGGTGTCATTTCGTGGGTATCATATAATAATGGCATTATAAGGTGTGGGGTATTAACTTGGACTGAGGTGAATCTGTTCCCAAAGATACCTCAAATAAATGGCAACAAATCCAAAGTCCGTTGGAAGACGTCAATCTAATTTCCATATCTCGTTTCGTACTGGCAGATAAAAATGGACTCGCCGACGCAAACCAAAACGCGTACGGCGCATTTAATTTCCTCCAATTTTATAACGCTTGTTTTATAATTTTCCTGTCGACTCGTAACTGATCAATATCTCCCCATAAAAATTAGATTGTATGTTTGCATAATTTGAATAGTGCGTAGAACAGCTCTTCTTGAGTCAAGCAGCTTGCATTATGTGTCGTCTTGTTCCTTAGTTTCGAGTTGTATCTTAGCACGTACGTATACTAAAAAGACTTGCTTTGTTAGATTTGTTCTATTTGTATTTGGATTTCGCTTTTGACTAAACTGATTAAATTGCCTAGTATGACAGCAGCACATAGTTCAAGCTTGAGAAGACTGATTTGTCGAATTGGAGCTACTTACAGCGCCTTGATGTTATTTCATATGCAGGAACAGAGCTGGATCATATCAAGCGTCAACAAATGCTGCTAATTTATATCATGACGTTTTGTGTCTCCTGCTGCACCACACTTAATTTGGTGACATCTGAGAATCAGGCGTAATATTACGCAGGAAAATGTAACTTGAGGCGTGTGATTGGTAACTCAATTTTGACATCCTGACTGCATATTAATCTCAAGACCATTATGCTCTATTAATTCCGCTGGCATCGGCATGGCTACACCGTCGCACTCCTTAATTGATCGTTCACCCACAAAGATTCCGGAAGCGGCACCATTCACTTGAAATCAGGTTACTTAACTAGATGGCAAATGGCGCAGCTATTAACTCAGCACTTTTGTCGACGTGCATATCAAAATTACGACCACTCCATTGGTCATCGTTGTGTAAGTCTGAGATAGAAATGCCCCTTTTTAATATACATTTCGGATCCAGGGTGAGTATCCCAGAATTTTGCAGTTTCATTGTGATCACCTGACGAGAACAGCTATTGGTTAAACTCAACTGTGTCCAATAGTTCAGCTGGTGTAATGTGTTTCTTGTGCAACTGTTCAAATCCTGCGCTACGTGTTTTAATTGGTTCATCTTTCATTGTGATTGGTTAGATTGTATGTTGTAAATATTACACAAATTTCGATCATTTTTAATTTGAACGCATTGTTGAAGTTCTTCGTTACTAAGAGGACGGTAACGTTCCCGATGGAGATTTGTTCAAAAGGATTGGATTATGTTAAATAGTTGATATGTCCCGGAATATGCTAAAGGCATCTGCATGAGAAATGGAATATGATTTTTTGTGACTCTTGGCTGCACGGCTAGCAGATCGTAAATGTGTATAAGGCTTTTATCATTATCGCCAGCAGGTATCACCTTGGTTGGTGAAATATAATCTTGAATTCGTTCGGTTGATTTCCTCCTACAGAATGATCACCATATATGGATAATTGTTGTATTCTTCCATCAAAATACGAGAACTGCTGAGTGATAATCTTAAAATGGTCATTATGTCGTTTGTATCTATGATTGACGATTGATTTTGGATTAACGCCAATTGGTTTTTCTATGTGTGTAGATTCCCTTTGAATCATGGATACAGAAAGCGTCACCATAAGGATGTATCAGGTTATATTCTTTATGTCACGTTTCATCAGTACGTGTTCCTTGTTAGTTGACGTGAGAAGGGTGTTTGTTTATTTAGCTGATTCAGCTGATTGTTTATCTAGTTGATTTAAGTACTCGCTATGCCATCTATTATTTGGCATCGACAAAATTGGTACTTAGTGGTTAGACCACTGACTGACATCATACAAACAATGATCTCTAAAAACCCATTGTGTGCCTTGTAACATTCTTCCTTTCCAGTCCCTACTACTGATATCAAAAATTATTTTCCAAGGTTGATCCGTACAGCTGGTAAATTTTCCATTAGCTGTGATCCAGCTTTAATAATGAACCGATGACACCTTGTACATTTCGATAAGGAATGCCGTGTTAAATTTCAGCCGTGTATGATCCACAATCTGGTGCGATGGCGAGCTAGGGTTAATTGTGTTTTTGAGACGTTGTCTCTATGCCATTTTCATCAAGAGTTGGGTAGAATATTTTATTTCTTTTGCCGCAGAAGCTTCTTAGTTGCTTGTAGTCCTCTTTCAGCATTTGCTGATAAATCTTATCGCATAGACCATAATCTTTTCGATTGTATTATAATTGGGGTGCCTCGGATACAAATTTTCATTGTGATATTTGCTGCCACTGTAGCGGCCCCCAATTAGTTGTTTCAGCTTCAATTGATCTGGCGTTTTTTCTAGTATCATTGGTGTTAGTTGCATTGCTGTTCCATAGACGTATTGAGGACCATTCCACCATAAATTGTACATGATTAATTTATTGGAATCAATACCTCTGGATGCGCAATCCGCAGTTAATTTCTGTATTCCCGAGATTCGATTGCTCATTAAATTCGCAAGCAAACTAGCTTTGCCATTCTAGCTTTGGTTCCGTTAACTTGGTTGCTATTTCTACCGCTCAGGTTTTGACGTCAACAAACTTGCCTTATTTAAAAATATATCGTGCAAATGCCACTGTTGCATATGGTACTTCTGAAGCATAACAAAATCCATGCAATTATTCTGGTAAGGTTGAATTGAAGTTGATCCACCTTGAAATTTTGACTTTCTCTTTCTTTCCAAAAACCTAGGAGATAACCTTCCTAATGGATCAAATACCTTGGATGATTCAGATATCATTTTTCCGTTGGTCATAACCCCATTTTATCGATGAGGTTCACCTTGACCTAGGCCACCTTATATTTGCTCCAGCGTACTAGAATTGACATCAGATCTTCTTGTAATTTGGGACCCACGAGTTGAATTTGATTTAAGGTAATGTTTTTGTCCGTCTTAGCTGATGCATCAAATACCACTCTTAGTTTTGTTGTAGCACTTATTGTTTTGATCACTGCGTTTTGCTCATTTTCATTACTTTCAATGAGATGTCCCTGACTGAAGTACCCTTCGATACACTTTCGCTATCCCTTGGAGAATCCATTGGATACTAATAAACATTGTTCTAGGTGAAAAGATCTAACCAGGTCTTGCAAGCAACCGGATTGATGGTATATTGACGGCGGTTGGCACAACTTTTCTTCTTCTATCATAAAATTTTCGGCTTGTATTTCTTCCTCTTCTCCGAATCGCTTTAACTGGGTTTCGTTGTCTACCAAGGTAACCATGGACTGGATCCTCGGGGATTTTTCGTTTAAAATATTCCCAAATATATCCATCCTAGCTCCGATTATTGGGCGATTGGTTCGCCTTGATTTCCTTTTACAACTTGGTTCATGAGAATATTTGGGTAATAATCAGCGTATAATATCATTGGTTGTAAATTGGATTAGTGGCCGAGTCACACAGCAATCGATGTACATCAGCTGAGATTTGTTTACACTTCAGCGAAATGACACACATGGATTTTTAGAGGGAATTGATGACGCTTTAACATGAACATAGTTACAAGATGGCCCGATGCAATTTAATACTAGTTACGCCATCTTTTGTAAATCCCGCAAAACTTATGTGTACCCCTATAGATCAGCATTGACTCCACTATGGTCATTTGATATTCCACAATGCCTGTTAAATGGGCCCCAATCCTGAAGAAATTTTGTTGGGGATATGGAGGTGCACTTTGACAAGATTTCGATAGTTAGCAGACGCTAATCTTGGTCCAATTGTGAAAAGATCCTGTTGGGAATACGGAGGTGTAATTTTATAAAATTTCGGCAGTTCAATTTCTTGTAAATTCTGTGAATGGTTCGGCCTAGTTTAACCTAAGTCATAAATATTCTAATTATTTTAAAATATTATACTTGTATTTCGCGTCCAGATGTGTTTATTTGTTTGTGGCGACGAAAAGCTATGATCAATATGTCGATCGGAATTTCCTCACAATTGAACTATTATTAGCAGGCAATAATGCCTATCAAATGGCCATAGTGGCGTCAATGCGGATTTAGGTTAAACTAGAGCGCCGGGACAATCAATGAATTTGTAAGAAATTGAAATATCGAAATCTTGTCAAATTGCACACCGTATCCCCATCAGAATTTCTTGGCCATTGGGCTACATCTAACAGATGTTATGGCCTATTAAATGACCATGGTGTCATCTAGTAGAGTAAAAAATAAAAGAAGTTTCTCGTGAACTAAAATTGTCTCATTCGACAGTATCCACCATTTTGAAAAATAAGGTTCGAATTTTAGAAGCAGTTAAGGAATCGGCATCATTGAAGTCAACAATTACTACCAAAAACAGGCAAGGAAGCAAATTTTTAAGAGCCTCGCAATCACCCAATCAAAAGCACTCCTTCTTTTCAAAATGTTAGAATTAAAGGAAGGCGACGACTGAGATTAGCCTTTTACTGCAAGCCATGGATGGTTTTAAAAATTTAAGAAACGATCAAATTTACAAAATGTGAGAATAAGTGGAAAGGATTTTGTTATGAAATTCGACGACTGGTTAAAAAAGGAGAATTATTTGAAGGAACAAATATTTAATGTGGTTGAAACCGGACTTCACTAGACAACGATGCCTGAACATACGTACATTCATAAGAAAGCGAAGTCTATGCCAGAGTTTAAGGCATTTAGGTGGAAATATTGCCGGTTATAAATTGACACTGTTTGTCGTTCATCAATCGTTCATCATCCATGAGCTTTAGAGTAAATATCAATACGTTACCAGTGCATTATCTCTCAAACAAAAAAGCTTGGATGTTACAATTACTTTTTGAGGATTAATTTATGAAAGTGTTTGCCGGTGAAGTAAAAGAATATTGCAATAGACAGGATATTCCATTTAAAATACTTTTACTACTGGATAATGCAGCTGGGCATCCATCTCACTTAGACGATTTATACACTCCAAGCAATTGAGCCTCTTGAAAAATCAACAACATTAAAAGAGTTTTTGGTCGAGTTACAATATTTTACAAGGGATCAAAAAAACAGCAAGTTGATAACATGCAGTCACGCCTTCTTGTATGAGCGGAATAAAAAAACTACAAAACCATTTGAACAAAATACTATAGCTTGGCCAGCAGCTTAATCTCGGTGTTGAGGGAGATGATATTAACCAATTTATAGCATTCGAAGCGGATAATCTAACGAAGGAAATTGAAGAAAAAAATGTTTCATAGGACGGAGATGAAAGTAACCCAAATGATGAAGATAATCCACAAAAATCTAGATAACAGAAATGGCTGCAGCTTTTCACCAAATTAATACGCGACGAAGGAAAGGGTGTCAAAAATAAGGCGGCTAGCTCAAGAAACTATTTCAACGAAATTTAACGAGAAATGAAAGCAAGACCGGTTCAAACAACAATAAATCAATTTGTTTAAAACCCTAGCACTACGTGTTCTGTTGCTGGAGGTAGCTCAACGGATTGCACTGGATGGATTGAACTCATAATTTTTCGGATTTTTATTTTAAATAAAGATTGAAGTTTTAATTTGATTTAGAAATTTAATAATAGGGCGTAAGTCTAGGAAAACATGTATAGCCAAATTACACCCCCGTACCCCAATCAAAATTTGTCAGGAACTTTTTTTATATGGTTTGCTTTTAAATGAATGTAAGATAACAAATACTGCAATTTTTAATTTCCAAAACGTCTCAAGTTCATTTTCCGTAAAAATTTGTTCGGTTGAAAAATACCGACTGGTAAACTTTCGGCTCATTACATTGATCAAGTAAATTCAATTTGTTTGAATTTGTCGGCTGAACACTTTCTGCTAACTTGTGAAAACATTGGTTATTTAGTTTAATACTTACCTGGTAGATAGCGAAATAGTAGTATTCAGCAGAAGGGGCAGTGTCTCGTAACAACGCAACAATTTTGAACCATGAACCTTAAACATAATTTTTTAATATGTACCTAACATTTTTTGACACATAACCTTTAGATTACCATATCCTTAACACAACAGTATTCGGATGAACTTTTATACAGCTAAATTCTATACATTTTCACATAAGATCCTATCAAAACAATCCCACAGTGCAATAAAAAGATTTACAACTCAATATACACAACCACAAGAAAAATTTGGTCGCTACGGATAAACTTGCGACCTACACTGATAAGATTATCAAATTATACGGAGCCAAATATTGACCTAATCAATAAACGTCAATTTAATGCTTGTACCTAGTCCTAATCAACAAACATTCATCGCCAACGCGTACTCCTCCTAAAAGGCAAAAGAACGAAACTGCCAGAAGAAAACAGAAGGTACATAACGTAATAAATTTCATCCGGATTATTACCATTTTAACTGTGAAAAAAATTATCACATAATTTCCATCCATTGAAAATGTATAACACATAAAACTGCCTGTGCCAACCCAACACAATATAAAGTATGGCACAACCAACCTGTAGTAATAATCATATACCAATGTACCAGGTTGAAGTAAGAAAAATTTTCGGAAAATATTATCGAAGGGAAAGGTAATAAAATATTTGCATAAAGTCGTATTATTACCCGGAGACAAGACATGCACACGCACGCCCAACATTTAGTTGATTCAGACGGAAAATATTTTTCATATTTTCGGGTATGACGCATCTGCTACCGATTTGAAAATTTATGTAACAACCTAATACAGTATTTCGCATTTTCTGAGACGATTTATAAGAAAAATGTATTTATTAGAAAATGGTTTTTCGTCAATAAGCCATAAATATTAATCGGTGAATAAATAAAGAAATAAATAGCAATAAAGGAAAGTAGTGAACGATAAATTTTCCAGCCGAAATTTGTTTCAACTTATTTATCGTGGCATTTGCCAGGAAAATTCTATAAACGCAAATATGTCTCGGCGAAGGTATATCTGCGTGTGGTAATAAAGTTATTTGTAGATTTCAAAGACCAAATATATCTCGGCGGCATAATATTTTTAGGATTTATATGGAGCAGCTATTTATGCATATTGAAAGATTTATTAAGTAGAATTTGTCATCAAGAACCGAAATTGTGAATGTGTAATGAAGATATAATTTTAGATATAATAGACGTCGTACGATGTGAAAAGCTTACTCTCACGATATTAAAGTCTATTACTAGATAAAAGCTTGTTTTGACGCATATCTACCAATTGTTTCCTTTATGTGGTAGGGAATTCATGAAAAATGTTGGTCTTCAACAGCGAAAAACAAGAGTTAGTCTTTTCCTCCGTGCTGGGGAAACTTGACCTTCTATCCATGGTGGTATTTTTCTGATAAATATGGATCACCAGGTTGCATGTCGTTTACACCACTATATGTAATTATCAAAATTGCATGTGTGACTTGAACAGCCGTGAGGCGAAAACGTTGCCATAAATGACTTAAACTGCTGCCCAGAGTCATTGCTAAAATCCTAATGCTCTTCAGAGTAATAGGCAATGTAGATCAAATACAGATCCTCATCTAGAAACAAGATCCATTTATTGCGTTAGTGCAATCGGTAAAGATAAATATTAGATAGTACTGCCCTGGTGTGACATTGAGTTGCTAGTGGTTCCCTACGGAAACTGTGGGACAATAAAAATAAATTGTCTGCCATGTTTGGTTGGTATCGGTATATCAAATGCACCTCAAGATCTTCTGCTTGCACAGTTCTGCTCTTCGAACTTCAAAAATAACCTGGTTCTGCGGCTAATTGAGGCTTTAGTGGTAAGTAACCGATATTGTTGTGCCCAATGTGTTTTATAGGCTGGCGCTCTAATCTTACTGGGATATTTTTTTGTAATTCACTTAACTGCTCATATAGTTCAACTGGACTTAATAACTGTGCACTGGTATGCCTATGTCAGTTGTAGTAGTATGTAAATGAAGTCCTCGTCCTCCTCTTTGATACGCAACTTCCTCAATTTCCTTGTGCAATGCCCAGTAATGTTGCTGCATCAGATCCTTTTCCATTCGCATTATATTTGCGGTTAAGTCTAATACTTCCCTCTGCTGCTGCAGTAGCTGTTTAGGCTGTACTGTTGTTGGCGCAAGTTCCCGAAGTTGCCAGTGACATTTTTAAAAATCTAGCTAATATAGGACGCCAAATAAATCTACAAACAGGTTGCCCACAAAATGGCGCCCTCCTGATCCTCGGTGCCAGTTACCAGTTTTCTGGGGCCGGTTTAGATTCTCATGCAGTAACTCTCACTCATGTCAGTAACCGATAAAGTTGAAAAATATGACAATTTTACAATCAGTAGTGAATTAGGATGCACTGTAGGTTCTCCTTTAAAGTTATGATCTCTCTTACTTCCATCATCGAAAGGCAAATTGTCTCCATCATTGTGAATTAGCTAAGATTTAATTATAAACCAATATATTTAAGATGTTAAATACGTGTGTATGTTACTTGCGTCAGTTCAATTTGACCCTCTCCGACTTCATTGTAGTTGTCAAATAGAGCTGCCCTCACCTTCTAGCCCTTGTCCTGCAACTATATGAATCCCATCTTCTTCATTTCTGTCCTAAATTTTTTCCTCTCTCCCTCAGTTTCAGACTGAATACCTTCAACTTATCGTCCAACATCTGGTTATCTTTTTATCTATCTGATGCAGAAACTCAAAATCCGTTTTATTGCATGCAATTTCCATGTCAATTATGAGTGGCGCGCATTGTGTTTCATTTCAAACATTGCGCTGAAACGCATGGTGCAGTAGACATCGTCACCACATGCACACTCGTCTTCTTGAATGGATCATGCAACTCCCATAACCCATGATTCGGCGACGCGCAAGGTGTAGTGAACACCAAAACTATACCAACTGCCACTTTCCTATTGCGTGAATCATGCAACTGCCATGATCCTTGAGTTACAAAATTCAATCCCCAAAGTGACCTCAACCTCCATATAAAAAGCAGTACTCGGGAATTGCATGATTACTTGGTTCTACGAGTCTCACTAGTTTCAACTTGAAACTAGGCTTTTTTATTAAAATAATCTTACCCTACACCAGTTTCATCACCCGCACCGACATGGACCGGCAGAAGCCAGTGCCTCCAGATTTACTCGAGGAACTTGTTTGGGATGCGGATAGGAGGAAGGTGGGAGTTATTCTAGGATGTGACGCGAACGCGCAACACACCATCGGGGGTAGCTCGGACATCAATGACAGGGGTGAATTACTTTTCGATTTTCTATTAAGATCTAACCTCATTATAAGTAATATAAGTTGGGAACCCATTTTTATTGTTTGGTGGACCTCGGCACTTGCGGAGTGCCGGAAAGCCTGTGGGGCTGCTTTCCATAGAGCGAAAAGATCAAGAGAAATTCAAGACTAGGCCTTCTATAAGGAATGCCTCAGAGTATACGAAACGGAAAAAAGAAAGGCGCAGAAGAACTCGTGGAGGCTCTTCTGTGATAGAATGGAAGGGGTCTCGGATTGCTCGCGCTTAAGAAAGATTCCCTCTACTAGTCCAGCTGTTTCAGGCTGAAAAGACTGAAAAGACCGGATGGCGAATGGACGGTTTCTAGTGAAGAGACTCTTAATCTTTTGCTGGAAAATCACTACCCGGGAAGTGAGGATGCGTCGATTTCGGGGACTTTGATTGACAGCGAGCCTAGGGGTGACCGCGGCGCCAAACTGTTGTGTACAGAGGATATTCTGAGTACAAGGAAGATAAAATGGGCTATTAAAAGTTTTGAATCAGCTGGTCCGGATGGGATTGGGCCACCAGAAATTCAGAAGAACTCGGAGGTTTTACTTCCCTGGCTAGAATATCTCTGTCGTCTTTTCTGCTGAAAACCATGGAAAGATTGCTGGATGTCCATATTCTTTCGAGAATTATACCCAGAAGCTGGACACGGTCAACATGCGTACCAAAAGTGTAAGTCCGTGGACACGGCGTTACATACCTTGGCACGGGAAATTGAGAAGTCACTAGATTTTCAAGAATACTCGTTGGTGGCGTTTCTCGATATCGAAGGCGCTTTCAACAACGTGAAGGTGGAGGCAATTATTGATGGATCGTTGCCACTTGAGATTGAATACCCTATGACCAGGCTAATTAATCACCTGCTAAGTAGCAGAAGGGTTATAGCAGAGATGGGGGAAGTCTCAGATTAGCAGGCGGGTTAATAGGGGAACACCCCAGGGAGGTGTACTCTCTCCCCTTCTTTAGAATGAAGTAATCAATGGACTACTATTGGAATTGGAGGGGGAAGGAATAGGAGTGGTTGCTTATGCCGATGACGTAGAGATAGCTGTCTCGGGGAAGCACCTATTTACAATCAGAGATGTGATGCAGAATGCATTAATAATCACTGCGGGTTGGGCCAGAAGATGTGGATTAAGGCTTAACCCACCTAAAACAGAGCTGGTCCTTTTTACTAGGAAATATAAAATTCCGGTAATGGTCCCACAAAGTTTAAATGGTACTATGCTCATTTTTACTGATAGGGCGAGATTCCTGGGGATCCTTCTCGTCAGTACGCTCAGTTGGAAACCAAACACGATATAAAGAGCCATTGCCATTTAAGACCCCAATGCCATTAAAAGGAAATGGGGTCTCAAACAGGAGCTGATGCACTGGCTTTACACGGTAGTGGTAAGGCCCGTACTACTGTATGGTCTGAGTGTATGGTGGCTAGCTATGGAGAAATTATCATACAGGAACATGATGGCGAAGATGCAGAGAGCAGGCTGGTTGCTCATTAGTGGGGCGTTGAAAACAACCCCCACTAGTGCCTTGGAGGTTATGCTGTACCTTCTCCCATTGAACACTATCGGTAAGCAAATGGGGGTCAATACGGCCGCCCGGCTATCACCGGGTTCGGAGTGAAAGTGCCTGCAAAAAGGGCACTCAACTATAGCCAATTCTGTGAGGGATGAACTGGTGAATTTGGATTATATAACACCCGTTTTGTGTCTTAGCAAGCGGTTCAAGGTGATTCTCCTCTCTATTGAGGGTTGGAAGAATGGTCTCATTATGGTGACCGCGAGAGTTAAATTCTTCACCGACGGATCCAAGCTCGATGGTAGAGTGGGAGCTGGTGTGTTACGTGGGGAAATAAATGTAAGTTTATATTTTCGTCTACCTGATTACTGCAGCGTGTACCAGGCTGAAGTTACAGCGATTGAAGAGGTCATGAACTGGTTGAAGGACAGTCTAAAAACGTTGACTGATATCACGATCTGTATGGACTGTCGGGCGGCCATTCTTTCGCTGGATTCAGTTTCCCTGGCGTCAAGAGTGGCGTTGGATTGTCACACAGCTCTTAACGGGATGAGTGAACACTTCAATATGCAGTTGGTCTGGGTTCCGGACCACTCTGACATTGAGGGAAATTACAGGGCAGACGAATTAGCAAGGTACGGTACGACTCCCCTACTGGAACCAGGGAGAGAATATGTGGGAAGGCCTATGTCTGGGCTATATTCTAATCGTACATATTACAAATACAACATCTCGTAAATTGATCGCTAACTCATTACTCATCGACTTTGTATGTGAAAACAGAGTAAATGCATCAACACATGTACAGGTTCGCGCAAGACGGAAACAACTCGAAGATCATTGCTCAACGAATACATTTCTTTTGTCTCTCGTTCGTTTCCATAAGACACGTGGACAATTAGGTACGCCCGTCAGTACCGCTGCACACATGAGTCACACACTACACCGCTAGTTTTTTAGTCGATCCAGATCTTCCTTTCGCAGCCGTCTTAGTGGGTTTGAATCATCCAATATTCGACGTATCTCAGCATTTTGTTGTAGACTAAACGTTTCGTATTTTCATTCATCTTCATATCCATCTTCAGATCTCTATGACGGTTGACATTTCATATGTACCAAGGTGCATTAACCATTCCACGTAGGACTTTGCTTTCGAATGACTGGATGATATTGATATTGGTTTTTTTTGTACAGCCCCAGAGCTGAATACCGTAAGTCCACACAGGTTTTAGAATTTGCCGGTATAGTAGCAATTTAATACTTTTTTGTTTCAGACATTCTTCCTTCCATTCTTTCTATTTTAGTTCAGCGTCTAGAGTCATGCCTAGATATTTTGTAGTGTTTGCATAGGAAATTTACTGAGAGCAGTTCTAGTGGTATCCAGTTGGCCTACTTGTTGGTAAAGTTTACGTGAACAGATTTTGTTTTATTAAGTTTTATTCGCCAACTCTTCGTCCAGGCACTTACAATATTAGTAGTTCTTTGCAATTTGCTTGTGGATCCTTCTATGTTATTAGCGACTGCTATGATGGCCTTATCATCCTCCTGCTGAGATTTTTTTTAGTTTTGAGTATTCGCCATCTAATTTAACACGAAAGTGTTGGTTAGATATGTAAGATTTTAGTACTTCATAAAACTGATTTGGTAAGTCTCTTTATAACTTATATTCCAAGACCTTATGCCATACTCTGTCAAAGGTCTGTGCTACATCCAAGAAGATGCTTGGACTTTGCTTGAAAGACGCTTTGTAATTCGATGTGCTTGTTCTATTGTTGAATTGTTTACTCTGAACCCATATTGGTGTGGAGGAATAAGATTTCCTTCTTCTATATTTGGTTTGAGTCTCTTTAGGAGCAGTTTCTCGAATATATAACCACCGACGACCCTCCTCTTGTCCTTTTTATATATTTTAAGATGTGAAGCTGAATTAAAATGGGTTTTCGATATTAGACATAATTCTATTTTTCAGTATTCAAGAAAATTTCTAATTCCGGAATATGCTGCATCAGGCCATTTACATTCCAGGTTACTATTTTTAATGTTTTGCAGTTGGGCCAATCATCCCATCATGAAGTTGGCTTCACCGGCGGACATTGAAAAAATGTACCGGCAAATCCGTATAGCCGATGCTGATACCAAGTTACAAAGAATAGTTTGGCGCGAAGAATCGAATATGCCGTTTGACACATATGAATTGCAGACCGTTACCTACGGTACGTCTAATGCTAGCTTCCTGGCTACTCGAACCGTGATTAAAAAGGCACATAAATATGCAGAAGAGTTCTCCGAAGCAGCTAAACGCATGATGACCGGAGCTGCATCCAAAGAAGCTTCTTCTTGGCTTCCATCAACCTCAAGAACGAGATAAATAAAATACTTTCCAGCGCAGGTTTGGCTGAAGGCCAACTTCGAAAATGGTTATATAATGAAGAGACGCTGAATGACAATGTGGAACGTGGCATCTTTTCGGAAATGCTAGAAATCGATAAATCATCAAGTAATTTTGTAAAAGTGTTGGGCTTTTATTGGGATCCAAACAAGGATTGTTTTCGATTCAAAGTCAGTTTGAATGAAGAACTAACTACCACTAAACGAGTGGTTAAGACTACGGGACAATCTATTAAAAATTGAAAGTATCGAGTTGGATACAGATCCTGGAAGTGAAATTGCATTGCATGGTTTTTCAGATGTCTGTACGGCATAGTAACGAATACGAATGGAGACTCGTATGTAAAACTCTTGTCTGCAAAAATCAAAGTGGCACCGGTAAAACAGCTGTCAATCCTGCAATTGGAACTTTGTGGCTCGACCCTTCTTCCGAAATTCCTAAGAGTTAAACAATCGCTGAAATCCAAAATTACTCAAATAGTGGCTTGGACCGATTCAACTATAGTGCTGGATTGGTTGAATGCCCACCCGAATAAATGGAACACATTCGTGGGAACAGAATGAGTGATATACAGCTCAATTCAACAGGTCGCCATGGAAACACATAGACTCCCGACACAATCCAGCTGATTGTGCTTGCAGAGGACTAAATACAAAATTTTGATTTATGGTGGAGCGCTCCAACTAGGTTAATGAATTCCGCTAATTGGCCAGATACTACGAGAACTCAATCAAATACGGTAGAAGAAATGCGCAGTCAGTCGTTAATGGTGCAGATGCCACAATTAAACATAATTGATGATTTAATTGAAAGAATGACATGTTTTTCCACCGTCGTTCACGTAGTTGCTTATAGACACAAATTTATTATTTTCACATTACGCATTATAAAGGATGCTGCATCGTCTTTTCTGGATGTCTATGAAATACATAAATCGAAGCTCGTTATTTTTCGTCATATTCATTCCAAACACTTTGCAACAGAGATAAAATTAATAGAATCTAATAGCGAGCTACCTGCATCTAGCAGAATCAAATATTTCAAACCATTCCTGGATGAATCGGGTTTACTACGGGTTGGTGGAAGAATCGTAAACGCTGCCATAACCTATAATATAAATCACCCAATAATACTTACCGCAAAGTACAAGTTGACAGATTTACTGGTTCGAGAGCATCACATCCGCATAAACACGGGATAATAGGAGCTCGAAGTTTAATCCAGAAGGTACTCTACAACTATGTAACATGCGTAAGATATAGTGCTAAAAGCCAAAACCAAATTATGGGCCAGTTACCATAAATCCAAGAGTTGAGCTGATCAGACCTTTCCATAAAGTCGGGGTCGATTATGCCGGTCCGTTTCAAACTTACTTCACCAGAGGCAGAGGACAGAAATCTCATAAAACGTATGTGTGCATCTTTGTGTGTCACGCCGCCAAGGCGGTACATATCGAGTTAGTATTCGATCTCACTACCGAGGTCTACTTAGCCGCCCTTAGGCGCTTTGTATCTCGCAGGGGAATATGTAAAGAAATATACAGCGATAATGGAACCAACTTCGTCGGCTCTCGCAATCACCTTCATCAATTTTTGCAATTTTTCAAACAAAATGTAAATAATTTTTCTAAATTTTTATAATTAGTTCATTCCACCAAGCGCACCACATTTTGGTGGTTTATGGGAGGCTGCAGTAAAAAGTATTAAACATCATTTGAGACGAGTTGCAAATGGTCACATCCTCACAATAGGCGAAATGACAATTTTACTCACCGAAATTGAGGCCATGTTAAATTCGCAACCTATCTGCGTACTCTCCGAACAACCTTACCGATGTTAAATTATCCAGGTTATCTAGATGTCAATTGATTCAACAAATGAACCAGTATATATGGCATAGATGGCGTTTCGAATATTTAACCAGCTTGCACCATACCAGTAAATGGCATGAAAGAAAATCTAATTTGAACATTGGTAACATCGTCATCGTTAAAGATAGTAATTCACCTCCATGTAAGTGGTTGTTGGATAATATGATTCAACTACATCCTGGAATAGACGGCAATGTTCGAGTAGTTACGACAAAAGCGACCAATGGAACATTAAAACGTCCTATCAAAAAAATTTGTTTACTTCCAGTAAGTTAAATCTGTCGATTTAAGGCGGCCGGGATGTCGTAAAGTATAAATAATAGAATTTTTGCCATCGGTAGGAAATTTATATAAGTTAGTATTATGAGGTTTTTTGTCAATCGAAATAAAATCAGAAAAACTCCTTTTTAAGCTGACCGGCAAAGCATACACAACAAATAGCTTTTATTGCTATTGCTGGAGATAGTACCGAGGTGTGAGATAACCGAACTGGATACACGGATCTAACACACTGTGGACCATAATCAATAAGACCAATCATCATAGTTTTTTTTATTGCAACATCACTGTACCAATTAATTTGTTCGAGGCACCCGAATTGGTACAAAACACAATCACTCTTAACAGCCTAGTTATTAAAATTGTCGGTGAGGCAAAATACTTAGGGGTCACACTTTTAAACACATGAGAGGATTGAGACACAGATCAGCCATTGCATTTAATCTTCTATACCCTGTATTACTCGTATCTTACAACAGCGGCTTAGACTATAAAACTAAATTCATGATATACAAACTATACATTAGACCAATAATTACCTATGTGGCCTCTGCCTGGTATGATCTCACAAATAAAAATGCGAAAGCGACTCTCCACATAATTCAAAACAAAGCTCTAAGATTTGCGTTTAGCCTCACCCATCAGATTTTAAGCATAGATCCATAAAAATTGTGCACAAAACGTTAAACATTCTTACGATAAATGGAAGTGCCGTTTCTAACAATTAACAAAAATTAATATGTATTAGTAAGTACACTGTTAAAGTATTTCTTATAAGAATATTGAGTGAAATACAAATAAAACTAATGAGAAAAAAAATTGGTTTCCTTGTGATAATTAAATGAAGCACAAATAAAATTAAATTAATCCATTTAGAAGAAACTAAAAAATAAAAAAACTTAATATCTGTACACGAAAAATAAAATGTAAGAGTACATAATTCGATGTAAATAAACAGAATTTTTCGATAATAAATTTAGGACCTATGATCAACAAACCATAAAGTAAAACTAGCAGTAGTTTACATTTAAAAGCCAAAGTGCCACTATTATCGTATAATTTCTATAGGCTTAACCTTTCAAATGATATCAGTGACATTCCAAAACGGATTGACATCGGACGATTTTAGAGTAGAATATCTTCAGTGCATTCATGAAGTCTGAGTGGAATAGGTTTGACGTCCAATAACAAGACATCGCAGAGTTTGTACCAAAATGCCACTGTTACTGGATGATTTGTAAAGGCTTAACCTTGCAAATCAAATAGGTTTGATTTCCAAACGGATTGGTCGCGATAGATTTTTCTGAGTAAAACTCATTCATGGAATTCGTTGAGTGGCGCACGTTGAATGACCAATAACAGGACATCGTAGAGTTTGTACCAAAATTTCATTATATACCGATGACACCTATGGACTTAACCTTTCAAATGATATCAGTGACATTCCAAAACGGATTGACATCGGACGATTTTTGAGTAGAATTTCTTCAGTGCATTCATGGAGTCTGAGTGAAATAGGTTTGACGTCCAATAACAAGACATCGCAGAGTTTGTACCAAAATGCCACTATTACTGGATGATTTGTAAAGGCTTAACCTTGCAAATAAAATAGGTTTGATTTCCAAACGGATTGGTCGCGATAGATTGTTCTGAGTAAAGCTGGTTCACGGAATTCGTTGAGTGGCACACGTTGAATGACCAATAACAGGACATCGTAGAGTTTGTACCAAAATTTCATTACATACTGATGACACTTATGGACAAAACCTTTTAAATGATATCAGTGACATTCCAAAACGGATTGACATCGGACAATTATTGAGTAGAATTTCTTCAGTGCATTCATGAAGTCTGAGTGGAATAGGTTTGACGTCCAATAACAAGACATCGCAGAGTTTGTACCAAAATGCCACTATTACTGGATGATTTGTAAAGGCTTAACCTTGCAAATCAAATAGGTTTGATTTCCAAACGGATTGGTCGCGATAGATTTTTCTGAGTAAAACTCATTCATGGAATTCGTTGAGTGGCGCACGTTGAATGACCAATAACAGGACATCGTAGAGTTTGTACCAAAATTTCATTATATACCGATGACACCTATGGACTTAACCTTTCAAATGATATCAGTGACATTCCAAAACGGATTGACATCGGACGATTTTTGAGTAGAATTTCTTCAGTGCATTCATGGAGTCTGAGTGAAATAGGTTTGACGTCCAATAACAAGACATCGCAGAGTTTGTACCAAAATGCCACTATTACTGGATGATTTTTAAAGGCTTAACCTTGCAAATAAAATAGGTTTGATTTCCAAACGGATTGGTCGCGATAGATTGTTTTGAGTAAAGCTGGTTCACGGAATTCGTTGAGTGGCACACGTTGAATGACCAATAACAGGACATCGTAGAGTTTGTACCAAAATGCCACTATTACTGGATGGTTTGTAAAGGCTTAACCTTGCAAATCAAATAGGTTTAATTTCCAAACGGATTGGTCGCGTTAGATTTTTTCTGAGTAAAACTGTTTCATGGAATTCGTAGAGTGGCACACGTTGAATGACCAATAACGCGGTTTTCCGGCTGTGGATATTTGAGCGCAGTCATCCAATTTTCCGGCAGCTCTTCTTGGTTCACTTAGACAATTAGATCGTATACTTTTGATACAAGATTAGTGCTGGCGGGGTTATTCGACAAACGCCTCTTCTTATGATGAAGCAATTGCTTTAACGCGGGTCATTTCGTCATTGCGATTTACTAGATTTTGGAAGTAGGTTTGCCATACTGATAGAAAAACATCTAGGTTTGTTCTCAGCTTTCCATTTCCATCTTTGAACGCTGTACTTCTTGGGTGGAAGTCATTAGCGAGATTCCTGGCATTAGCAAAACTCTTGAATTTCGTCGTTCCACTTGAAAGCTGATTTTTTTGGTGCCTGATCTCATAATCTTTACGCTTATTTTGCCGGAGATATATTATCGTAGCTTTCTTAGCACGTAGCTTTAGTAATATCGGACTGGTTAGCTAGCTATTATTCTTAAATGTTAAGAGGAAGTTATTCGCTGTAACTCTACCGAACTAGATAGTCAGTTACAGTTGGTTCGTATCTCTGCAGGGAAGCTTGATTTTTAAAGCATCTACATTTCATCGAATGATTGTTTGTGCTTGTCTATTGAATGTAAATGACAGTTTGCACTTGTATTTGAATATGACACGCAAATGATCGCTTTCCGTGTCTTTACTACTGTAAGATCTAACGTCGGATATGCTGGTGGAATGTCTTTTATAGATCATGACGTGATCGAAATGGTTTTCCGTTATTTCATCATTCGATCTCCACTTACTTTTTGGATTCTCTTATGTAAAAAATTTCTACTTGATACAACTAAATTAAACGTTATTGCCACGTAAATGGCGCGTTGGCCGTTGTTGTTTCTGGAGAGGTACGAGCTGTTCGGGCCGTTGTACTGTGTATTTTCTCCAGTCCTACCGATTTCTGCATTATTCACTCTCACTACGATTTTAATTTCGTCGTGATATATGTTATTGATAACTTCCTCCAACTCGACTAACAATAAATTTTTGACATCTGATATATCTTCGGTGGGTGCATGTACATTAACGACCGTGATATTAAATTTCTTAGTACGGAGTTTGACCGTACATATCCGCATATTGATAGAGATAAGCCGATAATGTGTTGCTTCACGCCCCGCTTGATGTGAGGTGCCAACTACAAATTCTCCTCCATTCTGATAGCCGCTGTAATGGAGTGTGTAACCATTGGTGGTGTTATGGATGCTACTTCCAGACAATCGAAGTTCTTGTATTGCGATAAAACGTAATTTGTAAATCTTTGCCTGGTTCGATGGGGTTTCTAGATGGTTAGATCTCTAAGGTGTTAAAGGAAAAATCACGTTCCATGTTCCCATTTTTAAAGCGTTGTCTGATGTTGAAATTTCTAGGTCGTTGTTGTGACGAATTTTATTTGGTAATCCGAGGCCATAGTGTAGGGTTTATGACGTTCACTTTACGTGCATGGGTCATGCACTGGTGGAAAATCTTATGACATCCTGTTGTATCATGAACATTTTTGTATACCGAGCTGATTGATACAAGACCGACGCCCGCTTTTGCCATCCTTATAACTTTGAAAACCGACGTTGATTTGGTAGGTGGGGTGATAGCTGGTATTAAGGCTATTGCTCATTTGAGTTTGATTTTAGTTGTTGGAATGATTTGAAAGAAACGGCTGATAATATGGTTATGGCACATCTAAAGTTGAATTTAATTTATAGAATAGGTAAGTACATGTAGATGGTTGGAAGATTTAATAAAGTTGACTGTTTAAATGATGTTTACAATAATTTAAATTTGTTTCGATACAATTTAATAGTTTTCGTAAAATTGCTTAATTATAAATTTTTGCTTAGTTTTTCGTATAAAGTAGCAATGATGGATTTATTACGCGATCAGGTTTAATTTCAATTATAAACTTACGTAAATCATCATGGAATTCCCATTGGCCGTTGGGTCTTTTTATGCAAGACGTGTAATGCCCAAAGTCACCCGCTAAATGATGGTAGTTTATGGTTCCTTTTAAATAAACAGTGTCCTCCAAAATAGTTAGCTCTTGTTGAATGGCATTTAATTTTGTTTGATAAATGGTGGAACTATTTAATGGTTCGACGTCTATTATTATAATACAAGCATTGGATATAAGTTTGTTTTCCTTTATTCGACTTTTGCAATTAGGACACTTGGCATGAGGTAAACGAATTCTTTTTTCAATATTTGTAAATTCTAGATCGGAAAATTCAAAATAATTTATGCTCAAGTGAGAAATTTCTTTGGTTACAGTAATGTCTTGATATCATTTGAAAGGTTTAGTCCACAGGTGTCTTCAGTATATAATGAAATTTTGGTACAAACTCTACGATGTCCTGTTATTGGTCATTCAACGTGCGCCACTCAACGAATTCCATGAACGAGTTTTACTCAGAAAAATCTATCGCGACCAATCCGTTTGGAAATCAAACCTATTTTATTTGCAAGGTTAAGCCGTTACAAATCATCCAGTAATAGTGGCATTTTGGTACAAACTCTGCGATGTCTTGTTATTGGACGTCAAACCCATTCCACTCAGACTCCATGAATGCACTGAAGAAATTTTACTCAACAATCGTCCGATGTCAATCCGTTTTGGAATGTCACTGATATCATTTGAAAGGTTTAGTCCATAGGTGTCATCAGTATGTAATGAAATTTAGGTACAAACTCTACGATGACCTGTTATTGGTCATTCAACGTGTGCCACTCAACGAATTCAATGAACGAGTTTTACTCAGAAAAATCTATCGCGACCAGTCCGTTTGGAAATCAAACCTATTTGATTTGCAAGGTTAAGCCTATATAAATCATCCAGTAATAGTGGCATTTTGGTACAAACTCTGCAATATCTTGTTATTGGACGTCAAACCTATTCCACTCCAGACTCCATGAATTCACTGTAGAAATTCTACTCAAAAATCGGCCGATGTCAATCCGTTTTGGAATGTCACTGATATCATTTGAAAGATTAAGTCCATAGGTGTCATCAGTATGTAATGAAATTTTGGTACAAACTCTACGATGACCTGTTATTGGTCATTCAACATGTGCCACTCAACGAATTCAATGAACGAGTTTTACTCAGAAAAATCTATCGCGACCAATCCGTTTGGAAATCAAACCTATTTTATTTGCAAGATTAAGCCTTAGTACAAACTCTGCGATGTCTTGTTATTGGACGTTAAATCTATTCTACTCAGGTTTCATGAGTGCACTGTATAAATTCTACTCAAAAATTTTGGCACCAAATCGGTTGGTATAAACTTTATTATGTTTAGTTATTGGAATTTTATAGTGTGCCACTTATTTTTTTAATAATCGAGTACTTAAACAAAAATCTGGCGATGGAAAATTTAATTGTTTGATCCAATTTATTATTTATATCTCCATGAAATGGTTTTAAAAAAGTTGAATTGAATAACAAACGCTCATCATATAAATCGGAATCCAACATGAGTTATATATTAAAGAGCGAGTGAGCTGAATATCATTAGAAAGAGACGAAATTAATTTTTAATATAGTTCTTATTTGAAAAAGATGGCGAGTATTGCATCTCTTTCTAATATCATAGAGCTGTCTCGTTCAACAAAGTATTTAACAGTGTAGAAACTAACACATGCAATGTTGTAGTATATTCTTATTGGATTCGTATACATATTGTTGTTATTTTTTTGTTAAAAACGAGTGTAAATCATTACGATAAACAAATTTGTGTCAAATCTTTTATCAAATAAACTCCTCAAACTACTGTCGTCAGCAAATGAATCACTACAGGAAATAATTTCTAGCTCATGATTTCTATGCAATGCTTGGCTTGCTCAGCTTACATTTTGTAAATAATTATTGTATGTAATTTTAGTTTTAAGTTAGTTTTAGTTTAAGGTTAAGTCTTATAAAAATTCGGGATTCAACTGCCTTTCACATGCGATTTCATTCACATGCGATTACCGCATAAAGCTTAATTGCTAAACTTTTTTATATGATCAGCACAAAATTCATTACTATCACAATCATAAAACCGCATAGCTTACTGTTGTACATACTAATTATTATAAAAAACTACAATTAAGTTAATTGTATTATTACCAATAAAGTATTCTGGAACACTACACCGCCATGCAAGCCAATAAATTGATTACACCTACACCATTCTGGAAGGAAAACGTGCTATTCAAACAACTCATATATTTTCCATATAACCCATATTGGAATTTTAAAGTAGATTTGCTCATCTTATCCGTATGTTACGGAGGAGTGCAACAGCCACAAAGTAGATATACGGCTTTACTTCGTATCATTTCGAAAGAATGGACGCAATATTGAAAAGGAATTTAAATAGAAATGCGAAACTTCAGATAAATGTAATTGTTTACAGGATGTTTATATCTCAATATACTTCAATGGTGCACTCAATGGTGCAAAATGTATGATTTGAGCCAGCCTGTGGAGAATACCCACTTATAAATTTTCCTGGTGTATTTTAAAATATATGTTGAACGGATTTATTTTGATTTTCGAATACCGGAAAGCTTAGAATATTTTCAATTGAAATTTAAAGAGTTAAGCTCAGTACTCAGTTCAAAGTTAAATGAAATTTTAACGCGGTCTCCAAAAATCTATTTATTTTCACGTGAAAGAAAAATGAACATTATCATTGTGAATGTACACCTTCGTACACATAAAAATTTTGACAGCTCGATGCAAAAATCCTTTTCATTTGATAAATAGTTAATTTAAGAGGTTTTGGGTTTTCATTAAGTTAAAATAGTTTTGTAGTGGTGTAAGAACAATTTTATAGTATCAAAAAAGTGGTGGACGCAAATACTATATATAGTGTTTTAAGTGAATTATTGTTTGGTGACAACAACAACAAGTGTTTGTTTATATTTAAGCGGCGTGATTTTAGACAGTAAGTAAAGTCAGGTGTGGGCAAAATGAGGGTTTCGTCCCCAAAAAGGGGCAATATTTGAAAGCCTAAATAGATTCGCACCGTTGAGGATGTTGGAAAATAATACCCAACCCTCCGAAAAGAAAAAGATCGAAGAAATGTGAACAAAGAGATTAAGGTTCGGTGCAGATATAATGGATTGTAATGGAATGAATGAAAAATATCTAATAGTCAAGCACCAGCAGTGGCCCTATTATGTTTTCCCTGGGAATTGGGAATTTGGAAAAAAAAATTGAAAAATTCCAAACTGCAATAATTCCCAACTTATAATTCCCCAATTCGAAAAAGTTAATTCTCGGTGTATAGGGAATAATTTCCATTGGAAAAAAAAATTAATTCAAATATTCAACGACAGATACACCAATGTCACAAAGGGGCTGTCATTTTTCTAGTAAACAAATTAAAAATATTAAATTTGCTTCTTCGAGACATTGAATGTGAATTGAATCAATTTTAAATATTGTAAATTTATTGTTCTTCGTTTTTATTCACGGTGTGTGATTATTTTGTACTCGTACAGTGTATACTCGTACATTATATAAATAAAATGGCACGACGAGCGTTTCGATATGTGGATGATGACGAAGAAGGAAGACGCTTTAATTTAGTGATTCAGCGAAAGAGACTGCGTGATTCATCCGATCCTTTCGATTTACCCGAAGCGGAATTTATTAGCCTCTACAGAATGCCACAACAATTAGTTTTAAATTTGCGAGATCAAAATGATCATTTACATGGATAACTCGTCAATAGCGAGAGAATTAAGGATTTTAATAGCCCTTAGTTTCTTGGCTGAAGGTGTACCTATAAAAATAAATTAAATTTCTTATGGAGTTAGATTTAACTAATATATATATGTACTTTAATTTAGGTTCAGTTCAAAAAAAAATCGGGCTTAATTATCTAGCATGTGTATCGCAAAGTGTGGTTTGCAGATGCATTGCGGAGTTCTGCAAAATAGTCGAGAAACATTTAATGCCGCTTTACATTAAATTTCCTCAGACGTCGCAGGAGATGAACAATGTTAAATGCAGTAACTATATAAAACAATTTTTGATTATATTTCGTATTAAAATGATTATATTTCAGATTTTACGAAAAATTTAACCTTCCGGGTGTTATTGGATGTATTGATTGCACACATGTATCTATGTATAGACCGCCCGCGAGAATAGAGCATGTCTATCTCAACCGACATCAGTATCATTCCAAGAATGTTCAATTGGTAATACACGAGTTAAAGATTTTATTGTGTTTTATTTATTTGCTTATTTGGTCATTATAGGTTTGTGATTATGACCTTTTAATTTTGAATGTAAACGCTAAGTACGGTGGATCAAATCACGACGCTACGATATGGAGGAAATCTCTACTTAAAGCATTCTTGCACAACAAATATGATGCCGGTGCAATTGCAGAATACTTATTTATTAGGTAATACATTTAAATATTTTTAATTAAAATTCAGACTCATAATTAGTAGTAATTTAAAATTGTTTAATATGTAATGTAAACTAAAATTTTTATTCTTAGTATAACATGCATATATGCATATAATATAGATACATTTTTAAGTAAAAATTATTTAATGATGTATTTTAGGTGATAGTGGTTATCCACTGCAACCATGGTTGATGACCCCCATTCAAAATCCAACCAACGACAAGGAACACAGATACAATATGAAGCATCGAACGATTAGAAATTGCATTGAAAGGCTCAATGGGGTATTGAAGTCAAGGTTCAGGTGTCTCGCAAAGGACAGGTGTATTAAATACTCTCCATTTATGATGGGCCGCATTATAAATTCTTGTGCAACCCTCCATAACTTCTTAAAATTTCGCAGCTATCATGACGATCATGACCTAACTCAAGGCGATATAGAAGAAATCGAAGTCGAGGCTGATGACCGAAATCATTCCAAATGTAATGAATGAACGGTTATTAATAATGGGGCGAGAAATTCAAAGTATATTGTAAACAACTATTTTGATAGTTAAACTTTTTTAATTAAATTAAAATTGTTTTATTAACACACAAATGTACATGTCGTTAAATTTGGACTCCATAACATTTATGTTTAATGA